>OZ005742.1:201968434-202490934 GCA_963930735.1 Dioctria linearis
TTTTCACGTTATAATTACAAAAAAAACCTTAATTTAAAGTGAGTACAGGAAAAAAGGTGTACCGATAAGTATACCATTAGCTTATGAAACTATGTAAAAGTACAGCAGTATAGTATTAAGTAGATAAAGGCGTACAAGTAATTACACAAAAAAAAATTCATTAATTCAAAGTAATAGGCACAGATAGAGATTCCGCTAAACTAGTTATATAAGTACGTGACTATTTCATCAAACTAAGATTATGTATATATATAGGTACCGGAAAGGAATCTCTTCATCACTAGGGCACTATTTTTTTTCCTCTCTATATAGAAATCTTTTTTTTTCTGTTTAAACCTACGACTTTTCGTATATTTTATATATAATTAAAAATAATTATTAATATTAAATTAAATATGTACCTTGGTAATTTGTTATAAATAAAATAAATTTCTTATTTTTATGTCAATGCAAGAGACTTCTACCGAGCATTTAATTGCCGAAGCCGAAGCATGAACATACTAAAAGACAATATATAATACTTCAATAATACTCACGGTGAAATTCCACGGCATGATGAAGCTTCAACATCCGCCACCTAGTAAAAAGTTAAGTTAAAATTTAGATTCGGCTTACGTTCGGTAAGTCTTCTCACAACAAGGCTCTATCTGAGTAAAATAACAATTACCTAACGCTCTCGTACCTTGGCAATGCTTACAACTAAAGGCACTTGAAATAAATTTTTGTAACTTTATAAAATTCAAAATTCCAACTAATGCTAAGGAAATTAAACCAAATGTTCCGAGTTTGGCACTATACTCGTGAAAAAAAATGAAAACTATAAATTTCAGACCATAAGCATAATTGAATCGCTATCATTTCGTTCTCGACATAAACGCAACTCACATGATTGTTTGAGTTTATTCACGAAATGTGAATTTCTCCTAAATGGTTAACTGGTTATATGTATAACGTATATATATATATAAAATAATGAGGAGCACGTCACAACGATCATGAGACCAAACAAAAAAACCCACACAAGGTCATGAAGGAGGCCTTTTAATTTTTTCTTTTCTAATTTCCTTCTTGATTATCAGGTGCTTTCCGGGAATTCCTAAAATATTTTATTTATTGGATGTGACTCTACCAACCCTAATCAGAATTATTACCTTTCTGGGCCCGATGTCGTTGAGGAATTTCGATAATTATAATTCCTGGAATTTCTTCCATGCACACTTGTTCACTAAATATGACATGTTAATGGTCTTCTTCTTTTTTGTCACCACTGTCACGTCGCATGTCACACGAGTTTGAGAGTAAACGCATTTCTCTCGGTCGGGGTGCGTTCAATTTTTGTGTGTTTGACGCAGCCGGCCTACACGCTTCAGTACGTCGTGTAGCATATTGCTATATGCAATACGCTACGACCATAACAGTACGTAGTAACTATCTTTCTATTATTGTTAAATCTAGCCTTTATCAGTTGAATGGGAATGTTGTAGCTCTCATTGCTCAGCTGAAGATGACTGATAACCTTCCCTGCTTCACCTTCAAGATGAAAAAGAAGGTACTGCATCTTTTTAACGGTGCTCAGATAGGGGTTGTGATCTTAAACATGGGTAAAGATGTCGATGAACGTTTGTGGCGACGCATCAACGTCTGTTTGCCACCTTTCTGAACGTGTGACCAATCAGTGTGTAAATCGGGCAATTTTAGATATATAAATGATTCACTATTAATACCTTGATGAGTGTAGAAAGTTGTAATTAGTTAGGCGTGTTTCTGAATTTTCAGATTATTTTGTAAACAAGAGAATTATTAATTTGGCAGACTTCAAGCTAGCAAGTTCGTTAATAAGAAATATTTATTGTAATATTTTCTTTTGTTGGAACGACATTAATTAATAAAAAGAAGAAAAGAATAAAGAAGTTGGAGAGACCTTCCATAAATTACATCGCTTTGTTTGACATCAAGACTGTGCAGATTGTGATGATTATGCCTGACCGGCAGTCAGGGTTCTATCATTTTCCTCCTTTGCTAGATAGGTCCTGAAGACAGCTGTAAGATCGAAGAGATTTTACTCGATTATTTATCCTGCTAGGATCGCAGAATCATTGAAGAGATTCTTTTTCCCATTGTTTATCCTGCTGGGATCGCAGAACATAAGCACAATCTGATGGCACCCGCATCGACCTAATATAGCGTAGTTCCATCTCATCAGTACGCCTATTAGATTTGTTGGGAAACACTGCAACTATATTGGCATAGGGACAATTGGTTTCGTTCTTTATGTGTGTACTCTTTATTCAATTTATAGGTTGTTCCTTAATGTAAGAAGTACTTATCGCGGTACAGAGTTATCACCTCCTCAAAGAAGATTAACTCTCCTGTACCTAAGAACGTCCGGAAGACATCACTCAGGACATTCTTTTATTACTTGGCCCAATTACTTTAGCATACGACGGCGTTGTCACGTTCACGCCAAACACCGGGTAGCAAGAGTATCCTTGTGTTTAGTTCCAGACCTTAAGGTTCAACCCACGATCAAGTACGTCAGCTACAACATCTGCTACACCCTCAGACTAGCCATTTGATAACGACTTTCATCAAGCACATCAAGGAGTCGTAAGTGCTCACGACTGTACCCTTCAGCTCGTACATTACCCAACTCGACTCAACTCATTATCTGGTAGGGTCCTGACATTCTCATTCAGGAAACTCACTAAATTGGTGACCCCGACAATTAAAGAAGCCACGTCAGCCTTCATCAAGAGAAGAAATTTTTATTTAAAGAAGCCACGGCAGCCTTCATCAAGAGAAGAAATTTTTATTTAAAGGTTAGATAGTGTAGTCTTTCAATAATTTAATTTAAAATATTTTACACGTTTTTACTGTTCATTATATTGATTATATGGTAATTTTCCTTAATAGACAAGTGTAAGCTTTCCACACTCAGCAACGTCATCCTAACGTTTTCTTGCCTTTTGTCCCTCTTCGAATTGTGTTTAGCTTTCTCACAAAATTTCTTAAATTCGTGATTGGTCTCACTTTTGTTTCACCCAGCAATGGTCGACAGGCTAAAAGAAAATGCCTTTAAAGGTCTAATTAATGAGGACTCACTGAACGAGTCCGGTACTTCACTGTCAGCAGGCTTTACACAAGCAGCAGCATTGGGCGCGGTGTCAGTTAAGCCAGCCCCCTTCTGGAAAAATGACCCAGAGATGTGGTTCCTCCAGCTTGAGGCACAGTTCGGCCTGGCTGGCGTTAGCCAAGACCAGACGAAGTTCTACCATGTCGTTGGTGCGCTCGGCCAGGACGTTGCACGCTTGGTGAGCGACGTTATTAGTAAACCACCAGCTACAAATAAGTACGATCAAATCAGAGAGGCGTTGATTTCCAGGGTTTCTGGCAGCGTAAACCAGAAACTTAGACAGCTACTGACTGAACTTTCATTAGGTGATGCACAACCATCGCAGCTTTTACGAGAAATGCAGGCACTTAACAACGGCCAACTTAGCGAGTCGGCATTAAAGATACTATGGCTGCAGCGTTTGCCAGCAAATATGCAGGCGATTCTTGCCTGTAATCCTGGTAGGCTTGAGGTGTTGTCAACATGTGCTGACAAAATTGCGGAAATTAGTCCAAGAGCAGAGGTATTTTCGATAACTCCGGCGCCTGACAATCACTACCAGGCTATCGAAAATTTGGAAAGGAAGTTGCATAACCTCACTTGCAGGTTTGAAAAGTTTTTGACCCTTCGTAAGCCAAATAGACAGAGCCCATCAAGAAGCGGTTCTCGACAACGATCATCTTCTCGGGAATCGACATCTGACTTGAATTCAGTTTTGTGTTGGTACCATCGTAAATTTGGAACCAACGCAAAAAAGTGCATCACCCTTTGCAAATTCAAAGGAAATAATCTAAATTCAGCGCCGCAAGGCGTTATTGCTTGTAATCAAGTCCCAAATTAGATTACCCTCCGCCATTAACGACGGGTGGATGCGGCACACGCAATAGTCGTCTGTACATCTTCGACAAATCTACAAAAAGAAATTATCTCATCGATACGGGAGCGGATGTTTTCGTCATTCCTAAAACGTCTCTACACCGTTTTCCAAATTCTGATTTGCAGTTGGTGGCGGCAAATTCCTCGCCTATAAGAACGTTTGGTCGCAAGATGCTATCATTGGACTTAGGATTACGCAGAGTTTTTACCTGGCAATTTATAATTGCAGATGTA
Organism: Dioctria linearis; assembly: GCA_963930735.1. Taxonomy (NCBI): domain Eukaryota; kingdom Metazoa; phylum Arthropoda; class Insecta; order Diptera; family Asilidae; genus Dioctria; species Dioctria linearis. The sequence goes on from OZ005742.1 coordinate 201,972,657, forward strand.
CCCAGACCTATATTAGGCGCAGATTTCCTGTGTCATTATGGCCTTCTAGTGGATATTAAAAAGACGTCTCTGATGGATCCGCTCACTTCTTTGATAGCATCTGCACAGCGAATTAACAGTCAAAACTCAGGCCTGTCCGTCCTGATTAATCCAGCAATCAATTCAGTAATCCAGGAGCTTCTCAGAAAATATCGAACCATCACAGTCGAAACTGGATTCACTAGACAGGTGGCACACACGGTTACGCACCGCATTATCACAAAAGGCGCTGCCATTTCATCCAAAGTTCGTCGCCTCTCCCCCGAAAAATTAGCAGTAGCCAAAAAGGAATTCGAATTTCTTTTAGCGCAAGGAATCTGCCGTCCCTCAAATAGTCCTTGGTCTTCACCATTGCATCTGGTACAAAAGAAAAATGGCGAATTGAGACACTGTGGGGACTACAGAAGGCTAAATTCTAGTACGGCACCAGACCGTTACCCAGTACCTTTGATTCACGACTTCGTCTATCAGGTAGAAAATTGCACACAGTTTACAACTCTTGATCTAGCAAAAGCATACCACCAAATTCCAATCGAGCCCGAAGATATCCCAAAAACTTCAATATGCACACCTTTTGGGCTTTTCGAGTTCACACGCATGACGTTTGGCTTGTGTAATGCTGCTCAATCTTTTCAAAGATTTATTCATATGGTGTTGCAGGAGTTTTGTTTCTGTTTTGTATATTTGGACGACATTCTAATCGCTTCTAGGTCTCAAGCTGAGCACTATTTTCACACCGAACAGGTGTTCAAACGGCTACAGGATTTCGGATTGCTTTTAAACGTGGAAAAATGTGTCTTCGTACAGTCACAGGTAAAATGTTTAGGCCATGTAATCACCCCGAAGGGCATTAAGCCAGCTCCAGATCGTGTAGAAGCAATTGAAAAATTTAAGATGCCCGAAACGGTAAAACAATTACGACGCTTCTTGGGCATGATTATTTTCTACCGTCGTTTCTTACCATACGCTGCGGCTCATTATGCAAATTTGAACAGCTATCTGTCAGGCTCTAAGAAAGATGGAGCTAAACGCATTGAATGGTCTAGACAAGCAACCAACTCCTTCGAGGTGTCTAAAGCTCAACTGGCACAAACGGCTCTTCTCGCCTTTCCCATCGCTTCGGCCGAACTATCGCTATGGGTGGATGCTTCGGATATTGCTATTGGTGCGGCGATTCAGCAAAAAGTCGACGGCGACTGGCAGCCACTAGGTTTCTACTCTGTTAAATTGAACAACGCTCAACAGAAGTATAGCACCTACGATCGGGAGTTACTTGCGGCATATAAAAGTGTCAAATATTTTAGGTATTTACTTAAGGGACGTGTCTTCACTCTCTACACAGACCACAAACCCTTGCAGTACGCATTTCAGCAAAATCCAGAAAAGGCCTCCCCCCGGCTATTACGTCATTTAACCTATGTGGGTCAATTTACCACTGACATTAGACACGTATCCGGGCAAGATAACGTTGTTGCCGACGCGCTATCTAGAGTCGAGGAAATCCAACTTCTTGGCCCAATCAATTTCGAAACCATGGTGGAATCTCAATTTCAAGATCCAGAATTTCGACAACTCCTTCAAAATTCTCGGTACAAATTTGAAAAATTCCCCATTTTCGGCTCTAATAAAGAATTATACTACGAAGTTTCGGAAACCAAAATACGTCCTTTCATTCCCAACGCTTTCAGAGTCCAAGTTTTCAAAACCATCCACAATTTCGCGCATCCGAGCATTCGCACAACGAATAAAATGATCACGTCAAGATACTTCTGGCCATCCATCAATAAGCATGTCAACACTTGGACGCGGGCCTGCCTAGCTTGCCAACGGAGTAAGGTAACCAGACATGGCAAAAACGCCCTCGGCTCTTTCCACGAATGCTCAGAGCGTTTCCAAACAATTCACATTGATCTCGTCGGCCTACTGCCTCCCTCACAAGGTTTCAGGTATTGTCTAACTATTATAGATAGGTTTACGCGATGGCCAGAAGCCGTTCCTCTAGTCGACATTAGTGCTGAGACAGTCGCCACAACACTCTGCCAAGTGTGGATAGCTCGTTTCGGTGTCCCTAGGACCATCATAACAGATCAAGGGGCACAATTTGAATCCTCGTTATTTTCCGAACTTTCCAAACTATTAGGTTTTCAACACAACCGCACTACCGCTTATCACCCTCAAGCCAACGGATTTTTAGAACGATGGCATCGGACGTTTAAGGCCTGTCTGATGGCTTATCAAGAAAAGACCTGGACAAGGGCTTTACCCTTCGTACTGCTAGGATTACGAACTACTTTTAGGGAGGAATTTCTCGCCACCCCTGCAGAACTCGTGTACGGCGAAGGCTTACGCATACCTGGCGATTTTTTACAAAATTCCCAGTATCGACCTCAAAATCAATTCGTTACCTCATTACGCGATCTTATCTCCGATATCAGACCTGTCCCGGCATCGAACCACTCTCGTCAAGCAACTTTTAGATTCAAAGACCTGGACAAGTGTTCACATGTATTCCTAAGAACCGATGCAGTACGCACCTCACTCCAAGCACCTTGCGAAGTGCCTTTTAAGGTCGTTAAACGCTCGAAGCATTATTTCACCCTGAAGGTCAAGAATAGGGAAGTCAATATCTCGATTGATCGATTAAAACCGTGCTACACAAGTTCTGAAACTTCCAGCGAAGTTCAAGCACATTCACCGAACATTTGATCTCGTGATACTCTTGCATCGGAGGAATTTGCCCAGCCAGCGTCTGGTAGTCCCCCGAGGCAGGAGAAGTGCAGTGAAGAACGTTTCCGGCCAGTGACGGAAGACTTCAATGCATCGAACAATTTACAACCGGAAACACCGTCTACGTCGAGCGCATCAACACGACGTATAAGATTTATGCCTGATGGTTCAATTAGAATCCCATCGCGAGTCACTCGGGCTGGACGAACCACTAGGCCTCCACAGCGCTTCAGGTAACGCCAAACCTAAGGTTTTGCTGGCAGGGGAGTATCTGTGGCGACGCATCAACGTCTGTTTGCCACCTTTCTGAACGTGTGACCAATCAGCGTGTAAATCGGGCAATTTTAGATATATAAATGATTCACTATTAATACCTTGATGAGTGTAGAAAGTTGTAATTAGGTAGGCGTGTTTCTGAATTTTCAGATTATTTTGTAAACAAGAGAATTATTAATTTGGCAGACTTCAAGCTAGCAAGTTCGTTAATAAGTTAGAAATATTTATTGTAATATTTTCTTTTGTTGGAACGACATTAATTAATAAAAAGAAGAAAAGAATAAAGAAGTTGGAGAGACCTTTCATAAATTACATCGCTTTTTTTGACATCAAAACCGTGCAGATTGTGATGATTATGCCTGACCGGCAGTCAGGGTTCTATCATTTTCCTCCTTTGCTAGATAGGTCCTCCAGACAGCTGTAAGATCGAAGAGATTTTACTCGATTATTTATCCTGCTAGGATCGCAGAATCATTGAAGAGATTCTTTTTCCCATTGTTTATCCTGCTGGGATCGCAGAACATAAGCACAATCTGATGGCACCCGCATCGACCTAATATAGCGTAGTTCCATCTCATCAGTACGCCTATTAGATTTGTTGGGAAACACTGCAACTATATTGGCATAGGGACAATTGGTTTCGTTCTTTATGTGTGTACTCTTTATTCAATTTATAGGTTGTTCCTTGATGTAAGAAGTACTTATCGCGGTACAGAGTTATCACCTCCTCAAAGAAGATTAACTCTCCTGTACCTAAGAACGTCCGGAAGACATCACTCAGGACATTCTTTTATTACTTGGCCCAATTACTTTAGCATACGACGGCGTTGTCACGTTCACGCCAAACACCGGGTAGCAAGAGTATCCTTGTGTTTAGTTCCAGACCTTAAGGTTCAACCCACGATCTAGCACGTCAGCTACAACATCTGCTACACCCTCAGACTAGCCATTTGATAACGACTTTCATCAAGCACATCAAGGAGTCGTAAGTGCTCACGACTGTACCCTTCAGCTCGTACATTACCCAACTCGACTCAACTCATTATCTGGTGGGGTCCTGACATTCTCATTCAGGACATTCACTAAACGTTTTCCTTATGGTTTCCGCTAAGCTTAGGTATTTTAATTGGCGGAAGTTTCGAAAAGTTATTGGTGTTGTTTGGATATAAGCAAGCCATTGGTGGAAGTGGCTGCTGTATTGCGCCACCGGGATTGGCTGGACTGGCAGCGGATATTGTTGTTTGTGTGTCCAACTCGGGAGTGGTGAAAGCAAGTGTAGGCGTGTCTGTTATTGGGTTGACAGTCTGCTTTGTATTGGATGGTGGTGGAGATTTTCGCTCTATAGCTTTATTTGTCGCTTCGTATTTTTCAATGAGTTTGATTGCATCAATGTATATCGCCTTTGTTTTATTAAAAACGTCTTCTTTGAAATACGCGTGATCTTCACTAATGCAGGTCAATGTATCTCTGTGCAGTTCATTAAAGCTTTCCCAGTATTCTTCTAGTTGGAGTCGTTTGTCTACCAACTTTTCTGAGATTCTCCGTTCCAGTGGGTCTTTGGTGAGATTGGTCTTAAATCGGCTCGATGGACCATGTAACGATAGTGTAATTAACTCAAACTTAATTTGATTCGACAAAAAATAACCACTCTGCGTGTAAAAGCAAAACTGTCCATTTATTCATGTTCTCGAATGACTTAAATACTAAATTATTGCTAAGATAACATTTATTTAAAATTATTGGATATTTATTCATGCTAAAAACTAATTTAATGTTAACGCGCTAATTTTGTATATTATTATTGACCCGAGGTTAATAGCTTATATGAAATGCAAAGCTTGCATTTGTTGCCTGCTGGAAAATATGTGCCGATTTGGTGACTTGTATGCGAAGATATTTTTTTATATGATCACATTTATTTTGTTATGAAGATATATTTTTTTGTATGACGAAATGATTTCGCTATGAAATTAAAATGATGTTCAGTTCTGAACACCATTCCATCGGAAAATTCAGTCGGCAAAAGAGAAAAGAAAAAAGAGCCGAGACATGTTTAAAATCTTTAGCAGAGGTTTGTTATTCGACTATGTTTTTGATTGCGGTAATTGCAGTATTTCAATTGTAGGAATATCACTACATATCATGTAGTGCTGTCATGTAAGATGGAAAGAAAAAAAAAATTGGTGATTTTCTGACACCGCCACAGTGAACTTGGGTCTGTTAACGTCCTCCTTGAAAAATCTATAGAAGAGAAAAATTTTATTAGTACAACAAAAACTTATGTCAAGCGATATCTCTAGTTCAGCTGGTAAAAAGGTTGACGTCATACCGCTCAGATATTTCTTAAATCATTTAAAAGTTGGAGTTTACTAGAAATCGAGGAATATCTGCGACTAGTAAGTTATTCTGCCTAATATCAATAAAAACAAACAAACAGAAAACAACAGAAAATCACAATTTCGTGTTATTCCTATTAGATAGTGGCAAGCGGAGAATCTACGAGGCGCCTCTTCGGTGGATCCGCAGGAACAAATTTTTGTATAATCCAATGAAAACGTAACTGTTTGATTAAAACTATATTAAAAATATTGCCATATTTCATCTAAATCGGGGTTGTCATATTAGTGACGTTCTTAAATTTACATTGAACTTTTCTAAAAAGAAATAGATATACGGCAGTTAAACCTGAATTATTATTGAAAGAGAGATAGGAGAGAAAATAAAGTCCAATTTATCCTTTGTCATGACAATGATTAATGTTAACTTGACGTTCACCATTCTTTGGAGTCGGATTTGGTTCAGTTTTCGCTTCCTGAAATGAGCATTTACTACTAAGATTGTTTTCTTTGAGCCATAGAAGTAATAGTATAGGGTTGTGCATTCAGACGAGTTTAAATTTTTTTCCCCGTTGCAAGGGAAAGTAGGAATACATGATGTCGCGCCCCATAGCTAAGTAGTAACAAATAGCTAGCATTAAATTAGTAAGCAAACCCCAAAGAGAATTTTTTATTTCTTATTGTTAACAACAATTCTGAAGACACATGGTCTTAACACCGTGTCACATAGGTAGGTTACAGTCGATATCTCCGTCATCCGGTGTCTCTAACAAGAGCACGATAGGATTTAGGCATTATGCCCTAGACACACCGCTCTTAATGAAGAAATAACTAACGGCTCATTAGACTATAATGATTCATTATAAACTGCACACACACCGATTTCTTTAATTAACTTGTACTATCAAACTGGTTTTGAAATACTTATGATATTAAAGAAGCGATATGGATCAAATTAACGCGATAAACTTTGTTTTTATTTATTTTATTTTTAAATTTAACAATTTACACGTGATAAAAACATTATCTCAAAAAGAATGTTAACAATATAGTTGCGATTTGCGTTTCTTTGCATTCTTCTTCTTATTTTTCAAATTGGCACAGCGGAGCTCCACAGTTATATTATATGCCAAATCTAGCACATTTTTCCTCATTATAGCTATAATGAAGGAAGAAAACATTCATTATGATCTGATTTTCGAGCCATAATGACGTATACTATGTAACACGCGGTATTTTAATGAATAGTTAGTACTAATGATTCATTAGATCGTGCTGTCTGTTAAGGGTATTAGATGAATGAATAAATTAAGAGCCCAGGTATAGTTTGAGTAAGGTAAGATTTTTCTTTGTTAGGCCATAATTCTCTGAAATCAAGTAACTGTATGGTTGCTTGTGCGCATCTGCATCTGTTTTCTTTCCTAAGGCCTGAGGGCGTGCTTCCATGGTATATTCGCCTGGTATCCCCGGATGTTTTCTCTTGATTCAACATCAAATGTAGCTGGAAATTTGCGAATAACTTGTGAGCCATGACGATGTAAGTTGTCTTTAACCCCTCTCTCCCGGAGCCCTTTGTCGGATTTGTCGGATGAAGGTTGAATAGGTTCGCTCCTCCGCTTTTTACAGGTCATAATAGGGACACAGTCGCGCAGGGAGGATGGGATGATGGCACGAACCCAGGACATCGGGGCTCTCAGTAAATAAAGTAAGTGGTGTGAGGGTACCTTCTGGACGGGATTGTGTGCTCTGTTTTGATTGGAGGTGCGAATTTTTTTTTTTTTGTATATGGGCTGTGACAGAGGCAGGGATGGTAGACCAAATCCCACAATTCCCCGCACTAGCCGAGATGGTAGCGCGCCGCCCTGTGTCAACGCTATTCACAGAGTGAGCTGTCAGCTCATGCTGACAGAATGGACTTCACGTCCAAAGCATACTCACTCATATGCCCCCATAATAAAATTATCATAAAGGTGACGTAGTAATGAAATATAACAACGATTTTACAAAAATAACAGGTATGCACAGTCACAGTTCCTAATATTTTTCCCACGCTTACGCGCTCGCAGTCACTAAAAACCACATCGAATGTGCAAAATTGTGGTAATAAGAAACTAAAAGCAAAACATTCTACAGAAGGAAATTGCTAGAAGTAATCACATCCTATCTGCTATTGCTACCAAAAACCAAATACATTCCGTCACATACAGCTTCAAGGGAACTCAACTAACCTGAGTTGTTCTACGTATAAAAGTTGTATATCAAAGCTCAATATTCTCAAACAGGTACAACTGTTGCCATCTAGCGTGGAGTTAACTACTTAAAGTTTCGATCGCTTTATAATATATACACAATGGTAGTACGGAATTTACCTGAAAACCTGAAGGTTTCCTCTTTATAAAATAGCTGTCCCTATAAATTCTCCATACATTTTACTAAGCATTTTAACTGTCTGGTAAAATTTCGACATTTCCTATTTCTATGAAAATTTACATTATTTTTTTTAATGATTGAAAATTTAAATTTATTTTATCAAATTGCAAAAATGAATTATTTAGTTTTTAATGTGAAATATTTTGAGATCGCGCTAAACTTTTCTTTGCCCGAATTCGATACTAAGCTTAGTAATTTAACAAATAAAAAACTTTTTTTTGCAGCAACTACTTATTAGACTGACAAAAAAAGTCGGCAGTTTTCCTGTTATTTATGACCCAATACCGATAATAATATCAAAATGTCAGCTTTAGAAACCCAGATCAGGTGACTGTATTTTTTCGCACATTTTGTAAAATTTTGTAAGCAATTAATGAAAAATTTTGAAATGTTTGTATTGGAATCCTTGAAAATATCTCTTTCATTTCAAATTCCTGCGCCACATCGTTTCCGAGAAAAACGTCTGTGACAGACAGCGAGGCGAACCACGGATGGAGCAGAGTGATATTATAAGGGTACCGTCTTTTCCTTTTGATACGCGGAATCCTACAAATATAAATGAAGAACAATTAAAAAAAACTAATAACAAGTAAAAAAGCTAGAATTGGTCTAAGACCAATTCTTATGATACCCTAGATGAATGCCCGTATTAAATTTCGTATGGTCAGCGATCTATTCAAGTTTGATTTTTGAAGTAGTTTTTCGCATATATTTCTAGAACGGTTTGTCGCACAGAAAAAATGATTATAACCAATTTTATAAGATTTCGTATTCTGAAGAAGTTTTTAGTACAATAAAAATGTCTTGGACTGATCGTTTTCAAAGTATACGTAAATAACCTAAATTTTTATATGGCAACACCAAGAAGGAGTTGCCCGATTTAGTCCAGTTTTGACTTTTTATTTGCTAATGTAGTAAAAACACCACGTACAAAATTTCAGCCCTCTACGTAGACGCGTTCTCAGGCAGTGTCCAAATATATAGCGGAAACGAAATTGTTATATGGCAACCCCACGAAGGAGTTGCCCGATTTGTCTCATTTTCGAACTTAATTTTACTTTTTTTTAAAGTCTGTGTACATAATTTCAGCCCTCTAAGTATACGCGTTCTCGAGTTATCGTGCGCACGGACGGACGGACGGACGGACGGACGGATATGCAAAAATCAAAATAACTTTTAATATTATGCGTGGGTGTCCAATCCATTTTGCTCTACCATCATTATTTCGAGGTGTTACAAACGGAATGACAAACTTAGTATACCCCTATAGATTTCATCTAGGGTATAAAAATACATAAATCAATTTCGCGCTGCCTGATGTTGTAAATTAGCTGCGTACCACATGTGATACACACTACCCTGGCGTTAACCAACCATATAACTAAGTCGATGAGAATTTCTCTTTTTCTTTAATTTCAATACAAAAAAAAGCGACAGCAACTTCTTGCATGAGATGGAAATTTTAACAAACACAAACACCAACTACACTGTGCACGTGCGCCTCTTCAGTTATCAGACTTAAGTTGCCTAGCTAACATACATTGTTTACTCCCGTGGAATAGCCAGCATACCACTCTGTGCCATATCCATATATGTATAACTCATACGCAAATTGAATATAGGCCTCTTTTAAATTAATGCGAATTGAGAGCGATAATAGGACATGCATGCATTGATGCCAGCCAATGGGCCATCCCAGACGAGTATTCTTGATGCAAAATGCATACAGGTTTTCTAAGGAAGAGGTAAAAGAAGCAGAGAGAAATCTCTACAATTGTGCTGCACTTTGGAGAGAAATTTTGCATCAAAAATGACACAGTATTCACTTGTTGTGCCGCACTAATACAACCGCAACAAAATATTTCTTGTTCGGTGGGGTCCGAAAATTTTCATGAAATACCTGATTTCATTCATCATTTATCTACCGGTGAGAACCTTCACGTCCTAGTACTCCACTCGAAATGAAAAAATGCACGCACACATTCATAGTCCCCTATTCTTATATAAATGAAAGCCTGTAGCAAGAATACCCGTGCGGAGGCGCGTATTCTGTTGTTAAACCGGTATGCAATTTGCATCAAGAATACTCGTCTGGGATGGCCCAATGTTGCATATGCACTGCACCACTGCACACATTCCAGCAGGAGGGCTGACAGTGTGTGTGTGACTGCTAGCACGAAATGAAGTAAAATGGAAGTGGAACGTGGAACTTATTTCTCTCTTTGGAAGTGTGTTGTCCACATGCAAAACCCTCGAGAATACTTAACACGAAGCCATGAAACAAAAATCTATATGTATTCATTGTGAGTCCGTTCTCTAGTGTTATATTGATACTGAAGCAAAAGTGCAAACATTGACTTTACCTAAATAGGAAAATAGTCTGCTAGTAATTTAAAGCTTGGTTTCTTACCTTTCCAAGGGCTACACTTACTATATATCTTGCTTAACAAGATAATAAAATTGTTTTGATTTAAAAGTAACCTTACTGTTTTACGCTAAATGAATCTCAGCTGAGTAATAGTTGCAATAGTATGTATGCGGCCGGAGTCGGCATGTAGGCAGCCTGATACGATTTCATCAGCCCACGGCGCAGCGAAATATACAATTATACTTCGCTGAGAGTTTTTGTTTGAGGAATCGTAGTCATTTGGTTAAGATAAATTTTTTTAAACAATTTAGTTAGGAAAGGTATAAAAATTTTATTTCGGTTCGGAAGATCAGAAAGCAAGCTAAGATTATCAGAACAACTTTTTTCTGTATGAATAGTAGTTTAGGGCGGAGGAGCTATTCAAATCAAAGCTTTTTCAGTTTTACATAAGAACGTTAGAAGTTAGAAGTAGAACTCCGTTAGGGTTCTCATGCGGTAGTAGTGAGTATGTTTCATGGCTTGTGACACATGTGAAGTATTCTCTTTTCGAGGGTTTTGGTACATGCTATACTGTTGTTTTGTATTGCATTTGCAGTTATGGTTGTAATTGAATTGTTGTTCTAGGTTGTGTTTGACTTCTATGCCGTGCGAAGGTTATGTACAAGTTATTCAGGCATTTAGTAATTACTAAAAACAGCGCACACGTTCAGTGTTGTGTTGTCAAAAGGTGTCAGTTTAATTCAACAAATATTTATTAAACTTTGTGCTTATAGAAGTGGAACGAAAAAGTGAAACGAGTGTGCTTTTCTTAATAGATTTCGTTTTTAATGGAGTACAGTTAGAATTAATTACCTATATGTATGTAACTAAATGCTATTATTAACATCTTAGAAAAATGTTAGACACTAATGAAGAGAAAATAAGACTTATCCAGATCGTACGAAAATATCCGTGTTTATGGAAACCTCAATGGGCTGAATTCAATATGCCAGAAGTTCGGGCAGAAACATGGATCAAGGTGGCAGAGGAAATGTCATCTCAACGTAAGTGTTTCACTTTATTTCTTGCGTTATAAAATGGACAAAAAAAGTTATTAAAAAAATCATATATGTAGCATAATTGCTTGAAATAACAGTACATGGTGTGTGTGTGTGCGTGTGTGTGTGTGTGCGTGTGCTTCTCAGGGACTCAAGGTGGGTAGTACTTGGCAATTATTTCCAACCAGAGCGTGAGAGAATAAGATTAATATATTGTATTTATATCGTTCCATCTCTTTTTACCTATACGCTGAGTGTTGACACAAAACTTTCTGCTACGTTTACTTTGAAACCTGTCGCGTACTCAATTTTCGGAAATTTCCTTTTTCTTCGTGGAAAAAATAAATACATGAATTTTGCATTTTTCACGGTATGAATTCACTCAAAGTTTATAGGGTAGTAGCGCCTAAAGTCATCAGTTCCCAGTGCTCAGCACTTTTTACACAAAATTGCCTTAAATAAGAATATGATCTCACAAATTTGCCTGCGAACAACTAATTACGCATGCCCTCAAACCTGTTCTCAAGAAATTTAAAAAATTTATTGCACTTATCCTTCGTAGTTGTATTATTATCGTCAGTATCCTTAGGTAATGAACAGGTTTTGTTAAAAAATAAATAGCGGAAAGTGTTAGAAATTTTGTTTATTTTCTTGTGAAATAAGTGGTAAGTTAACGAAAAAAGTATTCTATCATACAAATAGTATTTATTTACGACTTTTTTAATGCATTTGGAAAATGTACCTACAAAAACACATTTAATTTTGAAGGTGCTGTGTTAAGGAAACGATATTTCATTGAGTTGTCTATCCCCAGCACAGCATGCTGGAGACTGGATGTCATTCAAAATTAGTTTAATCCAGTAGTCAGCACCCTTTTGACAATGAAGTCCTTGCTGGTGCTACTCGAAATAGGAAACTAACCCCTGCAAATAATTTATCGAAGGGTTCTTTTCTCGAACTATCTTCGATCGAGAATCCTTGCTTCAAGCCGCAGAGTACACTTAACATATTCTTTGCTCACAGTTTCGAGTATTCTCCTATAATGCATAAATGATGCATTCATGCCTATGAATGTGTTATGGTTGTTGGATATTTCTTCGAGAATTTTATCACGAAAATGCCGTTACAGTGCTCTGTTTTCATCGTTTTCAGTATTGAAAACGATTTGCTATCGAAATTTGTTTCGAAATGAGATCTCGCTTTTGAAATTTGCTTATGCATCTCTTTTGCTTCATTATGTTTGCAGGGATCGTTCCTTAGTTCGAATCTAGGCTAGCTCATTGCAAGCATACATCGCAAGTAATTAATCGTGTTATATATATTTTCTATATAGGTATATTGGACAATGAATTACAAAAGACGGGTTATTCATAAGTACAGCGAGCAGACTTTGGCAGATGCTTTGAGGGCTGTGCGAGAGAAATGACTGAATATCGTGCAGGCTAGTAAAGAATTCAATGTTCTTCGGGGCACATTGAAGGATAGAATCCATTGACGTGTCAAAGAAGGTCCTAGAAGAATGGGCCCACATACAATTCTTTCTCCTGAGGAGGAAACGAAGTTAGTGCAGTGGTTGATGGGATTAGCTAAATGCGGATTTCCTCAGGAACCTGATGATCTCCTCAATACGGTGCAAAGAATAATATTGCAAGGTAAAAGATCTTCATCTTTCAAGGATGGAAGACTAGGAAAAAAATGGTACTACGCATTTTTAAAACGTCATCCAGAGCTTAGTCTGCGAAATCCAGAAGCCATGTCAAATGGGAGAGCCATAACGCCAGCTGATGTGGGATTTTTTAAAGGACTTAAGGATGGTTACAAAGGGGTTGTGAGGGAGTATCAACGCATGCCCGGAAATTATGGAAAAGCAATCATGAAAGAAAATTGTTGTGCAATGCTGCAAACTACATTGAGTAAAAAGGATAGAACTGAAGTAGTCAAATGTGGTATATACCCATTTAACCCTAATGATGTTGACTACACCAAGTGCGTCAAAAATGCTCTGGAGACAATAAATGAGCACATTAATACACGGATCAGCGGCCTGTCAGCAAACGCATATAATAATGCAATTAAAGTAGTCGAATCAATTAAAGATAACTTTGCAGAGGCAAATATTGACTACAACTTAGTTATTCGAATAATTGAAAAAGCACAGGAAAATAACCCACCTTCTTTGGAGGAAAATATTGACGATCAAGGCCCAACCGAAAGAGATATTGATCAAGAAAGTAATCAACAAGAGTCTGTACAATCTCCCTTAAATATGTTGTTGGATTCGGGTCTTACTTCCCCAGCTACATTTGAAAGGCATTTGTTTTATCCAACGTAAACTTCCCATGGCTATTTCCTCTGCAGCTTGGAAAGAAAACTATGATAAGAAAGGAAAGATAAAGGCAGATAAAAAATCAGCCGCTGAACTAAAAAAAGTTAATAAATTAAAGCGAAAGACTGAAAATACTCTACAAAAATCTGGCGCAAAACGTAAAGGTGCAAAAAAGAATTAAAATCAGCGGAATAAAATTTTCTGTCAGAGTTGTGAGGATGAGTTGTTTGCAGATGTTGAAGAGGATGGAGTTAAGAATATTGGCTGTGACATATGTGAAAAGTGGTTTCATTTAAAATGTACGTGTTTGTCAGACTTAACTTTTGCAGAGGCTCAAAATGCTGACTTTGTCTGCAATTTTTGTGAAGGACAAGAATAGCGATTGTGATAATTAAGTGTAAGACTAAGATACGCTATGTAGTGACCTACCTTATTCCTCATGACTGAAATAAGTTTCCACTTTTTAGTTTAGTTTAATTTTACGATGTGATTTAAGACCTGAAATTTATTTATGGACGTTTGTAATGAGTTCCTATTTTTTAGTTCATAATTCATAATGTGAATTTAATTTAATTTAATAATTTTAAGATATGATTTTGTTAGTGGATTAAAGAAATATTGATATCCAATCATAAACGTCTAAATAAAATGTGATCTGCATTGTACCAAAAAAACATAACTTGATGTGATATACCTATGCCTGTGAATCAATAAACATAGGTATAAGAGAGATAACTTTTTATAAATCTATGCCGAAGGCAAATTTGAATCGGTAATTTAATAAAATGATATTAAAATTCAAAAATTGACTGCTTTTATTAATTTGTTTTCATACAAAACTTAAATTTAAGCCGCATGCTGGAGAAAGGAAACTAGAATGCCGAGCACTGGGTTCTTTGTGCTGACTTTAGGAGAATTTTCCCAATTTTCTATTTTTATTACAATTTTAATTAATAAACGAAAAATTGCGATATTTTAGTATTGTAAATTTAAATATATATATTGAGGTTAATGTTCCTGTGTCTACATCCCCAAAATTAATTATTTAAAATTTTTTACAAGTTATTATTTCAAGAAAATGCGTTAAGGTGCTGACCACTAGCGATTCTACCCTACATACTGCACCATTTTTTTTTTACAAGGACAAGGAACTGACAGCTGTCATAAGAAAAGTTATCTTTTTTTGTAATTTTCTCAAAAGCTTTTGCAAGATAAGAAATTGAATCATTTTTAAAATTAAACGTGTTACTGCTTGCAAAGCATATACAATTATAATTAAACAACAAAAATCGATCAATTTTGAAAGACAAGTACCGAGGAACTGTCAGTTTCTGGACTAAAGCCGAAGATCAAAAAAATTCCATAAAGAAATTTTTTGAGAGTAAGGTATGAATATACTGTAGTAAGGTACAGTGTGTTATGTGTTTCAATCAGCATGTTATGGAACTATGATGAGTGATTTGCTTGGGACGTAAAGTCCCGACTGCCAACATGAGCTGCCAGATCACTCGACGGGCAGCGTTGACTGCAGCTATTGGCGGAGAGTGTGGGGAGGTTCCACAAAAAACCTGCCGCTGCCGTCAGCCATAATCAAAAAAATGTCATGCCTATCAACACAAAAGCCGGCACACATTCGGTCCTGAAGGGACCCTTACGTCACTTACCTGTATACCATCGAAGGCGCAGATGTTCTGCCTTCTTTGCCTGCCCCATCCTCCCATCTGACTCTGAGGGGCATAATTCTTCAGAGTCCCTAGTTGACCTGTAGAGAGAGAGAGAGACTAGGCGAGCCTAGACGACCTTCATCCTACGTGAGGGGGCTCCGGGATAGTGAAGGAATGAAAGAAAAATTATCTCGCCATTACATTATAAAATTCGCTGACTTGTACCTTTATTTAAAGCTTGTTATCAGAACGCTAGGGCTACGTTATCTAGGCTATATATTAATCATAAAGAAATTATGTATGCCAGTGTAAATTTCCCTTTTTCTCTTTTCCTATAAAAAGTTCAAAGTTGGAGAATTGATTTCTTTCAAAGCTTTTCAGTTATCCTCTATTGGCGTCGAAGGCACAAAAACAAAAATTAAGCAAAAAGGAAAGGAAATTTTTGCAAAGTTTTCAGTTTAAAGTTAGGAATTATTCACTAAATTCTTTTTTCCCACATTCTCGTTAAAAAGGAACATTTGGAAAGTAATAATGAATTGCAGCTCAGGCACTACTAATAATATTATTCATGTAAAGACAAAACGAATCCAATCTTGATATGACTGAACATGAATCCATTAAGAATTCAAGATGCGACAAGTTTTCGTTCTATCTTACGGACTTATGCCTGGGTAGTGTCTTGCTATTTAATTATGATCCTTGGCACACACCTGCATCCATAGGGGATGTATAAAGTAATCCAAGTGCCGTATTAAAACTAAACGAAAAAGTTAAATTCATCCGAAACAAAACTGATTTCAACTGGTGGATAAATTTTTATAACTGGACAATTAATACTGATGTCTCAGACTAGCACAAATGCGTTTTTAATTTTAATAAGCTCACCGACGTCTTATGGGCACATAAAGAAATTTTACTGATATTTTTTTCTATTCATTAGTCTTTCTTAGCAAAGATTTCCTTTTCAATTTAATTGTAATACTAATTGTTAATCATAATGAACGGGTTTGACTTTTCATTCGTTATCAGTTGGTTAATAATCTACACTCTAACAGTAGCTCACCGTACATTTTTTGATTACTAAAAAAGAGATATTTCCGCATATTTGTACTCTTTTAAAAGGGTGTCTATGATACTTATAAGCAAAATTGCAAACTTAACTATACCAATCGTTTGATAATTACTGATCAAAATTAAAAGATATTGACTCATACAATGGTTGTATATTAATGTAGAATATTTTTGAGTATTTTTATATAACCTAAGAAAACTTTCCAACTCAAACACCACGTTTCTCAGACATAGACGTGTAAAGAAATGTCTTGACGCCATTGCCTCTAACTATATGAAGGCAGCGCTTTTAGCATTATTACTTAATTTCCTCCTTTTTCTTATCTTATTTATTCTTTTGGTTTCATGTTTTTTTTTTCTATTTTATTTTGTATAATGACTTTAATGGCGTGCACTAAATCACCACAAAGTTTTCATGAAAAAAATCGTTGGTGCAACACAACAAATTATTTTTAAATGATTATAAAATTGAGAACAATAAGTTTCAGCCAAATTTTCTTTTCCGTATTGATTGCGTACGTAATTTGAAATATAACAAACGTAACTAAGTGGCACACTTACATAACTGCTGATGCGGATCCCTCGCAGAGGCCTCCGGGAGTTTCACGCTGCCACTTGAATCTGGTTGCTAATTTTTTTCTTTTTGTTTTTTTTTTTTTTTTTTATATATGCTAATGTAACAGAAACAGATTGAAATTTATATAAGATACTATATGTATATGTATTGATTTAAACTAGGGTCATTAAGTCTTCATGAATAACAATTTATGTATATGTATTGATTTAAACTAGGGTCGTTAAGTCTTCATGAATAACAATTTCATCCTCGATAGGCGCAGTTACTACAAGTTCCATATGATAGCAAGCTTTCAATCTTTAATATCGCTGAACTTTTGATAAGGTCACAAAATTTTTTTCCAAAGACTCTTTAGAGAAAGGAACTCCTCTCTCTATGAAAATTGCACGTGTGACTATCGGTAAATTTTGTTCCTATAAAATACTTCTATTTTCTGCACAAATTCTGCACTTTAGAATCACAACACTCCAGAACTTCTTTGGGGTGTAAACGTTTGTAATAATCATAGGTGTTTTCTCAAGAAGATTTTCAGACAACCATTCTTGAACTTGAGAGAGTATCTTTTTTCAAGAATTCTTCGATTTTACTGTCCTTTGACATTAACATTGCTAATCCATATTGCTGCGTATTCACAAAACTCTCAGGTGGATATATTCTCCTTTGAAAAAGTATTGAGTTTATACCATAATTTAAGTATTCCGCCACGTCTGAATTGAAATTCGCTAACCGTGGTTTAAATCTTCCAGCAAGGTAAACTTTTAACACGATCACGAAACTGTTTAAATGCTGGCAAATAGGAATATGATGCCAATGCGTGCGTATTATAATTGAAGGGAAGATTTCTGTTAATATCTTTGGGTGACCAGTCCGAGAAATCTTTTAGTTAAGAGCCTTTGATTTCGATTAGAAGATTCTTTGTTGTCGGCTGAAAAAAATGCGAGAGGTATAAGACTAATTAAATGGATTGAAAATATATCCGTATGGGACCAAAAAATTATCCAAAATCTCTTTACAGATTTTATTTCCACACGGATGTTTGAATATTTCTTCGGATACGTTCACCACTTTTGTCGTTGCTTCGATGACTTGACATTCAGAGAAGAGTGTCTTCTTCTTCATTTTCTACACCAACATGTCGTCTTGAGCGTTCGGAAATGCATTTCTTTCGGTCGGGGTGCGTTATTTTTTTTGTTTTTTATGCTTGACGCAGCCGGCCTACACGCTTCAGTAATTCTTGTAGCATATTGCTATATGCAATACGCTACGACCATAACAAGCAGTAAAGGCCAAAATACAATGAGAGCGACACAACAATGTTAACGTTTTAGTTGTCGATAATGTCGCATTTAAAACACAGTGAACGAGACGCGACAAGTGTGTTTGATTGACAATTGTCAATCATGTTGCCGCGACAATTTAGAGATTTTCCCAAAATTGTTGTTGGCAACTTGTCGCGTCGGCGTCATTGTTTGAGTAATATTCGAATTATTGACAGCAACCAATTTACGGCGACACTATCGTGTCCCTCTCATTGTGTTTTGACCTTAACAGGGCGATCTCATCAGGACTAGCAATGAAACCCTGAAACTGCCTGCTGTCTACACTACAGTGAATTCAGATGCCAATAACTTGGTGATGGATATATATAGGTCATTTTAAGGAAAATTGGTTGTCTTCCCAATTAAAATGATTTTTGGGCATCCCATTTCTAACTAATAAGTGGAAAGTGGTAATAAGTTTTTTTACTCTTTCGAGACCCATACAATATACGAGTCTACAGGCAATTCTCAACCAACTGCATATGAGCAGAGAAAATTAACAGACAAGTACCGAGCTATTGTCAGTTTCTAGCCTACAGCCGAAGATCAAAAAATTCCATAAAGATATTTTTTGAGAGTACAGGGACTATGTGTAATGCATTTCGTTCATTACTGTCCTGATGAGATCGCCCTGTTACTGTTGATTGAAACACATTACACACAGTACCTATACTCGCAAGAAATGTCTTTATGGAATTTTTTTGAACTTTGGTTTTAGGCCAGAAACTGACAGTACCTCGGTACGTGTCTTTTAATTTTCTCTGCTCATATGCAGTAGGTGGAGAATTGCCTGTTGACTCGTATATTGTACGAGTCTCGAAAGAGTAAAAAACTCATTACCACTTTCCACTAGATCAATTTTGGTTGAGAATAGCCGCTTGGCATTGGCTGTCATATTTGCAAATACACTGAATCGCTTAAGACCATCGCTATCCTAGTTAATTCAGAATGGCCCTCATTATTTTCCTGGCTACTACCGTTCCTACGCAACCTCTTCACTAAAATAAAAAATTCGAGTCCCTTGCCAAATTTCACTAAAACATTCTAGACTTCTTCTTGTTTTTAACAAAGGTGCAGAAAATCCGTATTTTTTTAGCCCTTCCTTGATGGTTCTGTACGATATCGGTACGACATTGACTCGATAAACGTGCGATGCTGAGCCACTGTCGCCAATGCGTACTTTAATCAGTACCTACACATGGTTTTCGGTATGCTGTATTGCGGCATGTCTAGTCAGCCGATAAGCGGTATTTACATGTATGACCTTGAGGGAGTTCTATGCGGTACGACATCGACGGGACAAATATCGTAGCGATACTATATCGCTACCCGGCTACCGTAGCGTATCGTACCGACCCGCCCGGGAATGGCCTTGCATATTTTCTCAACCACCCGAGTGTGTTTTAGCCAGAAAGTAAGAACTAGATAAGCGACAAGATCGCGCAACTCAATTTTAAAAAGGGCGTTGATATTAACTATTTGGAGGGGCTTACTGCATATTCACGCTACTGCCTTTGAAGGTAGTGGCACCAAATTTAGAATCTGTCGGCAGCACGGACGTTTGTGTTGCTATTAATCAATGACAACCGCTGCTGCTTTCATGACAATCTAATTCAGCTTAAACTCTGGTGAAAAGGAAACCTAAAAAATAGTACTTGCAAACTGCAAAGCATCCATTCTGGTTGTTAATTCTGCCCTGCACACATTTTCTCGGATTGTCGCATTCGGAATCATTTTTCGAAGACTAAATCCGCAAGATTTTCGTTTTAACGAATTTCTCTCGACATATGGTCTTCTGGTTCAGGAAACTTGCAGTAATCTGAGAATTTTTGTCTTTTACGAATCGTTTTTCCGAATATCCTGAAGTGTTTTAAGAGAATTGTTTGTATATGATTTTTTTAAGATTGTGGCATGCATGTGCAAATGTGAAAATGCCTGAGAAAATTTACATTTTGTAAGTATTTGAATGTTTCTCGTGGTTTACTTGTTTATTTTAAATTCGATATGAATGAGTTTTCATTATGAAAACTCGAATACATTATTATTATGTATAATACTAACACACGGAAAACTCCCGAGAAGACGAATCGATATCGAGTCCTTATCTCGAATTAGCCTTCGTTTTTGGCACAAGTACGAGGTCACGCTTTAATTGAGCGAATCCCTTTCGATTCGATCTCTAGTCGTTGTATATAAAAATGTCAAAATATGGGTACTTACCACTAAATTAAATGAACTCCTTCTTCTTATTTTGTGTTTTTACTTAACACAGCAAGTCAGATACGAAACAAATTGAATAAAAAATTACACTTTGCATTACAAGTGTAGATTGTTTAAAAAATTTGAGCATAGGCGTGTAAGAAGGGGAAGTTTATAAAACTTTTGTCACAACCACGGGAATAGCAGTTGAAAAAATTTTCTTTTACTTTTTGTCGTAATTCTCTGAAGTTTAAACAATGCAAACTCATTTTGTGTTAAACGAACTATGGTGAAAAGAATATATAACAAAAAAAATTAAAATCACCGCAAGCAACTTGTGACGGGCATGGATTCTGCTGCCTGCGTCTGAGCCGAAGAACGAGTTTATCAAGTTAAAAATTTTAATAGTTTGACTTCTGTTCCCATAAAATGCGTGCCATCGCCGTGCTATGTATAAGCTGCATTATTGTTTTTTTTATACAAGAAAAACAAATAATTGCTCTAACCTGTCCTTGTACGATTATCAAGATAAGAAGGAAATATAATCTTTTCAAAAAAATTTTTAAATGATCTTTTCGCACTAAATGGGTTTTTTCTCACCTGTATATTTGTCATATTCGTTATTTTTGGAAGTTTTAATTTTTGTTATTCCACTTAAATCGTGGTCAATAGGTAACCTAAGTAATAAACAATTGTTGTTTTTTCATAACCACACTATAAAGAAATTAATATTTCAACAACAACGATTGTATTAAACATTAAGTCGTTTACAGACCTTAGAACTGCTATTCCAATTTATCGTAATTTTAGTTGGTAAGTAAATATACACAAATAAAAATCGTAACTAATCACTAAGCTGTCGGAACAATAGCAGTGAAGATCCTTTCCTTCTTAATATAATAAAGTTTTGTAAAGCCCTGAGCATAATTCTAAAAAACCGACCCTTATTTACGAGAAGAAGAAGCCAACATACAAACTTTTCAAGCTAAGTCCTCAAGTATCTGCAGATGTTATCCTTGATGGGGAAACTTACATACAATTCATAACCTTCCACCTCTCCATCTGAAGATGCAAAAGAATATGCCATCCCATGTGCCATTATTCTTCCAAAAGGGAATTAGTTGGCCATCTAAGTATCTTTCTGATCTACTCACCTACGTAACTAGATTTTGTAAGACCAGTCGACATGGTGTTAAAAGACCGACAATGATACTAAAACTGCCATTATGGAGAATTGCCTTTTCAACACGGATCAAGGATGTAGAACATATACGGATCTAAAATAAAGGTCATGATGACCTTCACCTCAACTGCATTCTCAAGTAATAGTATTCGCGCTATAGATGAAGAATGCACTAACAATTGTATCAATGGTGTAACTATTATTATCCTCTAGAACAGCCAATCCGCTCTTAAAGCTTCACATATAATCAAGAATAGTCTAGGATTTCGCTCAATTTTGGACGAGGCAAAATAAAATAATCCTTATATGGGTATTGTTACTCGAAGGCCACAAAGGCAATAAAATCGTTGACGGTCAAACAAAAAGAGAAAGGGAGCCTCACTCTGTTGGACGGCAGCAGATCCTTATACATCACTTCAAAATTTTACCCAAACGCTATTCTAAAAGTCTGGCAGGAATAGTTAATAACAATCGCTATACTGAAAAAGTCTACCGGAATGAAGAATCACTCCTTCCTAGAAACCATAGCTGAAAATAACTACCGAGTTATTCTTTTAAGTCATTGCCTTTTACGATAGCATCTAAACAAGCTTGTTATAGTGTAAATCCAACACCCTGGCGCTATGCCAGGACGTTGAAGAAATCTCGCCAGCTATTGCAGAGAAGTTGCAAGACGCATAATACGTCCTTGAATAGTTTCAAACTAAAATGGAAGTGAATTCAAAATGATAATTCACCAAAGATATTTCTGGTCACACTAAATTCGAGTTAAATACCTGAACACCCTTAAGGTATCTTATCTTTGTAGTGCCGTTGACTCCTTGTTGACTACAAACAGATATGACTTTCCTTTGATTCAGTTTGACACATCGCACTTCCCTCTAATTTAATTTCATATAATTAAGCCAAGCTTAGGGGATAGCCTAGCCTATATGATACAATACAGAATATTCCACGATGTAGGTAAGATCAGGAATTAGAGCACAAAGGAGAGTAGTTAGTTAGTTAAGCACAAGACCGACAATTTCAATTTGAAGCATATTTCACACAGAAATTATTCAATACCAGAAAAGATTGTATATATAAAAACTTCTGGTCTCTTGTTAAAACATGTAAGAATTAATTTACCAGTTTTTTACACCGATCCTTCCTTATTCACGATGTGCGTGTTTACACAGGATTATCAGTATACTCCCTTCAAAATTTCTCACGAATTATTTTCTATCATCTTTGAAGGCTTCTCCTTTTCTATCTAAGTACCCACAGAAAAATGAAGTTAAAATAAATTGCAGCCAAATATGTTTTCTTTCTAATAGTTTAAAAAAAATAGCATGTAAAACAAATTTATGGAAATTATAGCCTTTGAATAAAATACAAGCAATTTTTATATGAAAAACTCCAGCCGTAAGACAAGGCAAGAAGACTGTGGATGTCGCCTGCTCTTTTTTCGACTTTGTTCATGGCTTGTATCTTGCGGGGGTTACGCTTCTACGCTTTTATCGCTACTTCCTACTCTGACGGTATGTCTACTCTGATTCACTGTAGAATTGTTCCTAGGAATTCGAGGATCATGTCGTCCTCGGGCCAAATTTATCCCACACCATTGAAGTCGAATTCAGCCAAACTATAAAATTTCGTAAATCTTTCGTAAGTAACAGTGCGAATGTAGAACAGATCCAGTACCCAGTAGTACCCTAGCTCGGCCCTGTTCCTTTCATGCCAACCCTCTAAACATTTGAGAGTATACACCTAAAGTGAAACGAAAACGTGAACTTTACGAACCGCGTTTTACTAATACACCCACGGCTCTATAGTACATGAACACTATATTCGCAGCGCGCGTAACAAAAACGTACTGAAAACGTACCTCCCTCTAAGCATTTGAGAGTGTACACCAAAAGTGAAACGAAAACGTATTGAAAACGTACTTCTGGATTTATTGACCTGTGTCATAGAACCTGACAGCAGACAGCTGTGTTTGCATGTTAATTTGTTTGTGAATAACAAAACGCCGCGTTAATTTTTATTTTATTAAAACTTTGGGGTGTCAACAAATTTAAATTACTTATATTATTATTATTGAACTTTTGTCAGTTTACTAAGCTATTTTGTAGTCTATCGATAATTCCAATTATCTATACCTACTCGATGTACTATAATAACATTGTAACGAAGTGTAAGCTAAGGTTCCTTAATAAACTTTTTTTGTTCTATTCTTATTAAGGTTTGTGATGCTAAATTTATCAAATAAATTAAAATAGAAAAATCTGTTGTTTTCTTCAAAAGCCATTGAGTCCTCATGCAAAACGTTTTGTTAACTGAACGTAATTTTCATTCCGAAAACGTAATACTTTAGAGTACAGTTCGCGAACTAGCACTACACTGACAGTCTACGCTTTTCACTTCACTTCTCTTTGGCCTGATGATTCGTTTCTGTTACGCATTCACAACACCAAAGCGTTTCTTTTGCGTACACTTCTATGCAAGCATGTTTACATTTTCGTTACGTTTTTGTTTCGCCTTGCTTGAAGGGAAGGCTGAGATGTTGGCATCGTCGGGTATCCATTTATATTTAATTGGGGGAGTTACAGTTACGACTGATCTGTTTGACTGCGACTTGATTTTAAGTCGAAGTCGACGCTGAGGTGAAATTTGTAATTACATAAATTAAAGCTCCAACCGCTTGACCAAACCAGAAGGGCAACACCAACTTTGCACTTTGAGCAAAGTTTAGTTTCAGTCGCAGTTGAAGTCGAAGTTGCACACATGCCACATGCATTTACCATTTGGGCACTCATCAGTCGTAATTGTAATTCAGGCCTTACTGAAACGGCGCAGCAGTGCAAACGGTCGGTGAAGTCAAATGACAAGTTAGGACACAGAAGAGCTTTCCGATTGTTTTAAGGTCTAACCACATGTGCATATGCTAGCATATGCAAATGCCGAGCAAGTGCTTTGGCAACTCACAATAGGAATAAGAAGCTGTTCGTCAAGTTTTAATTCCTTTCATCAAATTCTGTCTGTACGCTCATGATCGTACCTTTCATACGCATATTTGATAGTTTGTATAAATACTATACACATGTTAGTGATGCATAAAGGAAGCATTCGTGATATTTTCAAGGCTTGCAAATGCAAGCTTTTACGTTTAAAATGCACATGGCAAGAACAGGAAGAAGGAAGAAAAAAAATAAAATCAAACTCTCTTTAAAACTTTTACGAATAAAGATAACAAATATGAAAACGCATAGATTATATGTAACGAAACAATGGCACATGATTCATTTTCGTAAATAAATGATAAGGGGCGGAGTTTTTAGATTTTACTCTCATAAAATGTTCCCGCGTTTTTTTGAAAATCGGTTGTCATGAAATATTGACAGAGTTTGGTCACATGTTGGTGCTGTACTGGACACATGTTGTTGTTGTAATCCTATGATATTTGAACAGCACTTGCTTTTGTTTACATTCGTTGGATTCTCTGATATTTTCGGGAAAAATGAGAATTTTATTTGAGAGGAATTTTACATCTCCTCTCAGCATCTTGGCCAAAGCGAAATTTATCTTTTTTTGAAAAAAATGAGGTAGTGTAGCACGAAGTACATTATTATGAATAGCTTCATAGGATTTTACGCGATTCAATAAGATTTTGTCGTTCGGGTAATCCTGCGCTCTGTCGATTTTTGTTTTTAGCTCGTTGTCTGAATCGCAATACAATGCGAAAAACCAAAGTATATTACTTGTTTTGGCCCAAATACCACGAAAAATTACCAATTTTGTTCGGCTGTGTGTATCTTCTTATTATCTTTGGTGAAGTCATGTTGAGAGCTGAGTATATTGTTTTCTCCTTTGTGCTACGATTTTCATACAAGCGGCATACAGTGTGTGAATACTTCATTCGTGTTTGGGCACTGGCTGGCTGGGGATGTTGCAATATTTACACAATATTTCACTTGCCTGTTCGTCTCTAAATTTTGTCAGGAATAAAACTCGGTCGTACGGGTACATAATATTATGATATATACGCAGCATCCTAAATGCGAATTTTTCTCGTTCTCTTATTCTCTGTTTTCTGTATTTTTGCAAGCCAAAACAAATTTTCGTTTTACCCGATTAAAACTCCCTAACTCTCCATTCGAGATTCACTAACATACTTGGGGAGTTAAAGAAAACGTGAGAAGTGTCGAAATTTTGAAGGACGGCTAACCCTGTGTGGAAGGATCGTAGTGCATTTGGGTTTTTTCCTACGCATTTAGGGTCTAAAGTACAAAAATATAGGTGACTAATTACACGGGGAGGGGCTTGGGGTGTACCACCCCCACCCCTCTCTATATATTGCAAGCATTTCCATAATTTATAAACATAGCCAGGGTATGAAGTGAATCCAAAATTCAATTTGAAAATCCTAGGTATCTAGATACCTACACAAAAGAGTTTTGTCGAGTGGAATAGAGAGTTTGGTAAATCTCAATACAAATTCCCCGAGTTACAGAATGCCGAGTGGAGAGTTAAGTGTCAAAAGAGTTCTCATCTCGACAACTCCGCAGTTCTCCGAGTTAGTGAATTCGGCTCCAGCTCTATTGGTTGAAAGATTTTGGGAATGGAAAATTTACTTTTGATGCATATTCTGTATGTCTATATATAACTGTATACAGGGAAAATTAACACCATAAAACATGTATTTTACACAAGAATACGATCAACAGAGGTTGCCGTACACTCATATGGGCTATAATAATTTTTTCTCTCTCTTTTTCCAGCTTATGCTTGTAGAAAACGATGGAACGCAATAAGAGAAGGCGTTATGCGAACACTAAGAAAAGATTCTGAAGGAAATTGCAAGTTTACATATTATTTAGCTAAGCACTTGGATTTCTTGGAGCCGTATTTGACTATTGTAAAAGGACGTTACAAAAATTTTCCAAATGAACATAATACGAGCAAAGAACAATGTGATACCATGGAAGATACGCAGTGCAACATTAGTACAAGTAGTTCTACTCTTAGTGCTTTATCAGTTCAATTTGCAATAGAACCCATTAATGAAAAACCGTCGTCACCTAAAGTCTTAGAATCTCCCAATGAAGATGCAAATATTTTGAATATACCAGTATCATCTGAAATCTTAGAATCTGCCAAGGACGATACAAATCTCATCAACAGACCAGAGTCGAAGAAAAAAAAAACTATGAACAACAACGATGCGTCGAATACAGTGCATATAGAATGGGTGAAGAAAAAGAAGGATGCGGATGGTAATCAATCATTTTTGAATAGTCTTCGGCCATATTTACGTGATATGACGGCCAAGCAGAATCGAAGATTTCAACAAAAGGTGATCGCATTGATTGATGAAATTCTGGACGATGCTGATATACCTCAAGTAATTTTCTGTTCATTGCCAATTGAAACTATCACGGAATCATCAGAATATCAGTGACTCTACAAATTTTGTATATTAAAATAAATAGAATAGCTGTAAATTTAAATTAATAAAAATATTTGTTTTGTGGTGTAGACTAATTTTTTTAATTTTTTTTTTGCTACACCTAAAAAAACATCGTTCATAATATCAACAGAATAGTTTTAAGTTACGTGAAAGTGTTTTAAATCATTGAAAATATTTCTCTCATTAATACTGTGTGGAAAGTCTCCCCTTGTTAAGTCTTCTTCATAATTCTGTTTATTACGAATAAGAGCTTTCTCCTCTTTTAAAGATATTTGTGTTTGAGATTTGGGCATTTTGCAAAGGATTTAGAAAATCACATTATGGAATTAAGGCCTAAGTTATCTCCAATCAAAAGCCCCACAACAAAATAAATGGTTTCTTCTCAAGTCAATTAGTTATTGGAAGCTTTTTCATTAGAAATACGTGACTCCTGAGACCGTATTATGGAGCATGCTTCATAAACGGAATCATCTCTTACTACAGAAGTTGCATTCAAGCTCGGTCGAAATGATTCAGCTTCTGTTTCGTAATAGGAGCCTTGTACTTTTCCTAAATTTTCCGATCGTGAAACAGATGTTGTGTTCTGTAAATTTTGGCCGTAGTCCGAATTCTGTGAAATCGGAATCAATTCGTTATGTATTTCATTTTTAGTTCAACTAGAACAATTTTTTTTTATATACATATGCCTTATAAACGAACGAACTGATTGGAAGCTTTGCAACAAATTTTTCTCGCAGCATTTATAAATTCTTTTAAATGAATTTTTGGGAGTGTGCATGGTATCAATATGACTTGTAAGTGTTGATACATTTTTATATGATTTTCCACATTCAAAACAATAGAACATTATTAAGCGTAATCCAATCAATCACTTTATTTAATTTAAATTAATTATTATTCAAACTTCATTTTTAAAAATTATAAAATCTTACAAATAGTTTAATTATTATCTTCGACGATATTAAGTTTGCTAATTAGATTTGCTACAGATGATATATGCTTATCAAAATTAGTTTTAATATCGTAGTAATATCTCTGGATAAAGTGCCAAACATTATGGCATTGACCAGGATATGAAAGATGGAAAACTTGAAACTTTTGAAACAGATATCAAATACAGCAAGAAGGGAGTGTTGTATATATTTTATTTCATCTATCCTAACAAAGAATTTCACTGGTGTTTTGTTTAATATTACTACTATGATAATAGGTCGCAGTGTTAAGCTTTTTATTTTTAGTTCCTTATTAAGTTCATTTAACTTTTCTTCAATTGTAGCCTCGTCGGAGCAAAAAATAAACATTGCATTAATGGAGTCTTGTATGAACGGCTTCCAAAGTGTACTATTATCACCAGCTTTCACTTTGTAACGACTGCTAAATGGTAACAAAATGTGGAGCGATTTCAAAATATTTAAAACACGGAAATCTGAAATATTGGAAAAACTAAGGAAAGACTAAAACTAAACTATGTATTATGTATGGTATGTAGTACCATTATTCGCATCATCAAATGGAAAACATCCCTTTATTTTTAGTCTAGCTATATCAACAATTTAAGTTGATCTTACATCAAAATGGGAATACAGTTTACATATATTTGACTCATCTAAATATGCAAAATCGAGTTCTATCTGCAAAAGAAATTACATTTATACTTCATTTTAATATTAAGAAATATAACTTAACTTACCAAGCGATGACCAGATGGATCTCTATATCGAGGCCATTGTGAAAAACTTTTGTAACATAGCCAGAGTTTAAAGGTTTTTTGGCAATTAGCAATAACAGAGCCGCTTTCCAAGACTTAGGAAAGCAAGAGGACATTAAACAAGAGTTCAGGATATGAAGAATGAATGTGTCGATCATTGGCAAAAGAATCTTAATAAAACGTGGCGACAGACAATCTGGTCCAGAAGCATGAGATTTAATAGCATAAATGGAAGTAAGCAATTACTTCGCGGTGTAGAGCGAAAAGAAAAAGAAGAGGTAATGCAACTGGTGCCACTTACAGTAGAATAAATATAACTAGGGTTAGAAGTCCTAGCATGCTCATCGTTCAATTGAGTAGTAAAAAATCTATTTAGATAATTGGGATCCTGCTCGAAGTTAGCTTTGTCTTTCCCGTAAACTCCTTCTTTTCTTAGGTTCTGCCACAAAATTCTTGGTTGCAACTCACCGTGAAAATTGCTTCTAAAATATCGACGTTTCGCAATGCGGACAGTCATAGTGGCAGAGTACAGTGGAGTCACCATTTTCTCTTCTTTACTCAAGCTTGAACTCTAATATAAGTTCTTCGCGCCAGGGTGGATTTCATAGAATAGCGTCAGATTGGAACACGTTGATAGTTTCGAAAGCTTTCAACATTTGTTTCGAAACACTAGTTTCTAACAGATGTCGAACTAATATTTGCCATTTTTAACTAACTAAAATTAATAAATTATATGATAAAGACAAAACAAATCAATTTTTATAAGAAATTAAAAATGTCTTTAGTATTTTTATGATTCAATTTTAACAACATAAAGTCAGTTTAGAATTAAAATTTTCGAATTGTTTTACAACAGAGCAGAACAAGAGATACATAAAAGAACGCCTCATACATTTTCATAGAAATATTTAAATGAAGCGAACAGTACAAATAGTTCGCTTTAATCGACAGAACAATTTGATCTCTCCAGTATATGGGAGTTCTAAAACAAGGTGCACAAAAGAACACAGCTAATGTAAAATTGATGGCGGCACTCATTCATTTCGAAAGTGTCTGCAATAAATTTGAATTTGTATTTTCAAGAGTCAAACAAATTATACTGGAAATTGAAAAGAATAAACTGTGAAGGCTCGAGGCCAATAAAAATTTCTGTTAACAGTCTTGCAGGAAAACTTAAGACGAGGCCAACAAATAAGTGAAAGTTATTTGCGCTTTGTATTTATCGTTGCCTTACAAATCCCAGCTGGCGGCGATATTATATGAGGGTAAGATATAGTAAGGGGTTTATGACCTCAACCGTAAGAACAATACACCAAGGCTATTAGGGACGCATTTCATTATGTGCAAATGTTGCTTTATTGGAGGTATACTGAGTGCCAGGTATGTTTATAGTACTGAAAGAAGAAATTTTTATAGCAGGCAAATAGCATAATAGCGTATTTTGAAGTTTCCATATCCTTAAGATACGATAGTCAGGAATAGGTCAGGCAGTTGTTCCTGGGTTGCAGTTGAGTTGTGCATTGTGCTCACTATAAGATTGACTTAAAAAGTGGAAACTATAAGAAATTTTATTAGGCATTTAATGGAAATGGATGACGAATAGTGTTTTGAGTTTATGGAAGCAGTCCACAGTGAAGACATTTTGTGAAATATTACTCACAAGGAATTTAAAAACACGAACAAGAAAAATAAAATTTGGTTGGCAATTGGATCAATGTTTAATATTTCGGGTATGTAGGTATCTACTTAAAGTTATTTAATATACATTCAAAAACATTTATTTTGTAGGCATTGAAACTTATCAAAAGCTTAGAGCTCTCCGAGAAAAATATAGAAGATAACAACAAAAAGAGGAATTTGAATCAAGAAGTGTTGCAGCTGTTAAAAAGTCAGACTGGTCTCTAATGAATAACGTGAGATTTCTAGACGATAGGTACAAAAGATGATGATATTTTTATTAATATTCTTACGTCAGATCGAAGCTCATTAAAATCTCATTTTCATTATTTTAGAGTGTGCGACACTTTATTGTAGAAGAAGAGGTGTGCTTTGCAGGAATCAGCAAAAAGATTTTCGATAATTTTAATGACGTCTTTCATCTTTTAGTTATATTTGTCAATACCAATTACTTTATAACAGACGAACAGTGGATAATGATTTGGGAGATCACATTCCTTCCGTGAATACGGCATCAACGGCATCAGATAGCTTTTACATATCTGGTTTTGAGTATTTTGAATACGCAACATCACCAGTTGTACAAGATACAATTCAAATTGAACAACAATCACCTCAGAATCAATATATGGCAAAAGTACCATCAGCTTTTCGTCAATATGAATCAACCATGCCAGGTATTAGACCAGTTTCAATACCTCTGATATTCTCGCCAGCAGCTATGTCACCGCCATTGATTCGATCGCCATCACCATCGTGTAGACCATCAATTCGACCTACATGTTCTAGACCAACACTGCCGTCATCACCAGTGGGTACATCCTCTCTGGAGAAAACCTTCGCAACGGGCACAAATAACTCAAGAAGTCAGCCGCTGCCATACGAAAATATTGTACTTTTCATTCAGGAAGCACTTATCGATGTTGGGCCAGAGAAAGCTCCACAATTAGAAAAAGAATTGGAAATTACATTTAATAATAAATATGGTAATTAAATCTAATGTTTTTTATTATCTTACTAATTTATTAAAAAAAAAAAAACAAGTAACCAGTTTTGGTTGTTTTATTTAATTTTTTTTTATTTTTGAAGTAACAATAAGCTGAAAACGTAGAAATATGATATAGGATCGAATTTATCTTAAACTTCACATTGCGGTTACATAAAACAATTTTTAATTACTAGGAGATACATATATTATTCAAATAGTCTTTCAACAAATTCCTCCAATAAGTTGCATTATTGATGGGCGATTTGATCCAAGAGTGCTGATATCATTTAAATTTTCAAAAGAAATCGAGTTATCGTTTGAATTGCTCAAACTGAAGAAAGGATCATCCGTAAGTAATAAAGTTATGAAGAACAATAGTTGATTTCATTATCGATTTAACTACCTCAGGATGTGTGGTGTGTGATAGATTCTGAATTTGCTCACCATGATACCGAATGAGTTTTCAATAGCTGTCTGACGTCAATTTCCTATTGAACACTTCCTTATCTGTAGTTATATTTCCTCCTCCATATGGCCTGAGAAGATTTCTTTTGAGAGGAAAAGCTTCATCTCCCACAATGTAATATGGAAATAAAATTGACGAATTTGGAAGATTGTTGTCATCGAGAAAATCCAAATTATTTGAACGTAAATCTTGACCGAATTCAGATCTTCAAAGCGCCCCACCTACAACCATTTATTTATTTAAAGATTTGTTTTACAAAAATAAAATACAATCTGATTCAGAACCATATGCTCCAATATTAGCGTAAATAAAATTACAGTCAGCATCGCAAACGGCCATTAGTACAATTGAAAATTGTTTTTTGTAATTGGAATATAGGCTCCCACTTGAAGGTTGTGATTAAATAGTACAATTTCACCGACACAGTGAGGTATCCCACAATGTTAACAAATTTCTCGGAAATTTATTTTAATTTATTTTTATTTGGTGCTTCTATATACCTATTCTTCGTGAAGAGTTGCCCAAATTTGTTCCGTTGTTTACTTGCTGATATTGTTAATAACGGACTTGGAATCTCTAAATGCATATGATAAGCTACTATAATTCATCCCACTAACAAGGAATCTAGTTGTATAAAGAACGTATAAAAAACTTTCAATATATTCGGAGTATTATTAAAAGGAAAAGGGCAGACTTAGCTTAGTGTTATTACCAATCTATCTTTTGCAGAAAGTTGTCGTCTTATTGAATATTTGGTTATTCGTGGCCCAACCATGTTTAATAATTTTTCAAACTGTTCAAAACTAATTCTAGTATAATTGTAGAAAGATTCTGTATCATTTAACACCATTTCATTGACTAAATTATAAGAATCGCCAAACTTTTGTCTGCTTTTAAATATATCTCGAACCCACTACCTTCTCTTCCTACGGTTCTTTTAGTATTTTCCGCGACTTGCAAAAATGCACTACTCATTAGCATATAATAATTAACAACCATAGAAATCGTTAAATCGTCCAGTTTTATTATGCATATACCTACTTATTAAAATAATTTGACACAACTGCAATATTTTCAAACTTACTTCTCAAATGTAAACAAATAATAATCTGTCACATCATATGATTTCAAAAATCCTAATGAAGCTCACTCTTTATTGTGCATGCACGCTACTCTCGTAAAAGCTCGTTCCATTCTAGTCTGTCATTGTAAACGCTCCGTAAAGCTTCACCTGTTTTAAGTCGCCTGTAGGCTGGCTCTCATCAATGAGAGACTGAAACTCCGCGAGAACCAAGGGAAGTAGGGTCTTTCTCATTGAAGACACCATTGAGAGGTTTAGGGTCTGAAAAGACCGTGAATTTCCGGGCTAGAAGATAGCATCTGAAATTCTTTGTAGCCTAGACTATAGCCAAGAACTCTTTTTCTATTGTAGAGTAGTTTTTTCGGCTTTATTTAAAGTGCGGCTTGCATAGGTAATGGGCCGATCTTTCCGACTTCTCCTTGAGAAAGAACAGCTCCAAGAGCCTCGTTACTTGCGTCCGTAGTTAGATTAAACCATTTTGAAAAATCGGAATAAATTAGTAGTGGTGGAGGGATTAAAGCATTTTTTTTTGCTTTGAAATACTTCTTGGCATTTCTCTGGCCAGTAAATTCGTGATTGGACGTCCAGATTTAGAGAAGTCTGGTATAAATGTTCTGTAATAGTTTGCAAATCCTAAAAAGGATTGGACTTGCCTTTCTGTTCTGGGAACAGCAAATGTTTGGATGCAGGCCGTCTTACTTGGGTCTGGTAGTGCACCTTCGCTGGAACATTTATGTCCTAGATAGACGACATCTCTGCGTAGAAACTGGTACTTCTCTGGCTGCAGTTTTAAGTTTTTCTCTCTCAACTTGTCGAAGACTTTTTTCAACTTTTCGTTGTGATCATTTAAATTTTTACCATATGTCGAACTTGTATGCGGAAGCGGAACTGCATGTACCAGTAACTGGCAGGTGCATTGTGTTGACTAGTATTAGGTAATCGCAGAGCGTATTGCTTCATATTGCAAAATGCTGGGCTATTGCGTGCTGTTTACCATTGACTGCCTAATTACTTCATGGCACAGCTGTGTGCCTAATTACTTCACTGGCACAGCTGAATGATTGTTTACAAACGAAGCAACAAATTCTAAGCATGCTATTTCGCACAATAATCTGTTTGACGGTTGCCGGTTTGTTTAGTATAGCCCAGCTTCTGACTAGAATGACAGTGACCAGCAGTTTCGTCAATGGCAGTAGAATATTACCGCATCACAGGTATGTGAGGGTCATGTTCTACTTCCGAGTTCCGCATCTAACTTAACAAGGTGCGTGACTGACTATAGGTAAGCAGTTGCGTTTGCGATCAAGTAATCGTTGGACGGTAATATCGCGTTACAAGTTAAATGCTAAGAACATATGACTGTTCACGGTTTTTAAGTTTAAAAGTGGATAATAAAGAAATTAGTTAAGTAAAAGTCGATCGTTATCATTTACCTCGTTGAAGCGGACTGGACTGGACTGGAATAGTCCTAATTCGCATAGTACCAAGTGTTCACATGCGATGGACTGGATTAAATCGACAAGAGAGACATCTTTCTATTGACAGTTCCTAATCTAAAGTCACCTCTCATTTGAAGTTATTTTTGTAGATATTGAAAGACGGATCATAGAAAGAAGTATAATTTTACAATTTCTAAAATATTGTATGAAAGTACGAAGGTGTTCGAAGCGAAAAATGAAAGTATACCGAAAAATATCCAAACCTAAATCCACTTCGATCCACTTAAGTGTTCACATACATATGATTAATTCCACTCCACTACCGAATTAACGCCGGTGTAGGTAATTCCAGTCCAGGTGGTGTTCACATGGCGAATTATCTCACTCCGAAGTACGCTAATCCACTCCAGTCCGCTTCATGTGAACGGGGTAATTGAAATCTCCCTAGTGTAAGTATTCAGTATATAAGTGATTGATATCTTTTTGGATAATTTTGTTTGTTTGTTTTGTTTTATGGGAGTTAAGCTTTTTAGCGGCTCCATTTTTTTTATAGGCTTTATAGGAGTTATGCTTTTTAGCTACTCCAGTTTTTTTGCTTTATAGGAGTTTCGCTTTTTAGCTACTCCATTTTTTTTTGTTTTATTCGAGTTAGGTTTTTAGGTACTCCATTTTGTTTTAATAGGAGTTATGCTTTTTCGCGGCTTAATTTTTTTGTTAATTGTGGGAGTTATGCTTTTTTATCTGCTCCATTTTCTTTTCAGGGTAAAATTAAGAAGTGTTAGAATAAGTGTTAAATATAATTTTTCAACCTAAAAAAATTGATTGAGTGATTGATTGAGTTTATAATAACGCTGAGTGTGACTGTTTGGGTTAAGATTAATAGTTACGGGCGTATGAAAGACTGTCTGAGTATTCTAGGCGCAAAATTTATGGTATAAGTATGTGAGTCATGTATGTGATGTAATAATTTTTGTTTTCCCTTTGTGTTATTGTTTGCGAATGAATCGGTGGAATTTTCGTTTATAACTCTTGTTGCGTTAAAATAAGGTTTTAAAGTAAGCTGTAATTGAAAATATCAGCCACACGCGAGCAAATCTAATCTCTGATCTTTGATATGTAGAAAATGAAAGTAGGAAAGTTCTGGTACCCACAGTTCAATGAATGAGGAAATTGTGAGAAATTTGAATTAGTTTTACTAGATGTTGCTTAAAATTATCTAACTTTTTTGTAAGTTGTTTTGTTGGGTGATATTGTTTTCTTGGTTAGGTGTTAAGTTTTAATAAGTTAACGTATCGGGAGTCATATGTAATTAGGCTTGGATTGCAGTGAAAAGGTGAGAATAATTAGACGATCTTCTGCTGCAGACTTCAATGTCGGTGGGTAGAAGTAACGTACTGACAATAGAGCAACTGTTAAGGTTCGAAACTGAAGAGAGGGAATTACAGGAAAGATCGCAGGAGCTAAAAGAGTATAATCAGTATTTAGAAAGCTACGACCAAGACTGACAGTTACAAAAACGAACCTCAAGTGAAGAATCGACAAAATTGATTCAGGAGTGAAATACAGCTGCCAAGTCCTATACGAAAGGCGAAACTTTAGACTTACTCGTAACGGCCACACTCGAGGTGATCAAAAGGGGCGAGATCCAAGCAGAACAATTGTTAGAAGAAGATAAAAGAAAGAAGAAGGCTCTGATAAGTAAAATATTGTCTTTAGAACAGCAACTGAAGGAAGCAGAAGAGGCGGCGGAGGAACTGGAGACAGAATTAAGAGCCGACGGTCCACTGCCGCAAGAGAAAGTATATAGATAAGAAGTCAGTAACAAGTGGACACCAAGGAAATTATTGTTCTGGGAAAAACCACGAGAAACGAAAGGTAGACAAGATATTCCAGCTAAGAGTAGCTCATCGAAAGGAAAGACAAAAGAACCAGGAAGCAGTAAATCATACGGTTTGCTCAAGAACAGTATGGCGGAAGTACATGGGAAAATTATGGATATGGTATCCAAATATGTACCATTATTTTCTGGGGAAAGGTGACCAAAGCTGGAAAAAGAAGTGTACCGTTTCCTGAATTGCAGCAAGAAACTCTACGATCAATTGACTACTGAAGAAAAAGCTATCTTCATCAAATGTGTGAAGTTTCGACTTACAGATGACGCTTATTATCTAGTGTGTTCCCAGGAGCCGAAGGATTTTGAAACTCTGCAGCAAGTTATTAAAACCGCATATATGCCACGAAAATCGTTCAGTGAGCTATGTACTGAAATGCTGGAGTGTAAACATAGACCTGGAGAGGACATTCGAGAATTCGCTCACAGAATCAAAGAGTTGCTGGACAAAATTAAAGCAGCAGTCCCGGCTAAGTACCCAAATAAGGAAGGTGGGCTAATAGCAGAATTGGAAGCTGACGCAGTAGATACTTTTAAAGCAGGCGTAGGGAATAAGACAACGCAAGTGCATCTGACGGGAAGGAGATTCCAATCTCTAGATGGAGTACAAGAAGAAGCTAGTTATTTCGAGAAGGATGCCACGAGGCTCCAGAGCAGAGAAAAAGAAGTCTGGGGAGGCGTACGAAAACTGAGTTCAGCAACAATGCGAGATAGCTGGGGGCGAATCTGTTCAACAATGATACCCGCAGACCATCCAGAGTAGCCTTACAGACAGGCCCATCTCCAGCAGTAGCAGGAATATATCGTGGATCACAGGCTAGGGCTATGCCGCCTAGGGCTATCCGGTGTGGGCAAAGAGAGCATATTAATAATAATAATAATAATAATATGTTTATTTGCTGGCAAGGTACACAAGATTTAGAATCTTATAAACGTACAAAAATGAGTGGGAATATAACTAACTAATAACAAAATTTAGTATTATGTAAAGATAAAAATTATATTAAAAAGAAGGCATATTGCTAGGGAATGCCAATCAAGAAAACAGCCACCATACTGAGTAAAATGCCGAAACTATGTTCACGATACTGCTAGTTGCCGAAGACAAAGCATAAGGTTCGCGGATACTTCAATTGGTTTTCCACGATAACTGCAAACAGACACAGAAATCTTTTATTATCAATTTTGTAGAACCTGCGATCAATATACCGCAAACTGTTTGAAAAAATATCTAGCGGAACAAGAAGCTCTAAAGATGGGAAACTGGGAGCGGCAGCTGGGGGAGTTATCCGCAGCTGCCTTCAATTAACAGAATTCAAGACCATGACCCCACAGAAAGAAACTGGTGTCATAGAGTTAAGTTTGTTAAATAACTGCATTATTTCAGTAGAATCCGATATAGGAATAACAGGTAAATTAACATTATTAGTAGATTCAGGTGCAACCTGTATTATAACTAATGTAAATAGTATTAAAGGAAACACGCCTATACAAACTCTCAAGAAAATAATGATAGGGTGGTTGTTTGTGGCACAAGAAAGCTCAATTGGAACTTGCAAAACCACACTACGCATAGGTGGAGTAGAACAGCTATGCGAGTATAACACCGTTTATGACACTAATTCGATTCCAGCTGACGGTATTCTTGGGATCAAGTTCCTGAAGGATAAAGCGCTCATTCATGGTATATATAGAACATTCTCAGTGAAAGGCATGGAGAAAACAAAGGAAGAAAAACCCCTTTTTGGATGTATCACTGGAAAGGAGAAAATCGAGATAATAGAGTTGAAGGAAAGCACCCAGGACAATCATCACCAATTTATCCAGAAAGAAGTGTCAGTTTATTCTTCCAAAAAAAAAAAGAGTCAGCAACGAATGAAGACGAGACATTATATCCAAAGCGGATGTGGTATCAGATAGCCTCACAAAGTATCTGTCAGAAGTAGAAGCTTGCCAAGACGGTGAAATAAAGGAAACAAAGATGACTTTTCCAAGAGAACATGATGTACAGCCAACTCTAACAGCTGAGGTGTGGCCTTTCGTACAATTGGTCGAGTCCCTTAGCACGGGAACGAATCAAAAATATTCTCAAGAAGCACCCATCAATAGGACTAAACCGATGCGAAGCAGAGAAAAAGAAAGTGTAGCAGATAAACGGTTAGTAGAAGTGGTGGAAAATTTCCCAAAACCAAAAACTGTTCGTCAGGTTCAACCTTTTTTAGGGCTAGCCAATTATTATCGGAAATTTGTTCAGAATTTTTCAAAAAATATTGGCACCCATTAATATTTTATTAAATAAAAAGGTTAAGTTCACATGGGAACTCGAGTGTGAATAGGCTTTCAGTCGTGTCAAGGAAATTCTTACTACACCACCACTCTTGATTTATCCGGATTTCGCAAAGGAATTTACGGTAATCACTGATGCAAAGTGGGTATTCTTCAGGGGCAGTTCTGAAGCAAGAGTGCTAATTACTTACGCCAGTCGCACTATGAACATGGCAGGAACTACTCCACTACAGAGCGTGAGATGTTGGCCATTGTGTGAGCAGTGCGGAACTATTGGTGCTATCTTCTGGGCCAACCTTTCAAACTAATAAGGGATCACCAACCGCTACGGGGAGTTTTCAAGGTGAAGGACACTACTTCGCGTATGCCTAGATGTCACCAAAAACTATTGGAGTATGAATTTGAGATTATATATAAAACTGGAAAGGAAAATCCGATGCCCTTAGCAGAATTCCAAGGCTCGTTGAAGAACCTGAGTTATATCATAGTAACGGATCAGGGAGCAAACTTCACTGGAGAAGTCTTAAAGTCTCTTTGTAAGATGTTGAAGATAAAGAAGCTGCAAACGACTGCCTACCATCCCCAGTCCAACGCTGTGGAGAGGCATCATTCTACACCAGACAACTATATGAGGAGTTTCGTTGATCGGGAGCTACGAAACTGGGACGAGCTGTTGAGAACCGCAGCGCATGCGTACAGCGACACAGTGCATACAGGAACAAAACTTACGCCCATGGAAACGCTGTTTGGATTTGTAGCGGAAATCCCCAGTAGATTACAGCGCCAGCCTGAATCGGTATACAATAAGGATAAGTACCATTCGGTATTGCGGTTCAAATTGCAGAGGGCGTTTAAACTAGCTAGGGAAAACCTACTTAAAAACAAGCTAGTAGTAAAGTAGTACCATGACAAATCAGCTAGGCCGGAAGTATTACATATTGGTGATAAAGTTCTAGCCAAGGACTTAGCTAGGGCAGGGAAATTAGTATCCATTTTTAAAGGCCCATATGAAGTAATTTTCGTTCACTGTCCTGAGAACGTAACTATACTTCAAGGGAAAAAGCTCAAGCGGATTCATACGAATTCTTCTGAGAAGGTAGCATGATTAATTTTAAGATTAGAGTTTATTCGTCATATAAGGGCGATAACTGAGTGGATTGAAGTACGAGAGAATAGTTTTAAAATTTGGATATTTAATTTTTTTATTCTTTTTCTTAGTTTCTTTGTTTTTCTTGCAGAGCAAGGTTCATAAAAGCGTTTAGGCTGAGAGGAAAGCAAAAAGAAAATTACGCAGAGGCGAAAAGATTGCCAATAGATAGAGAGAAGTAAATAAGTATATGTGTGCTATGGCCCAATATGAGGAAGATGCTTCATGCAGCCAAGGGCGCAATTTAGAGAAATAATTAGCAATTGCTAAACAGTAACCTCGCATGGTACTGTTCTGCAATTGCCGGTTATTTCGCTGATTAGCTCAACAGCTGGCTACGATGAGCGCTTAGTGGAGCAATCGACGATTACGATAAATATTAATGACACATGGTAATTGTTATGTAAAGCGATTGTTTACTACTAAGCGACTCAGGTGCTGCAACCGGTAGAACAAACGCCAAGGTTGTTGTCGTTTGTTTACATCCGCCTTGTGAGCAAAGAAAGCATACTTCCGAATATTGGGGCATAAAAGACCAATGATTGGTCTGGCGAGTGCCGTTCAGTCGCGAGTTAACTTTTGTATAGAGTGTCAAGTTTCGGTTTAGATTGGTTATATTAAGATAGGGTAGTTTGTTTGCGGTAAATAAAGAAGTAAATATGTTTAATTAATTCGAGTGTTCTCATGTATTCAAATGTATTTTATTTTTTGCTTTGGGACACGAAACTTTGGCGCAGCCGGTAAATTTAAGGTAAAAATAATTTGAATTTATCTGTGTTTTACCTTTTACTTAATAAAAATAATTTTGTTTTAATAAATTTTTTTTTACTTGTTTAATGAAAACACATCGGCTGTCGTAAAACGCCATTAACTATCAAATTTCGGCGAGTTATCGCCTGCTAGAATTTTATTTCAGATAAAGTGTTAATTTTAAGATGTGTTAAAGTTTTTTGGAGTTTCTTTTATTCTTTGAGTTCACGCAAAATTTAATAATTTTATATGGTGCAAGTAAATTAAAATAGATATGTGCTAGCTAGGTGAGAGTGAGAGTCTAGTTGACCGAATATAGATTTGTGGGTTTGTTTTCGTTTTTTTTTGCTGCTATCATTAATACATAGTAAAGGCATTTAATCGGCATGTTGTCCGGGTTTAATGGGCTCGAATAGGGTTATGTTAAGCTGAGTTTTTTTAAATATCAGGAATGAGCTTTGTAGGAATGTGAATCTGGCCAGGTCGTCGCATTAATATTCAACATAGATAAGAGCTGTAGGGGACATTCTTCGCTGGGGTATCGATGTTATTAGTATAATAGCTCGGTCATAAAACTTAAATGTCCACAGGTAGGAGTAATATCTTAACTAGGGAAGAATTATCACGCTATCAGGCCCACGAAAGGGAATTAGAGCTCAAAACACAGGAACTTAAGGAATTTCGGGCAATATTGTAGAATTATGAACAGGACTGGCAATATATAGGGGAGCATATAACAGGAAAGTTACAAAAGAGGTGGACAGAAGAAGAAGCGAAGAAATTTCGAGAGGAATTGAATGAGAGTGCTAAAAAAAGTACAAAAGGCGAAGCTTTAGATCATTTAGTGACAGCACCATTCGAAGTTATCCAGAGTCGTGAAATATAAGCAGAAGATGCATTGGAAGAAATCCAGAAGGAGAAAAAAGGGCTCTTAAAGAATATACACCCGCTAAAGGTACAGCTAAAGGAGGCTGACGAAACTACAGCAGAACTAGTGAAAGAATTGGAATTCGATAAATCATCACAGGTAAAATCTAATCAAGGAGTTAATAAGGCCAGCACGAGTGAGAGGTGGAGTTCAAGGAAATTAGTATTCTGGGACCAGCAACAGGATAAAAAGGGGATCTCTGGGACGTTTAAAGACACACAGCAAAAAACGCCCAGTAACAGTTCTAGCGATAAAATACTAACACTTTATCACTACTTTAAATGTTTTATACCAGAACCAAGTAGGAGTGATAGAACGGAAATAGCACACATAAAGAATACAATAGCAATAGCAATAGCAATAGCGACCAAGAGCTAGATAGGAATCTCTTGGTTCAGTCAGTCGCAACTTAACTCCAAAGTGGCACAGGCCATAGAAGCTTGCTTATCATTTTAATTGTTTTAATAAATAATTATAAAACCAAATCGGGTTTTTTATTAACACGCAACATAAATGGTGACCCCGACGTGATTGTTAGTGCTATTATTCTTTTTGTGATAAATAGAAACAAAAAGCACACATAACGTGCATAACAATTCCTCATTACATAGCAAAATCATTAGAAAAATTATTGTGGATCACTATAAAGAACCGATCGAGAAGCAGCAGATATTATTTCACCGCCAGATAATTGAGGATTTCACCGATCTACTTAGATTCCTGCTGACATGTGGTAATCCAAATCAATCTTGACCAACTTCAAAAGCAACATCATTGCAATACGACGATGGACATAATAATAATTCAAGCATCACGGAGTGAATAAGGCCTTTTAAAACAAGATATGTTATATTTCTTTGCTATACACATGAATTAGGGATAGAATTAGATTAATTTAAAAATATTTTTTTTTTTAGGCATACGAAACGCAAAACACTAACACAGTGATATTAAAAATTAAACACGCGATGGAGTAAGAACACCATACAAAAATCACGGAGGCTAACATTAATATGTACTAACTGCTCAACATAAATAAAGGGTATATTAATGCAACAAATTCATACAAACCAGTATTAATTTAACTACTCCCATTTGTGAGCACAGTAAATACTCATTAAATATGGTTCCTATTTAAGCGAGAAACATACAAATATGTAGATAAAAATTCATATTTCAATATTATTTATAGTATATATTATGTAAATTTTATATTGATTTAGTAAGATAATCGCGGTAAGATAGTTTTAACAACCACTAAAACTATTACGTTAAACTTAATCAGTTTTCATAATGACCTCTGTAAATAAGCAGAGCAAGGCAAGGCAGTAGTGAAGCTCCCACAGAGACTGACGTCTCTCTTACTCCTTACATAGCCACATTAAAAATACCTTTTGGAGTTCTAGGCCAGACTTGTGGTTCATACAAATAGTAACGCAGTTTCGCGTCAAAGGAATCACATCCAACAATACATAATATGATTATCTTGTTGCATCTCTCACCGCCGAGACGATGGAAATCGTCGCCGATATTTTAATAAGTTCACCTCAACAAAACAGGTATGACAATCTGAAAGCAATACTGTTAACCCGTACTCGAGACGCAGAAGAAAGACGTCTTGATGCGCTTTTACATGAAGTAGAGCTCGGGGACTACAAGCCCTCAGAGCTCTTTGGACAAATGAAGTCACTCGTGGGAGGTAACAGCTTAGTTAACGCTT
The DNA here is from genome assembly GCA_963930735.1 of Dioctria linearis. Classification (NCBI taxonomy): domain Eukaryota; kingdom Metazoa; phylum Arthropoda; class Insecta; order Diptera; family Asilidae; genus Dioctria; species Dioctria linearis. The sequence goes on from OZ005742.1 coordinate 202,015,739, forward strand.
CATTATTAAAGAAACTTTGGATTAACAAGCTTCCTGCATCAATACAGACTTGCCTAATAGCCATTGAAAATACACAAACGCAAGAAGACCCATTTCTTATAACTATCAGATAAAATTCATGATTCTGTATCATCACTAAAGATTTCTGCAGTCTATCAGCAACACAATAAAAGGCCCTACTCTAAGGAGCCCAATAATGTCTCTGAAGATTTATCTCATGCTATAAACGATATTTCTGATTGCCTTAAACGCCTGGAAATCCGGCAAACAAGACCTGAACGCAGAAATTTTTATACAAATCGTTCGCGTTAACGAAATCGTTCACAAGACAAAATATGCTGGTATCATAAAATATACGGCAATGAGGCCAAAAAATGCTCACCTCCTTGAAGGAAAGCTAAAGATCAGAAGAAAAACTGAATAAGCAAGTTTCGTATGCGGCAACAAACCACTTTCCATTTCACGCCGCTTATTCATCTACGACTCCACTTCTAAAATCAATATCCTGATCGATACAGGGGCCGAAATATCTATTGTTCCCAAATTTTTTTCCATAAAATATTCTAACAAATCGGACATGACGCTCATATCTGCTAACGGATCACCTATTTTAACGTATGGGGTTAAACTTTTATGCTTAGATTAAGGATTGAAATAAATAAATTAAAATTGTCAGTCGACCTCCACCAGAGAAAATTCGCCGATTCAATGACTCATCTTGCAACGAGCTGTATATCAAAACAGTTTGAATCATGCTCTGCTAAATTATTTACCTTGCAAGGTAAATATGGTGCCATACTAAATGATTTTCCCAGTTTAAAAACCCCACCGGACTTCAATGAGCCAGTGGCACATAGCATTGTACATCACATCAATACCGAAGGGCCACTGCCATCTGCCAGAGCAAGAAGATTGCGTCGGGAAAAATACACAATAGCCAAGGAAGAATTCGAACTGACGACAAAACTGGGAATATGTCGCCCATCATCATCGTCAGTTGCATCTCCAAGTTGGAGACCATGTGGAGATTATCGACAGCTTAACGCTCTTACAATATTTGACAAGTATCCTCTTCCTAACATCTACGACTTCACAATGAACTTGCATGAGTGTAAAATCTTTTCCAAGATTGATCTAATAGAGCTTACCATCAGATACCCGTTGCCGCTGAATACGTGTACAAAACTGCTGTAATAACTCCATTTGGGCTCTATGAATTCCTTCGGATCCCTTTTGGCGTTAAAAATGGCGTACAAACGTTCCAACGGTTCATAAATGAAGTTCTTTCTGACTTTGATTTCACTTTTGCATATGTTGATGACATATTGGTAGGCAGTAAATCAAAAAAGGAACATAAGGAACATCTTCGACTTCTTTTTACCAGACTTCAAAAATATGGTGTAACCGCGAACCCAGAAAAATGCGAGTTTGAAGTTCAAGAATTGGACTTCCTGGGTCATAAAATAAATAGTGAAGGCATCCAACCCTCTCCCAATCGGGTCAAGGCAATTAAAAATTTAACACCCCCGTCAACACAAAAACAACTGCAACGATTCTTGGGAATGGTAAATTTCTATCACTGCTTTATACCCAATCTTGCTTAGTTAGCATCACCCCTATATGATATATTAAAAAAAAAAACATGTTAAAAAACAAACTAAAACATTTAACTGGGAAGTCCCACATAACGAAGCTTTCCATACTATCAAAACAAACTTATAAAAAAGTACCCTTTTAGTTCACCCAAATTCATCAGCAAAACTAAGCCTCTGGGTGGATGTATCTGGTGACGCTGTAGGAGCTGTCTTACAGCAGCTAAATGACAGATGTTGGGAACCATTAAGTTTCCTTTCAAAAAGATTACAGCTTCGGAAAAGAAATATTCGACATTTGATAGGGAATTGCTGGCAATATATTTATCTATTAAACATTTCAGGCATTTGTTAGAAGGAAGAAACTTTACGGTTTATACAGATCACAAACCCCTGACAAACGCTGTTAATTCAAAGTCGGAAAAATCTCCCCGTCAAACGAACCACCTTAGTTACATTTCAGAATTTACAAACGACATTCGATACACAAAAGGTATTAACAATATAGTCTCCGATGCGCTATCACGAATACACATCGACGCAATAGACCACCTTCCTAAATTAGATTTTCAAACACTATTGCAAGAACAACAGAATGATGACGAGCTGAAAGAACTCGTCCCCGAACCTGAAAAAGAACGAGTCAATTCATTGTTCACACTTCAAAAAATTCTAATACCAATGGAAAATATAGAAATATGGTGTGACAGGTCTGCTGGTACTAACAGACCGTACATCCCCGCGATTCTACGACGTACAATTTACGACTCAATTCATAATTTATCCCATCCTGGAATCAAGGCTACGCGAAAACTCAACACTTCAAAATACTTCTGACCAAACATGAATAAAGAAGTCAACAGATGGACACAAACATGTATCCCCTGCCAGAAAGCGAAAGTCCACCGGCATATCTCATCCCCTCATGGTACCTTCAAAACACCCGTAGGAAGATTTGAGCATATTCATTTGGATATAGTGGGACCATTACCACCATCCAATGGATATACTTATCTGTTGACAATAAAAGACGGCTTTTCACATTGGCCCGAAGCCATCGCAATCAAAAATACCCAGGCACAGACAATATGCGACACCCTTGTTCAGTACTGGATATCACGTTATGGCGTACCTGACGACCGATCAAGGGTCACAATTCGACTCTTTACTTTTCAAAGAGCTCACAAATATGTTAGGAAGCTCTCGCATAAGGACAACAACATATCATCCACAATCTAATGGTGCAATTGAAAGATTCCACTGACAGCTAAAAGTAGCCATAAGAGCCACAAGCAACCCTAAGGAATAGTATAAATACTTACCCTGGATTCTCCTAGGAATCCGCTCAGCGGTAGTAGATGACTTTGATCTTTCACCAGCTGAAATACTCTATGGTCAGCCTTTAAAACTTCCTGGAGAATTGGTCACTTAAGAGACACCAGCTAATTTTGAACTTACTACTGCCTATGCCAAAAACATTCAAGAATCTATAGGGAACATACGCCCTCAGACCAAAAGATTACGAAAGCAAAACAATATTTTTGTTCCGCAGGATATTTATTCGTGTTCGCATGTAATTTTAAAGGAAGCTTAAACCATCCATATACCGGACCTTACAAAATAATATCAAAAGAAGGAAAAGTATTTAAAGTGGTCATAAATGGGAAGGAAGAGTTAATGAATATAGATAGACTCAAACCGGCCTTCTTTCTACAAGATAGTGTTCTTCCTTCTCACCGTGTTACTAGATCTTCTAATAAAGCTAGAGTTACGTTTAGAACTTAAGATCATAAATTAATAAGAAAACAATATTGGAATCGTACGTTTATTTTGAATCAAATAATATGTATGAACGATTTGCTATTAGCTTTCTTGTTAAACATATATCCATATATTTGAGTGGAAAAAACTCTTTAAGCAAACGAAAAATTTTTTAAAAAAGAAATTTCATTGCAAAAAGAGGGCATTTCATATCAGCAGGAACCGTATAATCGTCAGTACGGCTTGGTTCCTTGCTGTCGTAAATGCCAATGCAGACAGCCAAGCTGACCTCATATATAGACTTAAAATAAATTTTAAGCATAGCAAAACTCTCTATTCATATATTTATTGAACTTAACAAGATTTAAGATTATTATTTTATATTACATCGTCATTATTACTATTTTTCTTGTATTCTGTAGAAAGTAAGCTAGAGCACATAAAATAAAATGAAATGTATAACACTTAAGCAAATATTATAGTACAATTTAATTATATCAAATGAATTATAATTCTTTTTGTTAAGGGAGAGTACTGTAGCGATAAAATACTAACACTTTATCACTACTTTAAATGTTTTATACCAGAACCAAGTAGGAGTGATAGAACAGAAATAACACACATTTATATTGCACTAAAGAATACAATAGCAATAGCAATAACAATAGCGACCAAGAGCTAGATAGGAATCTCTTGGTTCAGTCAGTCGCAACTTAACTCCATAGTGGCACAGCCCATAGAAACTAGTTTATCGTTTTAATTGCTTTAATAAATAGTTATAAAACCAAATCGGGTTTTTTATTAACACGCAACAACAGTACGGAACAAGGTCGAAATAAACCCAGAACAGAATCTGTCAAGTCAAAAGCACCTCTAAAGAGCAACATGGCAGAGGCCTACGAGAAAGTCATGGACTTGGTCTCTAAATACGTGCCAATGTTTTCAGGGGAAAGGTCTCCAAAGTTGGTAAAAGAAGTTTTTCGTTTCCTCAGTTGCAGCAAAGACTTGTACGATCAACTGGAAGCAGCAAAGCAAAGCATTTTTATTAAATGCATAAAATACCGTTTGTTCGATGACGCTTACTATCTTATAAGCTCACATGACCCAAAGGACTTTGCATCTTTGCAGCAGGCGATTAAAAGACCCTATATGCCACTGAAATCTTTCAGTGAATTACGCACTGAAATGTTAGCCTGTAGGTAGAGACCTGGTGAGGATATTAGTGAGTTTGCGGATCGGGTGAAGTAGCTGCTGGACCAGATTAAGTCTGCGGTATCAGCCAAATACCCCAATAAGGATGGAGGTTTGATAGCAGAGCTAGAGGTCGACGCGGTAGCTACCTTTAAAGCTGCTGTCGGCAGTCAGGCCACACGGGTATACTTAACTGGAAGAAAATTCGAAGCATTAAAAGAAGTTCGAGAGAAAGCTCTCTACTTCGAAAAAGATTAAGAAAGGCTTCAAGCCATGGCCCCAAGGGCCTGGAAAAAAGCACCGGAACATGCCATGGAAACACCACGGGAAAGTTGGAAGACCGGGAACTTTAGCGAGGTCATGCAGAAACAAACTCCAAAGCCTTTCCAAGCAGTACGGAGACCGGCAAGAAACTGAGAAAATCCAATCAGAGCAACACAGCAGCCTAGATCGGTCAACTGCTTCAAATGCGGACAGCCGGGACACTTTGCTAAAGAATGCCAGTGGAGAAAGCAGTCTGCCTAGTGCACTAAATGCCGACACTATGGGCATGAGGCGCCAAGTTGCAGGAATCAGCAAGTCAGGTTCGCAGATACAGTGATACACAACTCAACAGAATTCACTCAGAGAAGAGATGTTCTCTATTGTCAGTTTTGTAAGGCAAGTGACCATTATACGGATATATGTTTAAGAAAGTACCTAACAGAGCATGGAAGCAGGCCTCAGGAGGGAAACGAGGGACGGCAGCTGGGGACTCTTTCCGCAGCTGCCTTCAATTATGAGAATCGGAGTATACCCAGTTAACAATAGATAAAAATAGTGCAGTAGAATTAGGTTCATTAAATAATTGTTTAATCACAGTCGACGCAGACGTTGGACCTGAAGGTAAGTTGGTATTATTAGTAAATACGGGATCTTCATGCAATATAATTAAGGTAAATAAAATAAAAGGAAGTACGCCCATTAACACCCAAGAAACAATCACTATAGCAGGATTGTTTGGTACACAGAGAAAATCGTTAGGAACCTGTCAAGCTTTACTAGGATTTGGTACTAGCCAACAGACTTGTGTATTTCACGCCATACACGATACCGACTCCATACCAGCAGATGGAATATTAGGCATGGAGTTCCTTAAAAACATAGCCGTTATGGATTGTGTTGGTCATACAGTGTCAATTCAAAGCGTGGAGGGAAACAGGGGAGTAAGGCCACTTTTTGAAAACATAACAGGGAGAGAAAATGTTGAAAATGTTGATATTCTTACGTTAGATAGATATACCTCTAGTCAATCAAGTACAGAGAAACCGCAGGAAATTTCACCAGAAGCTGTAAGGCTACGTATTCAAGAAAAGTCACAGGGCTAAAAGATATTGTACGCAAGGCAAGTGCCGCTTCAGATAGCATAGAGAAATACTTGAAATATGTGAGCAACAGCGATGAAACAGTGGATATACAACTGGAAAGTAAACGGATAGCACAGAAGGAGCGGAAAATAGCTCCAGAGATGGGAGGGCTGGATCTTAGGCAAAAGCAGGGAAATACCTTAACCGCGAACCGTCAGAGGGATTTTCGTTCTGCAGTAGAAAAGTCTATAGCGTGGCCCAAAGAAATGTGGGGTGAAGAGCAGGTAAGGGTAGCGGTTGAAAGGAAGAACGGACTAGGACATCCTCGGACGGAAGTCCATCTAAATAGCCTCGAAACTGTACCCTCTGCCTCTTTTCTCAAATTTCAGGATACGAAAAGACCCATACGCTTGGAGCCATGAAGCGAGCAGCTGAAGAATTCAAGTCTCGAGCGATTCTCAACTGGTATGTATGGCAGAAGAGATATGCCCCAGTGTGTATTGTGGGAATACCCTGATTAGGCCCAGTACCGGACAAGCCTTTGTAGGAATTGTCAATGCTAGGACTGAGGCAATCGAAATAAAAAATTTTAAGCCTAAGCTGGAAAGCTTAAACAAGTATTTGGTAAGACCATTAAGAAATCCCGAGGGTAGAACGAAAATCACTCAGCAACGGCTTCAAGTAATGAAGAAATCTCTGGAGTTGGGGGATGAGCTGAATTCGGAAGAGATGGAAGCAGTAATGCAAATCTGTTACGAATACAGCGATATCTTTCACTTACCTGGGGATAAACTAACGTACACTCCGACGAAAATGTTCAAACTTCCCTTGATAGCCGACACCGGGCCCATAAATAAAAAGCAATATAGAATGACTGAAGCCCACAGAGAGGAATGTTAGGAGCAGCTTAAAAAGTTGTTGGAGGATGACATAATCGAACATAGTAACAGCCCGTCTTATTAATACTGAAAGAGGGAACTGATGAAGCAGGTAAGCGAAAGTATAGATTGTGTGTGGACTTTCGCGAACTCAACAAAGTCTGTATTCCTTTTTCTTATCCATTACCACGGATTGAGGATATTCTGGATAGATTAGGTCATTCTAGGTATTTTACTACCTTAGATCTAGCAAATGGTTATCAACAGGTGTTGGTGGATCCGGTAGATCGTGAAAAGACAGCTTTTAGCACAAACTTCAGTCACTTCCATTACAAGAGATTGGCCATTTGGATTGAAAACGGCACCTTCATTCTTTCAATCTTTATTAAATGGGATATTAACAGGTCTTCAGGGGTTTAAGTGCTTGTCTACCTTGATGACGTAGTCATTTTTGCAAAGAATCTGGATGAACATAATGGAAATTTACGAGAAGTATTTCAGAGATTTAGGGAACATAACCTAAAACTACAACCTACTAAATGTCAATTCCTGAAAAAGGAGGTAGTATACCTCGGGCACGTTTGTTCGGAGAAAGGTGTACAACCTGACAAACGGTTAGTAGAAGTGGTACAAAACTTGCCCCGACCAAAAACAGTGAGACAGGTTCAGTCTTTCTTGGGGTTGGAAAACTACTAGCGTAAATTTGTTCCCAATTTTTCAAAACTTCTGGCTCCAATTAATAAACTTTTGAGGAAAAATGTGAAGTTCAATTGAGGGTCAGAATTCGAGAACTTCTTTAAGGTTATTAAAGAAGCTCTTACTTCGCCGCCAGTATTAATTTATCCAGATTTTAATAAGGAGTTCACTCTCATCACGGATTAGAGCGGGGAATCTCTAGGAGCAGTCCTAGAACAAGAAGGTAGGCCAGTTAGTTATGCCAGCCGCACTCTGAACCAAGCTGAGAAAAGCTATTCTACCACGGAACGGGAATTGTTAGCCATTGTATGGGCTGTACGCAATTATAAATGCTACTTACTGGGAAGACATTTTAAAATCATAACTGATCATCAGCCTCTCCGAGGGGTTTTTAAGGTTAAGGACACCACGTCTCGCATGTTGAGGTTCCACCAAAAACTTTCGGAGTTTTATTTTGAAATTGTCTACAAGAACGGTAGGAAAAATGGCAATGCGGATGCTTTTAGCAGAGTTCACAGAGATATAGAGCAAGCGGAGGAAAAGTGTGGTAAGGAATATCCATGTTGTGCAGTTACTCGAGCACAGGCTAAGAAAGATACAAATGACGGAAAGAGGAAACAAGACTCTTCTCCGGAATCCGAACATGAATGGGAAACAATAAAGGAGACTGAGAATAAGGAAGTAAGGCTACAAAAAAGCTCAAAGCCACAGAATGTCTCTGATCCAAAAGATGTCGAAGTAATACTGAAAGATTTGCATGACTCGCGATTCGGAGGTACTTTGGGCGAAATAAAACCTTGGAGAGATTAAAAAGGTTCTTTCGTTGGAAGGGCATGAAGAAGGACATCGCCAAACATGTCGGGTGTTGTGCGAAATACCAGAGAAATAAGCACTCCAGGGCGATTAAAATGCCGTTAGTGGAAACAGAAATTTCAGAAAAACCATTCGACAAAGTATACGTAGACTTAGTGGGGCCGTTGCCTACTAGTCATAATGGTAACAAGTATATTCTGTCCATGATGGATGATCTGATTAGATTTGTTGACTTTGTGGCCATACCAGACCAAGAAGCGAACACCGTAGCTCAGGTCTTGTTCGAGCAAATCCTTAGCCGTTACTGAACACCCAAGCAGTTAGTAACTGATCAAGGAGCTAGCTTTACATGGGAAGTTTTAAAGGCTCTTTGCAAAATGCATAAGATACAGAAACTGCAAACCACCGCCTATCACCCATAGTCCAATGCGATAGAGCGGCAACATTCTACGTTAGCTAACTACTTGAGAAGTTTTGTAGACCGAGAACCCCAGAGCTGGGATAACTTTTTGAGGACAGCAGCTCATGCTTACAATAACACGGTACATGCTGGTTTAAAGCTAACACCCATGGAAACTCTTTTCGGATTTGTATCAGAATCCCTAGCAACTTACAGCATAAACCTGAACCGGTGTATAACACTGGTAAGTATCATTCGGTGTTGCGGTTCAAGTTACAAAAAGCGTTTGAAATGGCCAGGGAAAACTTACTCAAAAGCAAGCTATCTGCGAAAAGGTATTATGATAAAACAGCCAGGCCAGAAGCCATACATGTGTGGGATAAAATTCTGGTGAAAGATTTAGCTCGAGTGGGTGAGTTATCTTCAATTCTCAAAGTCCCTTATGAAATAATTTACATTCACAGTCCTGAGAACGTTACTATCCTTCAAGGAAAAAAGCTCAAGAGGATTCACATGAATCGATTGGGGAAATATAATGAATACTTTCAGCATAAAATTTGATCATGATGACGGAAGCCTAAACGGAGTGCAACACGAGGCAATAATTTTGGAATTGGCGGAATTGGATTAATTAATTTATTTAATTATTTTTTTCTCTTCTTCCTCTTAGTTTCTTTCTTTTATTCAAGAATATAAACACGTACAAGACCAACACGGATTCATAAAGAAGATAACGCTACGAAGGGCGAGAAGATAAGAAGATAAGGCAGTCGATCTAAAGGAATAGTAAGTATAGTGAAAAAAATAATATAAGAAAGGTTGAGAAGGAATTAAAATTAAAATTAAAATGAAGTAATAAAAAAAAGAGAAAGAGATAAAGACAATTTAAATAAGAAATTTGAAAAAAATATAAATGTAAAGGAGCAATTTGCAAAAGAAGTAAGATATTTAAAAGAGAAGTAAAAAAAAACAAGACAAGTCAAAGAACCAAGATTTAAAGAGAAAAATTTAAAGTATATAGATATAGAAAAAATACGAATAAGGGTTGCCATAGATTAGCATAGGGTTTAGTTATCAAGATGAAAGCAGTTATAACGGTAATATTTGCACTTGTCACCTTGCTGGAGGCAGAGAACACAGGCTATAATATACAACCGATACCCCATACAGGAGTGCTGTTCGAGCATCTTGGTAAAGCCAACTTCTACAGCAAGCACTGGACAGGTGGACATGCCGGAACTAACAGAGGACATGGAATTTGTAGATAATTGCACTAACCTAATTACGCAGTTATGTTTGGAGGTGACACACGGCGGAATTGTATCCAGGTGCACCGTAGCGGCCAAGGAGATAAGAAGTTGGGTCTCGAAAATTAAGAGGCAAAACGAGGAACTGCTACACCATACCCAGAGTGAATCACCACGACGAAGCAGATGTTCAATTTTTGATGGATTAGGATCAGCATTCAAATATGTTTTCGGGACAATGGATCATGCAGATTCAGAAGAGATCCATGCAGCCTTAGATGATCTTAGTGGAAGAGAGAACCGAACCTTCACTCTGTTAAAGGACCAAATAACGGTCATAAAGTCTGCATTCGACGTATTCAGCACTACCAGAGTACAAGCGGCAGCAGAACGAGAGGAGCTAGGTAACAAAATCTCAACATTAGTAAAAGCGCAACAGGGTCAATATCCTGAATTGTCGGCATTGCAGCTTAGATTAGAAATGAGCGAAGTAATTACACTGATGACTCGTCATTTACGAGAAATCAGTGAGATGTAGGAAAATATAATCAGTACGTTGGTCGCTCTGAGTGTCGGAAAGCTACATCCATTGATTATTCACCCTCGGGAAATGAGTGAAATAATGAGGAACGCCACTCGTCCATTGGATTTAGATGAGAAATTCCAGAACTTCCAGTTGTTGACGCAGATTGCAAAAGTGAAATCCCTTCAAGTAAATCAAGGGATATTGATCCGGATTGAAATTCCACAGCCACAAGGAGTTGCGTTCGATATGCACAAGATATATACAATTCCTGTTACAACAGACTACGCCGGGTATCACATATGTGGTCTGGATGCCGAATTTGTAGCCGCTAACAACCATGAATGGCAGTATGTCCTAATGAGTTATCAGCAGTATCAAGAGTGCCAGCAGCTTTCGACCACCGCCGATCAACCACAATCCCTTTGTCCACAGTTGGGCCCTACCATCACAGCAATTGGAGAAAATTGCGTATTAAACCTTTTCCGAAGCTCTAGTTCGAATGATGACGAGGAACCATTGGCTATTTGTGGTATCCGAAAAAACACAATTAGAGGTGAACTGCCAAAATTCACCAACTACAATTGGAGAACTACCATCTACAGGGGTGTTATCAATTGAAGAGCACTGCCATTTCCAGATTGGAGACCTACGGATAGCTGCAGAAGACGACAGCCAGAAAAATATCTCAATTTGCCAGCCGAATCGTTTGGAGTTGCCAACCTGGAATGACGTAGACATAGCTAAATCAAATAAGCAGAAAGCGGAAATTATAGAGAGTAAAGAGAATAGGATAAGACTGTTGACAGCCAAGAACTGCAACCAAGCATGGAAAGACAATGAGGCCGATATAAAGCGAGTACAGGAAGCCATTAAGAACGAAGAGACTAGCAGACAATTTATTCCACATCACGTCCACTTAGCAGCTACATCACCTACCGGGTGTTTATGCATGTTCACCTTAGCAGTACTAGCAGGAGTAGTGTGCCATCTAAAGCGACACAAAAGTGAACAGACTCGAACGATCATCAGCAAACCATTTACGGGACCAATTCAATCGAGCGTATCCAACCAAGCAGAATCCAGTATAGAAGTCATAATTCCAACAACAGCAAACCTGCCAACAGCAAATTTACCTACCGTCGCGTCGTCGGGAAACAGCTGGTACAATTAGAATAGTAGAGTAGTTATTTTATTGTAGTAATGTAATTAGGGAAATTTTGGGCACCCACAGAAATTAGAATGTTAAGGCTAAGATTGTATAAAGTATTGAAATTGTTGAAGTTTTTTTTTCTTATGATTCGGACAATACTTCTAAATTTGTAAACGAGTATAAAAGGAAAATTGATAATATTTGTGAATCGTTGTTACCCAAAGTGATGGTAAAAGAATTTTGTTTTGTTTTGTTGTGGTTATTATTTGTTATTGGGATTAGATAAACAATAAAATCCCTAGAGATAAATTAATTAAGAATTTTGGTGGAATAAGATAATTATAGATTGTTAATGTAACTAAAGTAAGTGGCGGATTACGATAAATTTCAAAATAGGTGAAAATGGAATAAAAGGATATAACCGATAAATGTATAAAAAAGCAATATGTAGTGATACTCTGTTAAATTAGTCAAATGTAAGAATGAAATTGGAAAAAAGGAAGAGAGACAATATAGATACGAGTATGTTGTGAAAAGCATATAAGGAAAAAATTGTTTAATGTTAAGAGAAAATAAGAAAAAATGTAGGGTGAAAAGAACATAGGAAAGAATATTAAGGAAGAAATAAATGGTGAAAGAGAAATTAAATATGAGAAGAAAATAAAAAGAGAAATGTGAAATGATGTAAAATCAAACAATGTTAGAAAAAGAAAATAAGAAAATTTCGAAATATGTAAAAATGTAATGTACAGAAATGTAAAGAATCTGAACCGAACGAGGATTAAGATATTTTCAGTTTATTTAATTGATTGCCCTCTCCAGATCTAGTTCCCTGCGGAAACTAGTTTTTCCAAGGGGGGAGGGATGTTATGGCCCAATATGAGGAAGATTCTTCATGCAGCCAAGGGCGCATTTTAGAGAAATAATTAGCAATTGCTAAACAGTAGCCTCGCATAGTATTGTTCTGCAACGGCTGGTTATTTCGCTGATTAGCTCAACAGCTGGCTACGATGAGCGCTTAGTGGAGCAATCGACGATTACGATGACAATTAACCACGCATGATAATTGTTATGTAAAGCGATTGTTTACTACCAAGCGACTCAGTTGCTGGATCCGGTAGAACAAACGACAATGTTGTTGTCGTTTGTTTACATCCGCGTTGTGAGCAAAGAAAGGATACTTCCGAATATTGGAGCATAAAACACCAATGACTGGTCTGGCGAGTGCCGTTCAGTGTTCAGTCGCGAGTGAACTTTTGCATAGAGTGTCAAGTTTCGGTTTAGATTGGTTTTATTAAAATAGGTCAGTTTGTTTGCGGTAAATAAAGAAGTATATATGTTAAATTATTTCGAGTGTTCTCATTTATTTAAATGTGTTTTATTTTTTGCTTTGGGACAAGATATGTGAAAAGGGGGAAAAAAGGAGAAGAATGGTTGAAGATTTTTTTTTAAAACAGGAGAAAGGAAATATTGAAATAAAAGAGAAAAAAGTAGAGAGTATAAAGATTAATTGAATAAAAAAGAAGAAATAGAGAATTTAAAGGAAATAATAATTAAACAAAAGAAAAAAAGAGGAATAAAAAACAAGATATAAAGATTTAAAAAACAAAGATAAGAGAGTTTAAAAGAAATAATGAAAAAAATAAACAAGAGATTCGAAGAGCTTTTGAAATAAAACATATATAAAAGGTTAAAAATAAAATGTTTAAAAAACAAAAAGGGTTTAAAAAATTAAAGGAAACAGAAGATTTTATAAAAGTTTGTGTAAAGAGGAAAGAGAATTGTTAAAGAGAGAAGGTCTAATGGAAATAAAGATTGTAAAAAAGAAAAGAAGAGAGAATTGAAATATATAGTATAGTAGAAAAAGTTAGGAGTTTATATTAAAGAAAAACAAAATTCATTTAGTCTAAGAATACTATGATTGCCCTAAATTTATTTAGTTATAAAGTAAGGCTTAGCTTCGCGATGAAGGTGGTAATGATTTTAATTTTCGCTTTGTTAGCTGGGATACAAGCAGACAAGGCAGGTTACAGAGTCAAGCCAATACCACATTCGGGGGTGTTGTTCGAGCATCTCGGGGTGGTTAATTTCTACACGAAACATTGGACTATCCTGTCTAAGTTCCAAATACCAGATCTTACTGAAGACTTAAAATTCATCAGCAACTGCAGCAGTTTGATCAGCGGATTATGTGCAGACGTAAACGATACTGAAGGCAATGCAAGGTGTAAGGCAGCGGTCAAGAAGATTGGGGGCTGCTTGGATAAAATTAACCGTCAGGATGAGGAACTTTCACATCATACCCAAAATGAGGCCCCCGAAGAAATAAACGCTCAATTTTTGATGGAGTGGGATCTCTGGCCAAGACACTATTCGGAACAATGGACCATGCCGACTCGGAAGAAATATATGCAGCTATAAATGACCTTAATGAGAAGGAGAGCCGAACGTTAAGTTTACTGAAAAACCAAATTGCAGTCGTCAAATCTACATTCGATTAGTTTAATGCTTCAAGGCTACAGGCCGCAGAAGAGTGAGACGAAATACAAAACAAACTTTCAAACATGGTTTAAGAGCAGCAGGGTCAATGTCGGGAATTATCGTCATTGAAACTAAGAATGGAATTGAGCGAGGTAATTACGCTAATGAGCCTTCACTTAAGAGAAATGTACTAACTGGAAGATACAATGATGAGCATATTAATCTCCCTAAGTGTAGGAAAGCTACAATCGCTGATAATTCATGCACGAGAGATGACCGAGATAATGAAGAATGCCACTAGTAAGCTGGATTTAGATGAAAAATTCTAAAATTTCCAATTGCTGGTACAAATTGCAAAGGTACAAGCACTCCTCGTAGGCCAAGAAATCCCATTCAGGGTAGATATCCCACAACCCCAACGAGTTGCATATGACTTACATAAGGTATACATAATCCCGATAGCTATAGATGAATTTGGGTATCATGTATATGATCTGGACGCTGAATTTGTGGCAGCCAACAATCATGAACGACGATATGCCTTGCTGAGTTACCAACAGTACCAGAAGTGCCAAAGGCTGTTAAGAAGGAATACCAGTGAAAATTGAAAATTGACCTTCGGCTTGCACCCGATATCTCGAGAACAGGTGTGTCTTATTTTTCCAAATAAATTTTAATGCTTAGATAAAAGTCCAATCCGTGAGATAAGTGTAGCAAATTTCTCAAAATTAATCCAGAAATTATTATATAATTATCTGAAATTTGTAAAATTGTTAAAATTGTCATCTCTTGCAACACTTTCCAGCTAAGTGAAACTCATTTTTGACCCAATTTTGATATAAATCCAAAGATGTGTCATAAAAGGTTGAGATAAATTTTTACTTTTTCTTTTTTGGATCTTTTGGGCTAATATTTTAGCTAAACAAAATGTGACAAAATGAACACTTTTCGATCAAAGTTTTAACAGCGTTGCAATGTAAATTAAAAGTTACAAAGTATCTAAAATTAAACATTGTAATGTTATTTACTCGATTTTGCATAAAAATTGCAAGAAAACTTATGCTTACAGCGTAATAACAAAATAAAACAATTGTCAATATATGGTATTACCATGGACACACTTGCTGTTTTGTGTGGTATTATCATGGACACACTTGTTTTTTTGTATACAGAAGTTTCGCTAGGTGGCACGTGGCGCAGAAAGCTTATACATACAATGTACTTGAGTAGTGTAGTGGACGTGTACCCGCGAGCAATACCCAAAGTACAAACACCAGCGTAAACAATTTACTGATGTTAGTGAGATTGCACATTATCTTATGAAATTGTAAGTAACCAGTATAACTATAGGCTAATTTTCAGGTAGTGTGAACAGGACAATTAGCGTGAATGCGATGATGATGACGAAAGGTATCGCTAAATATATATAAATAGATACATGGTAAAAATTCAAACGTTATCACAATTTCAGTATAATTGAATATTTATTGAAACATTGAAAATTTATGAAGTTTTGAAATTGATTGGTCTTTTCAGATTTTTTTTTCTTTTTATACCCTACTTGTACAGATTGATTACCATACGAAATTACATACGGGCATTAATGCAGGGTAACATAAGAATCGGTCTTAGACCAAATCTAATGTTTTTACTTATTTCAATTTTTTTTATTGTTACATGAGAAATCTTCTTCGTATAACTTTTACTATCTCATAGTATTTTTCAGATGAGTTAAAACAAACTGATAATGTCATCAGAGATTGATTTAGTCCTTTATTCATTATGATGATATGGAAAAGTACAATTTTTCATTACTATTAAGAAAATTCGTAATTTTACGACATTTACAGCATTGAGAATTGAAATGTGTAATTTTTTTTTTAACGTGAGCAGGTAAGTACTCCGCTTGTAGGGGGTGTATACAGCGTACACGATTGATAAATATTGGTATATGACGGAAACCATTTACAAATGGGTATATGTGCGAAGCGCACAACCCAAAATTAATCTAGTCAAAAATAGTTTGCGAAACGCACACCTATTGTTACGCATTGTTTTAGGTCGTATCTTTACCTGCCCTAAGTAATATACCCACGTAGGGTGTATTTGCCAACCGCAAAGAAACACACACAGAGGCAGGTAGGCACACACACACACTCATACAGGCAGGCCAACACACACACACACACACAGGCAGGCTGCCAGGGGAGCGGAGCGCTCGTGTGTGTGTGTGCCCATGGCAGCCTGTGTGTGTGTGTGTGTGTGTGTGTGTGTGTGTGTGTGTGTGTGTGTGTGTGTGTGTGTGTGTGTGTGTGTGTGTGTGTGTGTGTGTGTGTGTGTGTGTGTGTGTGTGTGTGTGTGTGTGTGTGTGTGTGTGTGTGTAAATATATATATATATATATATATATATATATATATATATATATATATATATATATATATATATATATATATATATATATATATATATATGTGTGTGTGTGTGTGTTTCTCGTACTCGTACGCGTACTCCTCATATTGATATTAGTGGTTTAAAAAACTTAATTTAACTTACATAGATCTGGTAAAGATCATAGATCAGGTTAAGATACGTGCTATAACAATGCGTTGACCTTAACCATAGCCGCGCGTTTCCAAAACAATGCGTAATCCCTTAACAATTGTGCGCTTCGCAAACTCTTGCTTGTGCGCTAGGAGAAGTGTTTTGTTATGGCTTGTGCGCTTCGCAAATACACCCTTACAAATATCTTCACCAATAAGAACTGTACACAAAGACTGCAGAAAAAAAGTGATTGGATTGGATATAAGTCATATGCACCACACCCTACCCTAATAACAGAGTGGGATAAAGTAAACGAAACTTGTTCTTTTTGCAGTACCACATGGTCACATGGATATTTTACTCTGAATGTATAACAACATTGCTTGTGAAAAAATTTATTCTTATTTGTGGGTTTTCCTTTTACAAAACTATAGGTTTTTCTTTGTACACAGAGCTCATCGCGCAAACGCACACTCATTTTTATTTATTTCTCCTACGATGTACCCATGCACGACCCATGAGCTCGACCTGCTTCATGACATGACTACTGCTGTGGCTGGCTCTGGTCCTACCACGGTTTATGTGGTGTGCGTGCGACGTTGCCGCAGGCTGGCTGTGCGAGGAAATTCTTCCAATTCTCCATCATTATATAGACTGCGCTACTAGTATCTGTGTTACCTGAGCAAAGGAAATAGAGCTTAAAAGCATAAAGCACAGAAAAGTTTCTTTCTCATGCTCAAACCATTATAGTAGTGGATAGGATAAAAATTTGATTTTTCTGTTCACTCGTATTCCCCCTTAACCACATCAGACCACCCGCAAGCCTTATGTCCTCAATTAGCCCCAACTATTACTGCTATTGGAGAAAACCATGTGTCGAACTTTTTCCGGAGCTTCAACGTACATGCGAAGGCCTGAAGGAAAGAGTTACAGCAAAGTGGAAGAGCTTAGTGAAAATGGTAATTAGAAACCACTGGTTATTTGTGATGTCCGAGAAGACCAAGCTGGAAGTAAACTGCCAACATTCAAAAACTTTCATCGCTGAGCTGGAGCACACAAGTCGGCGACCTACGAATACAAGCTGAAGATGCCGCACAGCACAATATATCTCTATGACAGCCCAGACGAATGGAGCTAACAGCCTGGAACAGCATCGCAACACAGACAGACAGCCAGAGAGAGGAGGTTGTAGAAGGCAAAGAGGACGAAATACGATTGCTGGCTAGTGACAACTTTAATCAAGCATGGAGAGAGCATGATGCCGCTACAAAGAGGGTTCAAGACAAAATCAGCCAGGAGGAGGCTAGCAGACGCACTATTCCACTTCCAGTTCATTTAGCAGCGACAACTACTATCGGATGTTTAGCCGTCATCAGCTTAGTAATATTGATAGGAGTATTATGCCATTTGAAGCGCTGGAAGAGGAACTATACCCAAGCCCGCACTAACAGACTGATTCTACCTATAGTTCATAAGTCAGAGCAGCAACCCAAGGCCCAAGATGCAAACATCACTAGTGAGACGGTCTTGCCCATGACAGCGAACTTGTCAACCACTAATCTGCTAACTATTGTGGGGAAGCAACTTGTGCAACTAGAGAAGCCGTCATAGGTTTAGTTAAGTATGTATGTATATATATATATATATATATATATATTGCACTTGTATAACGTAAAAGTAATTTAAGGGCAACCTATAGTTCTAGATTAACGTGTAAATTTATAAATAACAAGTAAAAAAGCTAATATTGGTCTAAGACCAATTCTTATGATACCCTAGATGAATGTCCGTATGAAATTTCGTGTGGGTACACATTTGAGCAATTTTGATTTTTGCAGTGGTTTTTCGCATATATTTCTAGAACGGTTTGTCGGACAGAAAAAATGATTATAACCAATTTTATAAGATTTCGTATTCTAAAGAAGTTTTTGGTACAATAAAAATGTCTTGGACTGATCGTTTTCACAGTATACGTAAAAACCCAAATTTTTATATGGCAACACCAAGAAGGAGTTGCCCGATTTAGTCCATTTTTAAAATTTTGTTTGCTAGTACAATGAAAGCACCATCCACCAAATTTCAGTTCTCAATATCGATGCGTTCTCAGGCAGTGTCCAAATATATATTGGAAAACGAAAGTTTTGTATGGCAAGCCCACGAAGGAATTGCCGGATTTGTCTCATTTTCGAGTTTAATTTTACTTTTTTTTTAAAGTCCGTGTACACAATTTCAGCTCTCTAAGTATAAGGCGTTCTGGAGTTATCGTGCGCACAGACAGACGGACGGACGGACATGCAAAAATCAAAATAACTTTTAATATTATGCGTGGGTGTCCAATTCATTTTGCTCTACCATCATTATTTCGAGGTGTTACAAACGGAATGACAAACTTAGTATACCCCTATAGATTTCATCTAGGGTATAAAAATAGGTATATGTGGTTTATAATAGTCAATCATGTTCAATGGAAAGGAATAGATTAATTGTTAAAGGTTCAAATGAAGGAAATTAATATTGCATAGAAACTAAATGAATTATTGATGAGTATGGTATTGTAAAAATATGAAGTTATTAAGCGTTAGTTTGTATAGGTAGAGTTAAAGATAAAAGCTGGTAACTTTATATAAATTTATATTTATGTAAGATGAAAATGGTAAAATGTACACCTATTAGCAAGAAACATAAGTATATATTATATAGTGTTACATATTATGAAGTAGTTTATATAGTAGGTAAGGATAGGTAATACCTTTTGCTACTTGTAGGTATAAAAATGCTACTTGGTAGAATTTTAAGCAGACCCTAAAAATAATTTTCCATTAAGTCTCTTTATAAGTCAAGTTCGACTGGAAACTTTTAAATTTAAAAATTAAATTCTAATAATACTTTTAACTTTTATTTTTAAAAGTAAAAGTTAAGAGTAAATTTTTATGGTACGAAATAAAAGTTTTTAGTCTTTTCAGACCTTTATCCAACAAAAAAACTTTTTGAGAGTATTTCGAGACTTTTATTTTATAAAGTATTTTTAAGAGTCTTTTGAGAGTTTTATTTTATAAAAGTATTTTTAAGAGTCTTTTGAGACTTTTATTTTATAAAAATCATTTTAAAAGTCTTTGGAGACTTTCGTTTTAACAAAATCATTTTAAAAGTCTTTGGAGACTTTTATTTTATAGAAATCATTTTAAAAGTCTTTTTTAATGTTTTTTATTTAAATATATACAGTATTTACGGTTTGATGTAAAAATAAGCCTCTTATCGCATTTCATTGATTTTATCCATATATGTACATTAGTTTATATCATATAAAGTTAAGTTAAGTGAACTTGTTCTCAAATTATCGTGAGGACGAACAGACAGACGGACATTCGAAAATCAAAATAACTTCTATATTATGCGTGGGTATTCTGTCCAATCCATTTTGCTTTATTACCATTATTTCTATGCGTTACAAATGAATGACAAACTAACTATACCCTATAAATTTCATTTAGGGTATAAAGGAACAAAAGATAAAAAAAATAAAAAAAAATAAAAAATAAAATAAAAGAAAGTTAACTTAAAAGAGCATCCCGTTCTAAGAACTGGCTACCTCAGTTAGTTCAACAATATTGCATTGCATTTTAATACATCACAAGAAGGCAAGAAGGCAATACAACAAATAATACAAAAATATTATGAAAATGAAAAAAAAATCGGGCATTCTGATTATAGTCAGTAAGTAATTAATAGTAAAATGTAAAAATTAATAACCAATATGGTATTAATATTACTTAGAATTTAATTTAATTAGAATTAATTTCTTAAGGTGGCTCTCCGTGAGTGACGTTCGACTATTATGCATTATAAGTTTTAGTGCAGAGAATGCGCGTTCTACTGAAGCTTGGGTTGCCGGAACACCGTGAATCACTTGCGCGATGTCACCTAGGAAGGAATACATACTCTCGTTCCAATATTTAAACGCAAATTAGAAGTTATTTTGTTAAAACTTTTTGCTTGGTCAAAACAGAATTTTATGTATTCATCCTCATCGTCGCTCTCGTCGGTTAAAAGTCCTTCAAATGCTTCCAAAAACTCTTCCAATTTCGATTTCGCAGCAGTTGAACTATTTTTAGGAAGCAATGGGCAACTTATCGATGTTAATGGTGAAGCTGACGCTGAAATTGGTGATGATAGTAGTCTGTTGGTGTTATCGTGTGTGCCCTTAAATAGACATATATTGTTATAAAATTTAAAATTGAATTCAAAGTACTTTTCGCGCCTGACACTGTTGTATTATAACTGATTTGATGTGCTTTAATGCCACTATTTTAGGTCACAGCTTAAAAGTCTTTTAAACCTAGGGTCAAAATAAACATCTGCATTGACCACGTCATTTTTAAACAGCATTTCTTCTCTACGTTCCAACTCACTTTTGGATTTTTGTGCAAATGTACCCTCTAGGCTGCTGATCTCTATCTTGGTCTCAAGGCATATCTGTGATGAATGTCAAAATTAAGTAATACCATACTTGATTTAATTTGTTTAGTTACATATCAATATTTAGCTACCTTGTACAAGTCACCCAAACTCAGTTGTTCGTCTTGAAATTTCACAGTAGCATCATTCAAGAATTTTAATGTTGTTTGCAATTCATCCAATGTGCACTACGCATTTTCTGTTATTATAATTTTCTTTGCATCTGGTGTATTTTCTACAAATGGTTTCAACTCTACTATACGTTTTAGCATAATATAAGTAGAATTCCATCTAGTCGGCATATCAAATTTGGGTGAAATGATAGTATAAGCTTTTAAAAGTTGCCGGTTTGTGGATATATGCAAAAGTTTTGAGAGTTTACGAATCTATAAACCCATAAAATAATATTTTTAATATAAATATACGGGAATATTTACTGTTCCAATGATTTCGTGTATGTTAGATTCTTTTAGTAGATCCCATACAGCTAGCTGAATCGTATGGGCCGCACAGCGTCTGGAATGAACTCGACCCAATAAAAGAGGACCAATTTCGTCAAAGCTTTCCTCTTCATCTAATTCATCTTCGCTACATTCTTCCGTTGAAGATCGAGGAGATGCAGCCGCTTTAAGCATATGGCGCCCATTATCCGTTATAACTAAATTCGACAGTAATCAATAATCAAAATAGATAAACTATATAAATGTATGTATAACAATAGACTAATTATGCATAATATAACGCTTATACTGTAATATGTTATTGTTATTTACATGAAAAATTACAGCAATAAATCAGCACCTTTTTATAATTATTATGCACTTACCTGTGTAAATTTTGGACAATCCTATATCATAGTCAAAGAGTTCATTTTTAATAACTTCCACAATGTACTCTGCAGTATGGGAGCGCTTTAGCTCCACCATGTCAAGAGTTCTAATAACAATTTCACCATTTTTTACGAATTGGACATTTGTACCCAATATTCCCCTATCAGCACAACTCACTGCATCAATTTTCAAGCACAACAAACGTTGTTTAATTGTTTTCATTATATAATTTTTTATCCCTAAATGTTTGACAGTTATTATATCATTAATATTATGAGAATTGATCACATTTATGCCTATACCCTTATATATTGGTTCCAAGAAAAACCTCAATGATGGGGAATCTAGGAGTTGAAATGGCGCATTTTCTTTTGCTACTAAATCAGCAACATTGTCCAAGACTTTTGCCTCACAAAATTCAACGGAATATTTAATTTTCTTTTCACGTGGTCCATCACAATTTTCTTCACCTTGCTCATGTATTAATTGCTTATAAAAATATTCATGTTTTATTTTCAAGTGTCTTTCTAAATTTGTCACATAATTTCCTTTTACCTCCGTTTTACACCTTTTAAAAACACTATTTTGAGTGTCTTGTGTAAAACATTCGCGTATAAATTGCTTTGACTTGCGTCCCATTTTTTAAAGAGGCCTCTTATTTTAATTGTTTTTCACGAAATAATCAAAATTCAAAATCACTTACAAATATATGTCGTCGGAGGTAAGCTATGAAACTAAATGCAATGGTCAAATGAAATTCTAATAACCAATAAAGAAGTAACTGTACATTATAATCAATCAGTTATGCACTGCAGTATATCACACCACACAATTCCATAGATAAAAAATGACTTCAACCATCGAACCTGCACTGTAGTGATGGGAAAAATCGTTACTTTTCAGTACCAGTAACCATATATTCGTTACTTTGAAATCGGTACTCGGTAATTTCGTTACTTTCGCTACAGCTCTCAAAATTTTGATAATAATTTCTATTCTACAGCGCCTTATGTACTTTTCTGGCAGCTGGCAGCTTTATATAAAATAGGTAGTACCATAGATTAATAAAGTATTTCATACGTAGATAGGAAACGCTGAACAAAGAAATGGAACGCTTTTTCTATAAATTTCGACTTGACATTGCCTCCCATACAAAGTGCACACACACCCTGTTGCTTATATGCCTAAGCAGACTGCGGTTAACTCAGCATGAGCAGTGGCTGTGCTGTCTTCTGTGTGATGTTGCGAAAGAGGCAAGAGATAAATGCGCAAACTGCTTCGTGCTTTATCTGTCTATTTTTTGTATTGTGATTTAGAGGGGTATTCTAATAAGAAAAAACGAGTGTGTTCCTGAAATTTTTTTGAAGTACATCCCATTTTAATTATGTTCTTTTCTCTTCTCTCGTTATATATGCTGGCAGCAGCAGGTGTGGGTGCCCGTTGGTTGTAATGTTAGATGGGAACTTGCAAAACCCTCGAGAATACTTCCCAAGCCATGAATCAGAAATCTATATGTGTGCGTTCGGAGTCCGTCAAAACCCTCGAGAATACTTCACAAGCCATGAAACAGACTCCCTCCCTACCACATGCGAGGCCCAACGTAGTCCTTACATTCTAAAATATTTGCAGTGTTCTTATGTAAAAGTGACAAAAGTTTGATTTGAATAGCTCCTCCGCCCTAAACTACTATTCATACAGAAAAATGGCGTTCTGTTAATCTTAAGCTTGCTTTCTTATCTTCCGAACCGTAATAAAATTTTCATACCTTTCCTAACAAAATTATATAAAAAAAATTATCTTAACCAAATTACTTCGATTCCTCAAACAAAAATTCTCAGCTGAGTAATCATTGTAATGTCGCTGTGCCGTCATGGCATGGCGTGGGCTGATGATATCGAATGTAGCTGCCTACAGATTCGGACTACGGCTGCACATACACACATGCAATTATTACTCAGCTGAGAGGTATTGAGCGTAAAACGGTAAATTTACGTTGTAATCAAACCTATTTTATTATTTTGTTAAGTAAGGTATATAGGAAGTGTAGCCCTTGGGAAGGTAAGGAACCAAGCTTTAAATCACTAGAAGACTATTTTCCTGTATGGTTAGTAGTTTAGGCTCTATAGCATATATAAAGTCAATGTTTGGCACTTTTCCATAAGTATCAATATAGAACATTTTAGAAAACGGACTCACAACGCATACATATAGATTTATGTTTCATGGCTTGGGAAGTATTCTCGAGGGTTTTGAGTCGGTACTCTAAAATGCTCTATATTGATGCTTATGGAACAGTGCCAAACATTCACTTTATATATGCCATAGAGCCTAAACTACTATCCATTCAGGAAAATAGTCATCTAGTAATTTAAAGCTTGATTCCTTACCTTACCAAAGCAACGAATAACGATTGTAACAAGAAGGAAACGTACCATGTTTCCCGCATGAGAACGAGATTACCCGTTGAAAACGAACAGATGTATGCTTTAAAAAGTAAAAAAATGCAAAAAAAACTGTATCTACAATGAGAAAGAGGAAAACGGTTATAAATCAAATTTTCATGTAAAACTGAAAGAGAGCAGTAGTCATTGCACATTTTATGCTCAAAGAACTTCGTATAATGGCGAATAAGCGCTTAGAACGAATTACGCTATTTATACATCAAAAATCGTTGGGGGGAACCAATGAGAATGACCTGAATGTAAACAAACAATTGCGTTGCGAGTGGAAAGAGTAAAGCGCTTTTGACTAAAAATTTCATGTGAAACTGAGAGAGAGAAATAGTCTTTGTTTTCCCCTTTCTTAAACGATTAATATAATTGGCCTTGAAATCAGCTGATTGAATACTAACTAATTTTCGTTGGGGGGAACCAATCAGGTACACAGAAATGAGTGTACGATAACTAAATCCGCTAACACTACCGAACGATAAAACTTTAGTTTCAATTTGCGAACAAATTGAAGGGAAAGAAGAAGAAGCATTTTTGTGTCAATTGCGTGGTGTAGATTATAAAATTTTTACCGCCTTTTTAAAGGCTGCTATAAATTTTATATTTTATTTATCGTGTTGTGTTTGTGTTTAATTAAAATTTGTGACGCCTTTTTAAAGGCGATTATTAATCCCTTTTTTTCAGTGGTTTAGTGTTGTTTCGTCAATATGGAGACGAAATATAAGTGTGCGATGAAGGATTGTCTTTGGGAAAGAGGCCAAGCGCGTTTTCCTTTCCCTAAAGACGAAAACAGGTAAATAAATAAATAAATAATCTTTATTACCAATAAATCATGCTTAATGTACCTTCATTCTTATTTTTTATACTGTTATTATGCTATCGAACCGGATAACGTTTGCGTATAAATTGTTTTTAAAAAACATAAAATTGTTTTCATTTTTGCAATTACTTGGTATACTATTATATAATTGAAGTCCTTTATACATTATATACATATATACATTATATACATTATAACCATATATGTAGGGGTTTTAAACCCATAAAATAGAAATCTTCGTGATAATACACAACCTGTTAACGCACATAACAGGCATATTAACTGGATACATAATGACCAAATAATAATAATAATTTATTAGCTTAACAATAGCCACTTTTACAACAATTGTTTACATTTTCTCTCTTCTGTAAGATATAATATTCTTTTTGAAATTTCTAAAATTTATTTCATACTTTAGTCTATCCGGCAGCTCATTAAACATACGTAATCCTCTAAATATTATGGCTGTTCTGAGTTCCTGAACTCCGAAAAGATGGTAGTCTGAAGTCATTTGCAGATCTGAGTTCATACGGCTGGCTATCACGCACGTAATTTATTTGTCCAGTTAAATACTCTGGTAGCATGTTGTGTCTTATTTTGAATATGAATACAAAAACGTTCGCAGCTATTCTTTGCCTTACACTTAGCCATTTCAGTGCCTCCAACATTAATGTAATAGCTGTATATCTGCTACATCTGAGAATAATTCGCATTGCCTTATTCTGTAAGGTCTGCAGTTTTTGCAATGACTTGTATCTTAACCCTTAATAGTATAGAGAATGTATTTTAACTGCATTTTCAAGACAATTAAGATTACATTCTGAGAATGAGTGAAATTCAGTTCATTAAGTTTTTCAACTTGCTTAATAGGAATCTCCGTGATGATGCATAACCTGTTAACATACATAACAGGAATATAAATTAGATATGATAACCAAAGACCTATTTCCTAACCTTTAATAGTATAGAGATACTTTCTCAACAAAATTTTGAAAACAATAGTGATTGAATTCTGAAATTGGACAAAATTCAATTCATGGGTTTTTAAACCCATAAATAGAAATCTTCCTGATAATACACAACCTGTTAACGCACATGACAGGCATATAAACTGGATACAATAACCAAATGACTGCTATCTTAACCCTTAATAGTATAGAGAGTATATTTTAACGATGCGAAGACGATGACGAAGCATATCTTGTAGACGAGGTTTTTAAAGAAGTTGAAACTGATAATAATCAGTGTTCCTCTAATAGTTTAGTGTCTGTAGAAAATATGAACAGTAATACCACAGATAATACTTCTGCTTTACAATTTGATGATATTCTTCGTCATCGTCTTCGCAGTTTTTGTTAACACTTATTGATTTTAAGCTTATAAGTTTATTTGAAGTTATACGGGCTACTATATACATAAAATCGTTCGCTGAACAATTTTTGTTATTACCTCCATTGTTTCTGATTAAAGCAAATAAATTTTCAATGGGATCTTGATTAAATTTATATGTTAAAAGAAAACTAAGTTCCCGATAATCATCGAATATTTCTTCCGACATATTCAAAATTGCTGATATAGACTGACAAAGCCCTTGTAAGCAATAGTTTTGCATTTTTTTCTTTAGCGATATTGCTTCAATATAAGGTAAAATATCAATTAAGTATTGCCTAACTGGTCCATTTCTTTTCAATGCACACCTGTATATGTTCCCTCCAAATGGCATCTTACTATTCAAACAATCAAATACTTTGTCCATAACCAGAAGAAAAGCAGCCGTTGCCCTTGCTTTCCGGGAAGTTTCGAAAGTAAATGCATTTATATCATGGGCACTTTCAATAGCTGCAGCACAGTTTCGACTAAAAATTTGAGTGGCAAGAGATACGCTCATTTTCTGCCACTTATTAGGTAAGGCATGCTTTTCTGTCAGTTTGTGACCCATTTTGATCGCATTATTGTTTTCTAGAGCTACCAATTCTTGAACATACTTCCAACTAGCTTCGCCATCAGGCGTGATAAGATCTGTTTTCATCAGTGTGTTGTGAATAGATTTAATTAAATGTGGCACATCAAATATAGCATAATATTTCTTATCTTTATAATTAAAGTACGGACGTTGTGGTGTTACGTTAAGGCGACGAAAAGCATTTCTATTGTTTGATCCTTGATCACAAACAATTGCTCGAACGTTGCAACCGATAGTTATACAACAATCAATGGCTTGTTTAATTTTTGAAACCAAATTATCACCAGATATTGCTGTTGCCGTCACGTAAAAAGAAATTATAAATTTCCAGTTGGATGTTATGCCGCGAACCATGAACACACATATGTCTTTTCCAATTGCATTATATTGATAGTCTCCCAAGTCAACAAATCCTACAATTTTGTCGAGAGTTCCGTTATAAGTTAGCTCTCTTTTGATGGCAACTTCATCAAACAACGAGCATGACTCTTTCTGGGCGTCGGAAAAGTTTTCCAAAAGCATTTGTAAGTTTGGTACTATATCATAATTTATACCAGGCTGAATAATTTGAACTGGAAGCCAACGATAAAGAGACTTTGTTGTGGGCAAATGTAATCCCAAAGCTTCTCGAAGATATTTATAACCGGTTGGAGATTTAAAATGCAAACATTGGGCCAAAGTTCTTTCGTCTTCATCCCACATAGTTGCTTTCTTTGAAATAAGCATTTTAAGCAATGTTTTTGCATTATCATTAACATTTAGCAACTTGTCAATTCCTGAAGCTAATGATTTCTTCTCTTCATTTTTTAAAATATTTATTTTTACTGTGTCTCTTCTTTTGGAATAAACTTTCCTTCTCTTAAGACTGGAAACACTTTTTAGTTTCTCTGTTGCCTTCTTATATTTTTATAAAATATCGCTGTAACGTTTGCGATAAAAAGTAACATTTTTTTCGTTTTCAAGCAAGAACTGCATTTTGCATCTTCAAGTATGCTCTCAGAGTTCACTCCAGACTATTCTGGTTCTAAGCTCGGCAAGTCTGCAAGCAATAACTCACTTCGTCGATCTTCTTCATCATTATTCCTAATATAAGTTCTGCTAGGAAAATTATTGAGATGGTTCTCTTCAACTGCATCATTCATATTCATTAATGAAGGTAAGTTAAGTGTCGGTACAGAACCCTTCAATAATTACAAGAAAATTCAAAATGTTTTGAGAAAATATATATAATACCTTAATATGATATAAAGTAATGTATCAGGATAAAATCAATTAAAACTTTTAATTTAAAATGCTATAAGAGGCTTTTTTACATCAAACCGCAAATACTGTATATATTTAAATAAAAAACCTTAAAAAAGACTTTTAAAATGATTTCTATAAAATAAAAGTCTCAAAAGACTTTTAAAATGATTTTGTTAAAATAAAAGCCTCCAAAGACTTTTAAAATGATTTTGTTAAAATAAAAGTCTCCAAAGACTTTTAAAATGATTTTTATAAAATAAAAGTCTCGAAAGACTTTTAAAATGATTTTTATAAAATAAAAGTCTCAAAGGACCCTTAAATAGACTGTTATGAAATAAATGTCTCGAAATACTCTTAAAAAAGTTTTTTTTTGTAGAATAGTTAAAAATAATGGTTATTGCGTAAGTTTTAAATAAAACTGTTATTTCTTATAATTTTGTTTATTTCTTACCGAATAAAAGTTAATAATAATTCATATTCTAGAGACTCCTTGAAAAAAGTTATAAAAGTTTCAAGCTCTAATTTTAAGTATAAAGGAAAGAATTTGTAGAATATTTGTAAATGTGTTTGTCTAAATAATAGGATTGAACTATAAGAAGATAAAGCTTTTGTTAAAGATAAAGTTAAAGTTGGGAATGTGAAGATAAAACGAAAGTTGTAAATGAGAAGATAAAATGAGAATGGTAAGAATTAAAATAAATAAAATAGTGTAATATAATGTGAACCTACGACTCTTTGTTGAGTACATAGCTGAATGCACCAGGTCTAGACCCTCGGTGGACTAGTTTTTCACAAGGGGGTGGCATGCGGTGGCCCGAACTTGTATGCGTAAGCGGAACTGCATGGATCAGTAACTGGTAGGTACATTGTGTGGACTAGCAATAGGTAATCGCAGAGCGTATTGCTTCATATAGCAAAATGCTGAGCTATTGCGTGCCGTTTACCACTGACTGCCTAATTACTTCACGGCACAGCTATGTGATTGTTTACAAACGAAGCAACAAAAACCAAGCATGTTATTTCGCACAATAATCTGTTTGACGGTTGCCGGTTTGTTTACTATAGCCCAGTTGCTAACTAGAATGACAGTGACGAGCAGTTTCGTCAATGGAAGTAGAATATTACCGCATCGCAGGGTCATGTTCTACTTCCGCATTTAAGTGAACGAGGTGTGCGACTGACTGGAGGTAAGCAGTTGCGTTTTCGATCAAGTAATCGCTGGACGGCAATATCGTGTTATAAGTTAGATCTTAAGAACATATGAGTGTTCACGGTATTTAAGTGTTAAAGTGGATAATAAAGAAATAAGTAAAGTAAAATTCGATCGTTATCATTGAAATCTCCCGAGTGAGAGTTTTTAGGGAGCACGAATAAGTCATCTAGGTAAACACAACATTCGAGACCGAAACGAAATTAATTAGGCGTTAAATTGTGGCGGTGGCTCCTTTGAGCCCGAGTGGCATACGCTTAAACTCGTAGTGCTCATTACTTGTACTAAAAGCAGTTTTGTGTCGATCTTTTTTGTCGACAAGAAGTTGATGATAGCCGTTGCCCAAATCGAGGTTAGTGAAGTCTTGCATGACCAAATTGGTATCCTCGGTTCGGGGTAGAGGAAATGCGTCTCCTATTGTCTTTTCGTTTGATTTACAAAAATCAACAACGACGCGCCATCTTCTTTCACCGTCAGGTCCCGTTTTCTTGCCGACAACTTATAGAGGCGAATTCCAAGGTCTTTTACTAGACTGAAATATCCCGTTGTATAACATTTCTTTAAGTTGCTCATTAATTACTTTCCGCTGGGTTTCAGGTAAGCGGTAAATTTTTTGATTGATTGGTGCTTGATCTTGCACTAGTGGAATATTATGCGTTACCGCTTTTGTATTGGTGAGTTTGTCACCTTTGAGGAAGAAGATATCGTTGTATTCTTGGCAGAGCTCTGATATCGAACTTTTCTCTTCCGCGGGTACATTTGGGTCTAGGCTGAGTTCTTGCTCTAGCCTAGCAATGCGCGGGTATGGTTGTGTGTGTTCCGGAGTCGTATAAGTACCTTACATGCTGTATTATTGCCGTTTTGTCGGCTGAACCTTGGTTTGACTTACTTTCCTCCTTGTAAATTTACTTCCTGTAATTGGTATATTAGAATTTGCTTCCTTGTGAGGCTTTATATTGTTATACTTAGCATGTGACAGGGTGTTGGTTGGTTTCCTGCTGTGCCGACTGTTATGGTCGTAGCGTATTGCATATAGCAATATGCTACACGAAATGCTGACGCGTGTGAGCCGGCCGCGATCAAGTTTGAAAACTGAATGCACCCCGACCGAGAGTAATGTTTCGTCACGCTCAGGTGCAATATTGACATGTCGCTGAAGAAAAGAGAAGAAGAAGACATCGTCTGTCTTGTAAAATCTACCACATAGTGAACGCCAGGAAGTAATGAACTCGAGAAATTTTCGTCCAAAAGCATCGGGCAGGAAAATAAACCTTTACGTAAGTTTAAAAGATTTTTCATTCCTTTTAATAGCCCGTCTTCATTTGGTACAATTATTTCCTCAGTGTCAAAGGAAAATCCGGAAACTAATTGTTACATCGACAGCATCTGCATCAACTGGCGAGTAGTCTTGATTAGGCCCACTCGAAGCCCTCATATTATCCTCGCGGTAAGGGCACAGCACCACAAGAGAGTCAGTACAAAATAAATCCGACTGCCTGCAGCTACACAGGACATAGACGTAGGGCAAGGCGTCGGCGACAAAAACCCCCAAAACAATATAAAGAAAGGAGATGCTGCGTTACTCTCCGAGGCAACACCCATCATTGATCCAGGCGGAGGATCCGGAAATCCACAAAATCGTCATTGCAGAGCTATCCATCATAAGGTCGTAAAGGAGGTAGCGTCAGCACTGGGATTCGGATGGACAAATGTAGTAGCACAAACAACCAAACCAAGTCAGTAATTTCACGGCTATACAATAAAATGAACATATATTATAGGTGTAGTAATTAGTCGAAATTCGAGATTGAGATCTAGCGAAAGGAGAAGAACCCAATCATAGTTCGAGGTGGCTTCCTAATAGTAAAACCAGACCTGACATATAAATAATCTTGTCATCTAAATAATGAGATTTCCTGAGCTATGTTCGAGAAACTTTCAGACTTTTAGAACATGAAGGGGACGCCCTTGGTTCAGCCCACAGGTTCGTCACGAGCATGTGATAGGCAATGACTATCGTACACAATGGCAGCTCTATAGTTTTAGTGTAGTGCTTAACTATAAGGCTAGGATGACTTAGCTTCTAGTATTATGCGGTTACACATATATACAATTGAGGCCACATACAGAAGTGTATATATATGCTATAAATATTATATGTTTTAAGTGATTTTAATACAAAGAGTGAAAAGTAGAAGGAACGTAGACTATTAAAGATTAATCCGTATATTAGGCAGTAAAGAATTAAGATTAAGGAGATCTCGTACAGACTGTCATGAATTATAGCTCGGTCCCCATGAAATTCAATTAACCATAAAGCTTTCAATTTATATGGTTGACAATCTTACACACACACAAAACACATGACAATGAAGTAAGTTAGTTGATATCGATTTGAAAACGGGAAGGAAGATATAATAATCTACATCATGAGGCGATAATAAGAACCGACAGACAGACGTCTCTTTCCTGACATATTACTGAAAATTGTCAAAAATATAGTCGCTTTCGGAAGTACAGCTCATAGAATTATTATTTTACTCATTTCTTTAGTGTTATTCATTATTTTGTAATGCGAGATAATATTTTTATAAATACTATAATTTACGTGAATTACATTTTCTGCAAATATAATGATATGATTAGAAGTAATAAGCCAAGTTGTTACAAAGGTAAGCAAGTGGAGCACGGCAACCTAGAATAGATGATAACCCTTAAAAATTAAAGTGTTTAGTTTTTCCCACACAGGTACTCACCGGATGCTGGAGCGCTTCAACATTCAGGGATGTATATGGATGTGAGTACATTGGTTTTATATTATATTTAGATTTTTACTACGAACAAATATATGTATCATCTTTATCTTTGGGCTGCCCCTGCTTAATTTTGGCACAACACTAACTTAACTATATATAGAAATCGGTAATGTTAAGCTTTGTTCGATCTCAAGGTTATCCTTAGTACTGAAGAGGGCTTTTAATTAAGTGTCAGCCACAATCCAAATTGTGGAGTACATGAAGCACTGTAGCGCCTAAGTACGCGTTGTTATGGATTTAAGTAAATATATGTTAATTCTGTCAATGAAGCCGTAAATTTTTAATTTCTTCCTTCGCATCCTGGAGCCCTCTCCTCTAGCATAAGGGTCATCTAGGTTCGCCTAGTCCGCTCTAATCTCTCTTTCACAGGTCAACAAAGGGACTTTGGAAACACTGCCAGCCAAAGTCAATGAGAGGATGGGGCTTGGCAAGGAAGGCAGAATATCTGCGCCTTCACTGGAACTTGGGTAAGTGACGTAAAGGTCCCTTCAGGACTGGGTGAGTGCAAGTTTTTGTATGCAGGCATGATATTTTGTTGATTATGGTTGGTGACAGCGGCAGGTTTATTTTGGGAACCCCCCCCCCCCCCCCCACACTCTCCGCTCCCTTAGCCGAGGTGCTAGCATGCCGCCCTACACTAACGCTGTTACCGAGTGATCTGTCAGCTCATGCTGGCAGTTTGGTCATCACGTCCTAACCAATCACTCTCATCATACTTTCATAAAACGACGGCTGAATTCGATACACCTATGTGGTCATTGCCTTAGGTTGTGTGGTATACCCATGCGCGAGTTATGAATTTTCTTGATTTAATCGAGTTAATTCACTTACATATATTGTAAAAAAAAAATTAAACAACCCAATTTCAATTAACACTTTTATTTGTTATATATTTTGTTAGTTAACCGGAGCTAAACTGATTTAAAAAAAGAACATAAAACTTTTGAAAAGAGATTTTACCTACTCTCTACCTGGGGTAGTGATACTAACGCCGACAATTACAGACTACTTCAAATTCTATCTTATTGCGTTATTTCCAGCAATGTGGCTTTCTGATAAAATAATTTATGCGATTTGAAAATATTTGGCGTGGTAAGGACTTTTCATGAGAACGGAAATTGAATTTATGTCTGAGTCTTTACCATGCCATTGGCTTAGGTTTTAGGCTTATTTTGCACGACTTCGGTAGATCCGTTGTCGGCTCGCTTTTACTTAATATGGGTTGAAGGTCAATATATGTAGAATTTTTTGCACTGGGAGACGGTGGAGTAATATGCACCTTTAATATAGGCTAGCGACTCGCTACCGTTCTTATATGGCCTTTTATTTAGAAGTGACTTAAGCCTAGGAATTTTAGACGCTAGTAGCCATTATCGGAACTTCCCGCTTCCTTATTATTTAATGTTGGAATCTGTGTGGTTTTGCGGCCTTGTGAACCTGTTTACGGGATTATTGTTTAGTCGTTTATGGGATACTGTAAATTTAAGCTGTTTATGACTACTTTGTGACTATTAACGTCGAAAATACTAACTAACACTAATTCTACTCCAGATGGAGCTTGTCATCCAGTTTTTCTCGTTTGAGAAGTCTTGAAGACACTGCAGGCCGATATTTCAACCTGCTTAGGCTCTACTTGTTCTACTTCGACTGCTGTTTCGGAATGCAGCTTGTCCGTTTCAATCTCCAGCGGCAAATCAAATTCATCGGGATTAGTTTCCGTGCGACGAAACCTTAGTGCTTTATTAGGACCCTCAACGTTACAGTTGCTCGCTAGTAAATAATTTCCAGAAGTCCATCGTCGGAAAGTTCGGGCAACTTCTTTACAACTTGAAACATGCAGGGAATGATTTTTTAAAACGAAGTTTCCCTGGCAATATCCCAGCATCTTTACGGTACCGAATGGGGTCTGAAGTGTGCATGCCTCATTGTGGTTGTTGACTTAGTGGTCTTTTAATGACCTTTTCTTAATTATACTAACCTCAACGTCTGTGTCTACTACTAGTTTAGTTTGACCGTTCAGGCCTATATCTAAAGGAAGTTTTACTGTAGCGACACTGGAATCGGGCTGCTGAGGGGACCCTATTTATTTGTCGGATTACTTAAAGTCGAGCCGGGGAGTTTTGAGTCGGCTGTACATCGTTTCCCTGATTCCGGGCTTCCCATTTTCGCTTTTGGGTACATGCCTTTACTACATATCCAGGATGACCACAAAATTTATTTCTTGCATTTTATACTCTGAAATTGTTACGCCCTTGGGGCTCTCGTGGACGTTAATTTGGTGGTGCACTATTGCGCGGTCTTTGAATACCGTTTTTGTTTCTTCTGCAGTCACGCACGTCATGATTATACATTTTTCAGTTCACACAATAAGGCGTATCTTTCCGTTTGGGGCAATCTGCGAATGTATTGCCTCTTAAATTACAAAAACTACATTGAATTTTATTTAAATAATTATTTTTATTGCTTACAATAAAATTTGAATTTGGTGATCTGGGCTCCTGTGTTATAATCGGCGTTATGTGTGGCTGTGTGAAGTGCGTTTGCTGAATGTGTTTGTATTTGTGGATATATAATTTTGCCGCGAATCCTGTGTAATAGTATGGTTATACACAATGTGATTTACAGGCGAATTCACTGGAAGAAATTGTGCATTATGTGGACTAGGTGTACTTACTGCATGGGCCATTCCGTTTAGCACTATATTGCGTTGCAAATACCCTGGGGGTTCCAGGAATAGAGCACTTTTCTGAAGACGCTCCATGTCAAGTGCTTTTTGTTCTAGGTCATCCACAGTTATAGTTAAAAGATAGTGGCACATATATAGGTTATTTACACAAGTCTTTAGTACGTTTTTCACGAAATCTTCTAGCTAAGTTTTTACAGCGGGTGCTGCTCTAGCAACGTATTTGGATTCTGCTGCTTAAGTGCAGAGTGCCGTCGTTTGTTTTACTCGTGCCGTGAAGTCTGTGAAAGTTTCCATTGGATACTGCCTAGTAGTAATCAATTTATTTACCAGTTCCTGGTAAGTTTCTCTAGCCAGGTAAATGCGATTAAGCCTTTCTTTTACTTCTATGAAAGTAGTAGGCATATTTGAGGCAAAAAGCTGATAAGCTTCGCCTCGGAGTCTGGTGGGAAATATTTGTAGGAAAGCTGTTAGCTCATCCACTGAAATGCACTGTATCATCTGCCTGTAGCATCCTAAGAATGTTCGGAACTCAAGTCTCAAGTTTGGGTGCTATTCTCCACAGAATAGGGGAACTAGCTGGACAGTTAGCTTGGCGATTTTTGCATAATCTACCATGTTTGGATTTGGGGCTTTAAAACTAGAATTTCCCACTATGAGGAAGCTGGTGTCTTCTGTGCTGGTCTCAGAAAGGGAGTCGCACAAGCAATTCAAAAGAATTTCTATCGCGGTGGACTCACTGACGCTGTCGATGGCACTTTCGCTTAAATCTACACTATTATTTTGATTGATTTCCACCTCGAGATACTCTTGTACGCTTTTTTTGAACTTCTCTGTTTATTTTAAATTTGCCGATTTTTTCTAACCAATCTTTTCTAGGTTTTTCGAGCTGTTTTACTACTAAATCTTTTAAATAGTTTTTTAAAGTAAAATTGTTTCTTACCTGGTGGGGACCTATTAGGATTGCACACTCCTAAGTGTAACACATCTACTTGTTGTTGTGCTTGTTTGAGTCTTTGGTTAGCATCCTCTGTTG
This sequence comes from Dioctria linearis, assembly GCA_963930735.1. Lineage (NCBI taxonomy): Eukaryota > Metazoa > Arthropoda > Insecta > Diptera > Asilidae > Dioctria > Dioctria linearis. The sequence continues at coordinate 202,051,873 of OZ005742.1, forward strand.
CGGATGTTGCTCCGCGTTGCCACCTTCGTACCGGGGCGGAACTTCCTGCGCGTCGCCCGGCGAGGACGAACATTGTGGAGTTGATTGGAGTTGGTCCTGGTTTTCTGGCGGTATTTGGTGGGAGCTGTCGTCGGTCATTTACCACCGAGTTGATGATTTGCAACTAGGGGGCTCTTGCCGTCTAAGTTCCCTTGGTTCAAATTGAGAGGGGGCTTATGCCGTCTTCGCAGTTTCTTTCATTCTGGATCGTTGTTTTGGCGACTGGCGGAGTTCTTTTGTGCTGCCGGAGGGCCTTTGGCCTTCTTAAATTCCCCTGGATAAGGCTGAAAGGGGGCGCTTTGCCTGCTTCGAAGTCCCTTTCAGCTCTGGATCGTAGATGGGAGATATCTTCAAAGCTTCCTTCTTTAACGTGGAGGGTTCGAATTTCCCTCTTAATGTGGACGTCCATAACTTCCTTGTTTAGTCTGGGATGAAGCCCGCTAATGTCCCACGTTGGCATTTGTGTGCTTTGATGAGGGGTGGCTGCTTGCTATTAAGCAGAGGCAGTTACAGGTAACCAACCCCGAGCGTTGGAGGCGATTAGACCAAACAGGTCCAATCTAATTAACCCCTTATGTTCCTGGCAGATAGAGGCGTTTCAAGCGCTTATACTCAAATATTTCCAAAAATTTTATTTTTTTACACACAAATTTCATAAATACCGTTATTTATTTCAAAAACATTTCCAAAATTTTAATTTTTCTACACACAAAAGTTTTTGAAATAAATAACGGTATTTATGAAATTTGTGTATAAAAAAATAAAAATTTGGAAATATTTGACAATAATTTAAAGATGCTTCATTAAAAAATACAGAGTAATACACCTTTCGACAGCTACTACTCTTGGCTATGTAATAAGCCAACAATAACCAACATCTATAGCGTGGTTCAAAAGTTATACTCATTTATTCCCATCAGGGTTCACGAATATCTTCAACTGGCCACCACTCCTAAAGGAAGGTTTCTAGGGGGGGGGGGCTATGTGGAACAATTTTTTGATCAGCTTACCTCAAGGAATCGCGTGGTATACCGGAAGGCATCTTGATCAGAATCACCCTGTATAAATGTGGATTACAATAAAAAAAAAAATTAAAAATGTAGGTCGTGCTTTACAATCAATTCTATTAATTGTGAAATCTGAAGTCTCTTTTCTCTACTTAGGGCAAAATTCCATAATTTATAGCGAAATTCCATAATTTATGGCAAAATGTCCTATATTATGTCTAAATATTTTCATAGGAAAAAAAAATACCTAAACGTGGATGTTTTTCTCAAGGTCGAGAATTTTGGTTATTTCACGTTGACGTCCAGGAAAGTCGTCGTCAAAGTAAAAATTTTCAGTCAGTCCAACTTTTAGGTCGATTAACGTAATATGCGCCATATTTATTTAACAAAGAGGGATGCCGTATATTATGAAAATGAATAGACAAATTTTATGTTACTTTAATTTAATTTTTCCATGATTGCTGCAAAAACCACCCAAGATTAAAGAATATTTAAATAAAAATTTCAAGATTCTAAATGCAAACTAAAGAATAATGTCAAAAACTTAAAAATTATCGTTTTTAAATATACAACATTTTTAAAGCGCATTTTTATTTTTCAAAAATTATTTCAATATTTGTCAATAAAATTTTTGTAGTTTCAAAATAGAGCGCTTACAAGAATTAGTTTTGAATAAGTCCATAATTTCTATATGTATATGTATACTTATTTTATTAAAGCAATACTTTTCATTATCATTCAAATTAGAGTTGTGGCTTTTTCATAATATTTACATACCTACTAAGGAAAATATACCCACAAAATTCTTATAAAATGAAATTCCTTCTACATTGACGTAGACGTTAACATGAGTTAAACTAGGAAGAAAACAGGTCGAGATAATGGAAAATTTACGTAAAGCCGACTCAAATTTACGTTCAACTTCCCAAATCAAGGAAATGTGTCCTCCGCCGTATTGGGAAATATTCCCAAATTTTCCTAATATTTACGGCGAAACGACGCCGTTACCTAAGTCTAACATAAATATTAGGTAATCTCCACTTAACCATAATTAGTCGCTCTCGTAATTTACGCCGAATAGACGTTCAATGGAACCATTTGATTGAGGGTGATAGGTGGTTGTTCGTATGCGATGGTTTCCTAGAACATATGAGAGCTCTTTCAATAAGAAAAATTCAAATTGAGAACCTTGGTCTGTGGTTATTGTGCTTGGCACACCATAACGAGCAATGCATTGTTGAAGAAATGAGTTGGCAATAGTAGGTATTTGCAAGAATTTTCTTAAGTGGAATCGCTTCAGGCCAACGCGAAAAATGGTCTTGTATCATTAGGATGTAGCTCTATCCTTTGAAAACTGGTAAGGGTCCAACTATGTCCATGTGGATATGTTCAAATCTTCCAAGCATTACATTGAAAAAATCATTGGGGCTTTGACGTGTCGGTTTATTTTGCATTTCTGACAAGAAATTCCTTTTTTTTCCCATCGATTTATATTTTGGTTCATCTTTGGCCAAAAGTATTAAGATGTTATCAGTTTTCTTGATGATCTAATACCGGGATGGGGGTTTCTTTTTGTCTGTAGAAGTTTCATACCAGATTTCTGTGTCTTCTAAAGTAATAAATATATTTTTGAGAGAAAATGAAGCGGATGCAATTTATTTGGAATCTGAAAGAATCTTTATTTCTAGGAATATTGCTAAAAGTTACCAATCGAAAGCTGAGTATTTTCTTTCACCTGGTTGTAGCCTTTCTGAGAAAAATCTAAGAGGTTCCCATTGTCTTGCATTGTATTGCTATTGCTGTAAGACAGTACCTATAGCATCGTTGGAAGCACCTGTTCATGTGAAAAGGCTGATTTTTGAGCGTGAATTGGGATGAACGACCAGTGTATGCTTTTCTAAATACATTTTGATGTCATTCAAAGCGTTTTCGCGAAGTCCGGACCAGTTAAAGACGGGCTCTGATTTCTTTTTGGTGTTCGTATCCTTCAATAGTTCATCGAGAGATGCAGCAGTTTTTGCAATATTTGATATAAAACTGTGGTGGAAATCCACCATCCCAAGAAACCGTTGAAGTTTTTTTTTTTTAAGAAGAGGTCGTTGGAAATTCTCTAATAGATTGTATTCTATGTTCTGAGGAGTAATACCAATTTTTGATATCTTATGTCCTAAAAAATCTATTTCGTTTGCTCCAAAAATACATTTGATGGGATTGATATTAATTCCGTATTTTTCTAATCTTGTAAATAATAAACGGAGCTGTTTTTTGTGCTCCTCAGTTGATGTCATCAACATGCGCGAAAGTGAAATCAAAATCATTTATGAAGCGTTGAAAGGTTTGAGCTCCATTCTTAACACCAAAAGGCATGCGGAGGAACTCGAATAGCCCGAAAGGTGTTATGACGGCAGTTCCATAGATGTTTTCAGGGGCAACCGGGATCTGATGGTATGCTCTAATGAGATCGATTTTTGAAAAGACCTTGCATCCGTAGAGATTTATAGTGCAATCTTGGATGTTTGGAAATGGATAACTATTTATCGAAAATAGTGACGACATTAAATTGTCGGTAATCTCGGCAGGGCCCCCAATCTGTGGATTCCGTTTTTGGTACCGTATGCAATGGGAAAGCAACACAAGAAGAAGAACGACATGCCCAACTTAATCATTAATTCAAATTTTTCTTTCGCCACTTTGTATTTTAGGGCATTAAGCCTTAGTGGACTGCAGAGGGAGAGACCCTTCTGTATTTATATGGTATACAACGTTTCTTCTGCCCAATGAGAACACTCAAAAACAATATTATTAAGGATGTAGATTGTAAATAAGAACGCCGGGGAATAATTTTAAAGTCAGTGGTTTATTGGACACACACGCAAAACATATGTACAAAATTACAACTAGAAATAAAACTAACAGAATTCAATTTCAATAACGACACTTAAGAACTAAACTTCAATTGATTTAATAAAATCGCTTACTTACTAGTTTCCCTTATGTTTCTAATTTTAATCTCAACACAATACTGTCAAAGCTGAGACAACTTTGAACAATGGCACTATATATATATATATATATATATATATATATATGTATAAATATAATAATCAATATGAACTATAATGTATGATTAATCGAAAAAATGTACTCACCAATATAAAACTATATGGAATCGACTTTATTGCGTTGGTAATTAAATAGTTAGTGATTATCTAGTTCTAGTCGTTCCCCGGAACAAAATATTTTACTTCAATCGAGACCCAAAGCAAGGGCATAATTTGATTAGTAGAATTCTTGTTCTAGTCGTTCCCCGGAGCAAGATAGTTTGCTTCAGCCGAGACCCAAAGCAAAGGCGTAATTTGATTAGTAGAATTCTTGTTCTAGTCGTTCCCCGGAACAAGATACTTTGCTTCAGTCGAGACCCAAAGCAGAGTTGTATTAGTAGTGTTTATTCTAGTCGGTACACAGAATGAATATCTTTATCTCAGTCGCTACCAAAGATAAAGGTTTGAGATTAGTAAATGTTATTCTAGTCGCCACCCGGAATAACTATCTTTATCTCAGTCGAGACCCAAGATAAAGGTTTGAGTTAAACTGTGTTATTCTAGTCGCTACCAAGAATTACTACCTTCATCTCAGTCGCTACCCAAGATAAAGGTATTGAGTTAGTAAAATCTATTCCAGTCGAGACCCAGAATATGTATCTTTATCTCAATCGGTACCCAAGATAAAATTGTTATGTTAGAAGAATTTATTCCAGTCGAGACCCAGAATAAATATCTTTATCTCAGTCGCTACCCAAGATAAAGTTATTAGGTTAGTAAATATTATTCCAGTCGAGATCCAGAATAAATATCTTTATTTCAGTTGGTACCCAAGATAAAGTTATTAGGTTAGTAAATTTTATTCCAGTCGAGACCCAGGATAAATATCTTTATCTCAGTCGGTACCCAAAATAAAGTTGTTATGTTAGTAGAATTTTTTCCAGTCGAGACCCAGAAAAAATATATTTATCTCAGTCGATACCCAAGATGAAGTTATTGAGTTAATAATTATATTTTATTACACTAGCGAAGTCGAATTCCAAATGTTGCGCAATCTAGGAAAGTTGCCTCTGAATTGCGCACGGCTCCAACAAATTATTTTACATTGCGCATAGTAACCAAAATACGTTGACCTTAGCAGCTGTGCGTAGGTAGCAACAGAAAAGTCCGTTGACCTTAGCAACTGTGCATAGGTCAGAAGAGTACATTGAGCCTAGCAGCTGTGCAAAGCAACTGGAATTTTGAGCATTTTTTGTTGTCGTTCCTAATATTTCCTAGCTAAAGTTATTAAGATTATAATTATACAATAAGTTACCTATTAAAATATTGCTAATTTGCTATTTTAAAGATACATTTAAATGTACAGATGACTTAATCTAATTCCATTTGTTTCGCGCACTTTTATCGTAGACAAGTTACTTTCCTCTTATTGGATTGTGTCCCGGATTTGTTTATGTGGAATGTAGCCATGAGGTGTCGATTGTTATATCCACTAAAAACTGCCTTATCGATGTGCTTGTAGGTAGGTATAAATCGTTTCGTTCCCAACCTATTTTCAATGATTAGAAAAACTTGGAATTAGAAACTTTTAAACTATTTTACTTCCAGGTGGCTATTCAATGTTGGTTTGAACATACTGCCCCCTGTTGAAAGGTTGAATTTTATTTGAAAATTCAATCTTTCAAGTAATTATAAATTAATGCACTTAAAATATAAATTAATTTTAGAATGAAGAGGCAAAGCATACCTTTGGTGACTTCCTTTTTTTTTATTTACCTAAGGAATTATACCTTGTAAATGCCTTCCTAATGGTTCCGGCGATCAGAATCATAAAGGTACATGGTGTCTGTTGCTACTAATTGGTTAGCTGAGTCAGAGCAGCGCATTCCTTTGCTTGATGTCTGTCTCATTGGCGATCACTTCGTCTTGAAAGGGCTTTAATTGTCTTGTAATAAATCGGGCTTTCGTTGGCAACATAGCCGAGTTACGCTGAGCGCTGATCCGGTATCACGACCCAGGTCCAAGGTTCGAGTGTGGCGAAATAACTTTTAATTTTTAAAAACAATTTTTTTTGTCTGAAAAAATAATCTTTGTTATGGAGAAACAATAGCAAAGACCTGGACTTTGCATAATTGTGATTGGGTTTTGAAATTTGTAATGCAGAAATTGCAGTATTATGTGATCTTTGAACGGGAACGTTCTGTGTTTTGCAACAGATTTTGTTTTAATTATTGAAATGGGGGTACGGTTGTACGTATGTGTGTATGTACCTATATCATTTATGAAATTAATCTAGAGTTTTAGAGTTTAGATAGATAAATTTTTTGTTATCTTTCATATGATTTTGTTTTGGGGTTTTTTGTTTTTGTGTACCTGTATGTAGGTACATATGTTGAGAATGGACATTTTAGTTGTTTTTTAGTACACATCAATTATCGTTATAGATTTGGGGTGTCTGCCGAGTTTGGAAATATATATACTTTCGTAATCGGGCTTTTTGTACCTACCCTTACGTAGTTATCGTTTCCTTTATGTACTTCTAGTATTCTTCCTAGAATCCAATCTACCAATCTACCTGCATGTCGTAGATTTATTTCTTTAATCAGAACTATATCTCCGACAGAAGGATTTATTGCTGGTTGTTGCCATTTAGGCCTATTTTGTAGGGAATTCAAGTACTCCGTGGACCATTTCTTCCAAAAGTCTTGCTTCAGGAGTTGTATATGGTTGAATCTAGTTACTGATGATATTCTATTGGGCATCACAGGCTCTGGTGCGATTAAAGATTTTCCTATTGAAAAATATCCTGGAGTGAATGTATTGAGGCCATCTTTATCTTCAGTAATGAGACACAAGGGTCGCGAGTTTAACCAGGCCCCGATTTGAGCCAGGACTGTTGCAAATTCCTCAAAAGTTAGAAGGGCGTTTCCTAAGACTCGTTTTAAATGAAATTTAATGCATTTCACTCCAGCTTCCCACAGGCCTTCAAAATGTAGAGCCGAAGGTGGATTGAAGTGCCAGTGAATGCCGTCGTGCGCAATTTTTTCAGCAATTTCATTGGTTGCGTTTTTGAGTCCAGATTTGAATTCTTTCTGGAAAACCTTGTCGGCACCAACAAAATTGGTTCCGCAGTCAGAATAGATATCAGTGCACAAACCTCGGCGACTAGAAGACCTTTTGAAAGCTGCGATGAAACTAGCTGTAGATAAGTCAGAAACTGGTTCAAAATGGATAGCTTTCGTGGCCATACAGACGAAGATACATATATAGCCTTTATAATATCGATTGCCCCTGTGCTTTGACATTTTTAAATTAATAGGACCGGCATAATCGACACCTGTTTGTTGAAATGGTCTTGAGATATTCACTCTTGGAATTGGCAAATTTCCCATTTTTTGAGTCCTAGTTCGGGCAGCTTGCTTCAAGCAGAGAATGCATCTATGTAGGATGTTTTTTACTGTTCGTCGTCCTTGTAAAACCCAATATTCGTGTCTTAGAGTATTTAACACAAGCTGTACACCACCATGCAAAGTTTTTTGATGAATATGATCTAGAATTAGGTTGTTAATTTACTTCCTTTTGGTAGAATGATCGGATGTTGTTGATCATATGGGATATGAGCGTTTTGTAAGCGACCTCCTACCCGCAATAACTTGTCACTGTCAAGAAATGGATTAAGGGATATCAAATTGCTTTTAACTGGAAGCGATAATCCTGCTTTTAAATGTCTTATTTCGTTATCGTAAGTAATGCCTTGCGCTACTTTTATTAACCAGCAGCTCTGTTGGGGAAAGGTGCTCTGTTTGTTTAATTACACCGGTTATTAGATCTCGGCTTGCTCGGATATTGTTCAAAAATCTGAGGCAATATGCCGTGACACGATTTAATTTTATGAAGGAAGAATATTTCTCAAATATCTCGTTTATCATTGTTTGGGCTACAGCATGGTTTTGACTGAGGCCAATTTTCCTCGGGCTGCTGAAGCCAACTGGGTCCGTGCCACCAGAGTTCAAGATTGATTAGATTCGCAGGTTTGATTCCTCTGCAGTTGCAATCTGCGGGATTATCTGCGGAACGCACGTGACGCCAGACTTCGTAATCTAGCTGTTCCTAGATTTCAGAAACCCTATTTGCAACATAAGTCTTATATTTATTTGGATGATTGTGTATCCAAGATAAGACTATAGAAGAGTCTGTCCATGCATAGATGGGGACTCCACTTCATTAAGTTCCAAGTCTGTCTTTACACGATTTATAAGACGAGTTAATGAAACTGCTCCACAAGACTCCAGCCGAGGAAGTGATACAGGTTTCACAGGAGCTACTTTTGATTTTGCCATTAGCAGATTGATATGGACTTTTCCTTCGACGTCAACAACCTTGATATACACAGCAGCAGAATAAGATTGGAGGCATCTGAGAATACGTGTATCTGACAATTTGTTAAATTGTTTGTCGTATGTAGCCAGCGTGGGAGTTTAAGCTGGCTAATATGATACAACTCTGCCTTAAAATACCGCCATTGGGTGTCAATGGGTGCAGGAATCGGATCATCCCATTAACATCCAGAGAGCCACAAGGTTTGCATCAGAACCTTTGCAGTGATTACTATAGGTGAGATCCAGCCTAGTCGATCAAGCAATGTAGCAATTTCTGGAAAAACAGATCGTTTAGTAGATAGACGATCTGCTATTTGTCGATATTGCAAGATAAAGGAATCAACTCCTGGATAGCCGTGAATACCAAGAGTTTTTACTGACTCATCACTTGCAAACCGTAGGGCAAGTTGTAATTCCCGTTGCTGCTCTGGAATGCCTGCTACAAGATCCGAGGAGTTGCTAACCCATTTCCTAGATTAAACCCAGCTAAAGATAATAGGCCAACAAGCTGCGTTTGTATCTTGACAGCTTCATCGATAGATTCTGCACCTGTAATGAAATCGTCTACGTAGAAGTCGCGAGTAACAATTTTAGCAGCAATTGGATACTTCTCAGATTCTTCCTGTGCAAGCTGATGAAGTGTTTTGATAGCGAGATAAGGAACTAGAGTAGTGCCAAATGTTACCGTTGTTAGTTGATAGTCCTTTATGTTCACTAGGACTATTTCTCCAAATTATTCTGTGATACCTTTGATCTGATGATTGAATATTAAACATTCTATACATCTTTTCTATGTCGGCGGACATAGCTTATTTGTATTTTCTCCATCGTAGTAAGATGGAAGAAAGTTCGGAAGACTGGTCCAGTAAGGAGCTGTTCGTTTAAGCTTTTCCTATTAGTAGACTTAGATGAAGAGTCAAAGACGACTCGAACCTTTGTGGTAGTACTATGTGATTTTATAACAGCGTGATGCGGAGGGTAGTAGCTTTGTTCTCTGCTAACTTCCTTTTCAGCTGGTTTCATATGCCCTAAGGCATGATATTCGTTTATGCAATCTTTATAGTCTTTGTAAAGATCAGCATTCTGAAGTAATTTCTTCTCGAGACTATAAAACCTGCGTGGTTTTTCTTCGATGAATGGTAAACAAACTTCATAAAGACCACTCACATTGCGACGATGAGTATTTTGATACAATCGTTCACACTCTTGTTCGGGTTTTGAGAATTTCCGTACTTGTGGAGTGATTTCCTCAGTTTCCCAAAACTTTCGCAGGATTTTGTCTATAGATGCGTTTTGGTCAGCTTGCGCATTAATTGTTAAGGATGAAACCTTGGAAATAATAATTTTTTTTTTATTTCTATATGCTCTTTATTGAGTGGCTCTTTGGCTCTTTTAAAAATTTCTTAAAACTAATTGGCAAAAGGCACAAAATTGTAAAAAAGACACTAGCTAAACTAACTTATAAAAAGTCAAAAGGGACAACTAAAACAATTAATTTAACAAAAATGACACACAAAAAGGAAAACAAACAAGACAAAATTCTCAAAAGAGACTAAAAACGGACACAAGAATTTTGAAAAAGATCTAAAGTTTAACCAAAAATTTAGAACCAGTCCCAATTTTGACAATTGGCTAAGTGGCAGTTCCAAGAAGTTCCAAATTTTCAAAATAAACTAATAAAAATGTCCCTAAACGAGCGAATTTCAACAAAAATTTTTGCAATTTTGAACCGAAACCGAAACCGAATTAAAAATAAATCACCGAACGAACGAAAAATTTACGCGATACCGTTATAGAGTCCCGCGAGGGCAGCCTGTAGTATCATAGACATCTACAAACTGCCCTCATCATCCCTCCAGCTTAGCATCTCTAACAGAGTGCTTGTCCTTCCCACAGCACTTACAACGATTCCTAAGCGAGGAGAGCCCCGTGGACTAGTGTTGCAAATGCTGTGGCCTGCTATCTCCAGTGAAAGACAAGAGCTCCGTCCTGCATCGACGATAGTGGTTGCCATGTGCAGTTGAATGTGTCTGCGTTCGTTGCCAGATATTCAAGACGTAAACGTCTCTTCAACCTGTGAACGAAGTGGCGCTTAAGTGCGTGTGCGTGGTGTTGTGGGTCAGTGTTCTGATTCCCATCTTCGACTCTCATGTAGTACAGGTGAATTGTAGATTTGGCCAGTGTCAACACAAAGCTAATCAAACAATTCACTCGACTACAGACCCTTGGTCCCCATAGAAACGATGTCCTAGCAATGCCGAAATTCGGGTGGATCAACTGACACATACCGCGCACGAGATCCATTAGACCCTGCAAAGCCGGACAAGTGAAGAACCTGTGAAACAGGGTGCCTTCACCACCACAAACTGTGCAAATCCTCTGAACTCGGCGGTCGATATGTGACAACTGATTAGGATGCATAAGACTGTGATGCAGCAATTTGAATGCTACATCAGCATCTTTGTAACTAGAAGGATAACTGTAGACTACTCTGCAAGTTATCCCTCCCATCACGCCCATATTCACCCCGAGGTGTGTTCGCCATCTGTTGTATCCTGTATACTCCGGAGGTCTTATTGACATAAGCACGTCACGGAGCACACGTGTTGTAAGTGTGCTGAAAGGTGTGTGTGGTGGTCTGTTCAGAACGAAAGCATCTTCCAACTTAGTGCCAGGGTCACTGGTCCCAAGTTGGCGAAATCTCTCCCACGCAGAAGCAGCCAGGTCGTGTAGTTGTGCAGTGTTAGTGTTTATTCGGCAGTTTACAGAGATATCAATAATATCTCCGAGAACTGTCAGTGTATGCGTGTCAGCTTCAAAACCCCGCGCATTACTGAACACTGAATCTATTAATTCAGGATTAAACCTGATTGAAAACGACGCGAATAGCGTGTACCGTAGAGCATTCCACTTAAGGTGAAATGCTGGCCTGATTCTGCCCCAGGTCTGAATCGTTGAGATTAGATCCTGTGGCCAGTCACGAGGATAAGGTGGTTGAACAGAGAGTAGGTAGTAATACTCCCTATGCCGATCCCTCCCTGTACATTCACCCACAGTTGAGAAATCAAGCTGTCTCTCTGGCAGAACACTCGTTGGAATGCACGCACTTGGAGACACCTTGATTTCACAACCAAGTTAGTGAGACCTAATCCACCTATCTTGACTGGCAGACAGAGCGTGCTTTCAGCAACCCATCGTCTTCCGCACCAAAAGGCGTCTATCACTTTTGCTTGAAGAAGGCTTACGAAGCCTTCATCAAACATCTCAGACTTTGGCAGATGAACGATGGACGAGGTAATCAAATAGTTTATCACGACTGACCTACCCATTAAGGATAATGGAAACAGTCGACTACGCCATGAGTTTACAGCTCTAGAGAGTTTCTCAAGAGCGATGCGGCTATTATTTGATTTACTCTCGCGTCCGATATACACACCCAATACTTCAGGCAAGTATTAGTCCATTGGATGTTCAGTGGAGTATCTGTACGATCTCTCAACCTTCCACACCACAAACCTTGACTCTTACTAAGGTTGATTTTAGCGCCCGCTATACGTTCGAACTGTTCGAAAACAGCACGAGCGACCGGAAAGCTTCATCTCTTGTCACGAAAATAGACAGATCATCCGCATACGCCAACATAAGAGGCCTCACATTGGTATATGGCAGATGAACCGCATACAGTCCGAGCATTCGACGAAGATTCACCAGTAGCGGCTCCAACGAAAGATCATAAAGCATACCTAACAATGGACAGCCCTGTCTGATACCTCGATGAAACGAGATAGGAGCCAGAACTTGTCCTTGATGCTTAATCAAAATCGCTGAATCTCTATACAGTTTCCCGACGATATCGGGCCAACCGGGCGGAAACCCAAATGCCTCGAGAGCAGTCAAGAGATACTCGTGCGAGACACTATCAAAAGCCTTTTGCTGGTCAAGTGAAATCATGGCCATTTGTGTACCTGTCTGTTCATGTAGGCAAACAAATGCTTGGCTACCGCGATGTTGTCGTAGATACTACGACCAGGTACACAATAGGACTGTTCCGGGTGTATTACCGAAGCAATCACTGAGCGGAGTATCGCCCCTAATGCTTTGCAGACGATTTTGTAGTCTACATTTCATAGGGTTACTGGCCTCCAGTTCCCCATCCTCTGCAAATCTCCCTTCTTTGGAATCAAGCGCATCACAAATCGCCTCCAAATAGAAGGAAAATCTGAATGCGTCTCAACCGCCGAATTGAAGACTTCCAAAAGGTCAGAAATTAATAAATCCCTGAAACGTATGAAGAATTCTGCAGTCAAGCCGTCATAACCAGGTGAAGTGTGTCGCCTTAGATCCTTTGTCGCAGCAATCATATCCTCCAATGTGATTACTGTATCCAGGATCTCCTTACTGTCTTCAGAGAAAGTGGGAATATTCTCAAGGAATTCATGAGTGGTCGAGGATGTTGTCGACGTCGATTCAGAGTAGAGACTACTGTAGTAGTCTCGAATATATTCTGATAGCTGTTGTCCGTTGAGGACTTGTCCAGATTCATCAATCATCGATTCGACCTCACAAGAAGCAGTACGACGTCTAGTCGCCTGAAAGAAGTACTCAGTTGGAGAATCGCCTTCTCTCAGCTAGCGCGATTGGCCGCGCAGCACAAACTCCAAGCTGTGCTTGTAAGTCTGTGTCGCCAAGCGTTCCTTTATTCCATTGAAATAAAGAATCAACCCCGGCTGAGTTGGGAGAAGAGCTGCCACCCGAGAGACCTCGGCCGACAAGCTAGAAGCTTGATAGCCACTTCGATTGAAACTCGTCTCGATAAAAGACCGAATCTGGAGCTTTCCAACATCCCACCATTGACTAAGAAAAGGAAAGTCAGCTTTCCTCTCTTGCCAATCGTGCCAGAAATCAATGAACTCATTTATGAACTGCTCGGAATTCAACAAATAGTTGTTGAATATCCAGTATGCAGTTCGTCTTTCAACTAGAGTGCTGGTCGCCACCACAAGAAGATGATCACTAATCGAACACACTTCATGAGTGACACCAACGAAATGTTCTAGTATTCCAGGTGAGACGTAAAGTCTATCAATTCTGGAGCCTGCGAGACTTCCATGGATATTTCGCGAGACCCTCGTGAATGATCTAGTCGTAGGATGCATCCAAGGATAGATATCCACGAGTCTGAAAACACCGACAAAATTCCTCAATCGAGTAGCATTGACAGAGTTGAACTCGACTCCAGAGTGCCGATCCATTGAGGGATTCAGAGTGCAGTTGAAATCACCTCCGAGGACAGTTTCGCGCTAAAATTCACCAGACAGGACTGAACACAATCAAGAACTTGTCTTGTAATGTCCTGGTCATGAGGAAGGTACATGTTTACTACCTTGATATTTTTGTCTTGAATGACAAAGTCCAAGGAAGAAGCGAAGCCTGGGAAGATATCTGTATAGACAGGAGACGATAGTGTAAATTCGTTGGATACAATGATTGCCACCCCTGAGCCTCGGCGAGTCGCAGGTATGGCAAACATTGCATAGCCAGTGTGTAAATAAGCATAGCGCTCAAGTTGTGTGTATGTGTCTTTTGTAAAATTCGTCTCCTGTAGAAGCGCGATGTCTATATCGAACATTTTGACATGTTCGATAGTGCTGTGTAATCTTGTATGTGCACTTAAACCCCCGGTGTTGATCGCAGCTATCTTGCACATTCAAATAGATGAAAAGCTCAAACGATAAATGTGCGACGTCTATTGACGAGGAGAATCGGCCAAGCGATGCTCCTGAAGCAACTCCTCCACCTTCCTATGGAGACGATCTAACCGAGCTACATGGTTGTACTTCCTCCTCTTCTTGGACCCCTGTTGTAGGAGTAGAAGCTGAGGAAGTAACAACTCTGGCCTCTCCAGCTCCCTTACAAGAATACTATAGATTTTATCTGAATTCTTCTTGTACTGGAGCTGGTTGAGAATTCCGGCGATCTTCTTCCTAGAAAGGGTTTTCATCCCCTTCGAGACCTCAAATTGGCTACCAGTCGAAATGATACTATCACACCTCTCGTAGCCACCGAGGCTCGAAAGACCAGTCTCATCAAAACCGGTCATGTCGCAGTCCGAAAGCTGCTCAAGAGATGCTTCCACCTCCCTTACAACAACTTCCGGAATGCCAGCTCCACTATCGTCCTCCTCCGAGTGGGGCCGCTTTGATGCGACTGGCTTTGCTGGCTCTGGAGGAGGCAGCATCAGACGGTCCACCTTTGTCTTCCTCCTCCTCGTCCTCTTTTTCTTGCCTAAATGGCTACTCGACTCCTCGTTAAAAGTAGCCGTGTTTTCACGTGCCGACGTGGCGCCGTTTACAGCCATAGCTATTTTTGCCTCTAGGACAACTTCAGGCACCTTAACCACTGCCTGCTCCAAAACAGCAGGTTGAGTGCCGGCCGAAGGCTCCTTCTCCAGATCCACTACCGTAGTAGTGGCTTCCTTTGAGGGAACCCTCGGTTCAGCCTTCTTCCCGGTTTTCCTGGGGCAGTCAGCAATAAAATGCCCTACCAAATGGCAAGCATGGCATTTCGCTTCGGTGCCAACGTCTATCCAGTATCTCGAGCCGGATATGCTCAGGTAAAAGCTTGACGGAAGCGTACACCCCTTATTTAAAGTGATGGACGCTTCCCGGCTAGTACCGAAGATACCCCGCCCGAGACCCTCGTCCCCAATTTTAATGGGAATGGCGCGAACCTTTCCATGAACCTTCCCGAATCTTACAAGGAAATTCAAGAGGTCTTCATGTTGGGCTCGCATAGGGGTCCGTGAAAACACGACCTTCGTGGGCTTTTCCCTGAGTCGGAACGGCACAAGGTGTCTACCCTCCACCTCGATGCCCTCAAGCATTAGCTTGGTAGCACTCTCGAGGGTTGTGCTATACACCTCAACCATTCCCCCAGCTATTATCCCCATGGAGAATAGCTGCTCACAGGAGATGACGCGGAAGATTGCCTTCAGGTATGCAGTCTGAGGACATCCTCTGATGTGCTCGAGCTGCATACCGTAGCTCTCATCCTGCCATCTCCCGTCGAAGAAGGCCTGGAGGCCCGCACTGGTCTTGGGTCGAGGCTTACCCGCGTCCAGTGGGGCTGGACGAGGAGTGATGCCTTTGCTAAAAATTTCGATATTGGTGATACTTCTGGAACTACCACTTACCTTGGCATACGAAATCCCTGGCACTACAGGTTGGGGCCGCAGTGATGCTGCTGTTGTTACTGGAAGCTGTTTCTTCGTAGCATTCTTCGCTGAAGACAGCAGTGGTCTCAATGGTGTACTACTATTAGGCTTTGGTGCTGAGCTTGAAGCCTTTTCGACAACTTCCTTCAACGTGGGGTGTTGTCCTAGCCTCAAAGTCGTCGACGGAACATCTGCTAAAGCTGCAGCCACAGATGCTATTATAGTCTTTGGAGTCAATGCTCCAGCCTCTACTTGGACAGCTACGGCTGTCCCCGCAATATCCTTCTCCAAGGGAGACGGCTGTACATTTTTACAGTTACTAGCCTCTTCAATTGGGCCCTTAACGGCCTTTTCGGTGGGCCTTTTTGGGGTTTTTTGTGAAGAAGAAGCACCTTTTTTGGTCTTCTTCTTCCCTACAGTTAATTTGAGGGGATCATCCGTCCCCCAAGAATCACTGCTCGTACTCATTTTGAGTACGGCAGACAACCTTTATTCCTCGATTCTTTCAGGAATTATGTTTTGTTCTGTTTTTTTATTTTTAATTTAAATTTAAATTTATATTTTTAATAATTTTAATGTTTTTACAAATATTGCTACACCTCTTTTTAATCACTCAGGAAATTTACACGGTTGCCATGTTGCCATGGCAACGACCAAAATAATTTAAAATCCAGAACTGTCACACGTTTTTTAGAATTTTTTAATATATTTTCTCAAATTTGTTTGCACTTTTTTGCACTGATACTAATTTACACTTTTCTAATTGATAGTGGGTGCTGTTAGACATAAGTTTTCGCACTTTTGCACACTTTTTCCGACGATATTCGCTATTTATTAATACTTTTAGATTGGAGCACAAATTGACGTCCGCTCTCTTCAGAATAATAATAATAATGATAATAATTTATTCGCTGGATGATATACACAAGATTTACAATCTTTTGGTGTATAATTAGAAGGTGACGCTAGATAAAGTTATAAACGAAATGATAGAGAGAAAATACAAACTAAAAATATTAATAACTAAGGGTGTAAAAAAGAAAAAAAAAATTAGAGTAAAAAGAAGAAAACAAAATATATATGAAACATATTATGAATAATTAAACAAAAGTACAAGTAATCACAAGTAAGTTCATGCTATTTTTCGAATACAGAGAGAAGTGGAGAAAATATAAAAAGATAGATAAAATCAAGTTAAGTGGGTATTAATAAGCTTTTTGAATGCATTGACAGTGCCCGCAGCTTGAATATTAAGAGGAAGACAATTCCATAAGCGAGCTACTTGGACAAGGTAAGAACTTTCCATTACTAGTTTGTCGAAGCGCGGTAGAACTAGATTTTTATTGCGTCGGGATGATGTTAGTTTGAACATATCCCTGAGATACTCCGGCTTTTTCAACTGAAGTAAGTTATACAAGAATATCAATTTTCTTTTATTTAAAAACAACATCAGTGAACAACCGACCAAACGATGCCGAAGATGTGAGACATGGTCGAATCTTCTTAATCCATATATGAACCGAATGCAGTCATTGAAAGCAACCTCCAACTTGCGTGCCCATGAGCTATCCAATCTAGGAAAAATCAAACTGCCGAACATGAAATGAGGCGGTATCAATGTTTTAATTAATTTACAAGGTGCGCTACTTGATAGAATGTTGCGTGAAAGCCATAATCGTCGCAGTACTGCATAAATTTTTCTAATCATCGCACTAACGTTGTCACAACACTTCATATTACTGTGAAGGATGATCCCCAAATTGGACACCTTACTAAGCCTAGGCAGTGGAATACCGTTTAGAGTAACCGGAGGAATATCAATTTCGTTACAGGTTGGATTATAAAATGTTATACTCTGTGATTTCCCTGGGTTCAATAACAAGCGATTACACTTAGACCAGTTATATATCCTATCCAGGTCAGCATTTATACGTGCGATGCAGTCCTCGAGAAGACCGATTGGTCTGCTTAGATAAATCTGTACGTGGTCAGCATAAAGATGGATTTGGACATCGCGTACCACATCTGGAAGATCATTTATGAAAAATCTAAATAGTAGTGGACCCAGTATTGAACCTTGAGGAACACCATGCGTGAGAGTGCAAGCATTAGACAGTGTACCATTGACTTTAACTCTCTGGCTGCGGTCCGACAAGAACCTGCCAACCAGAGCGATGGCAATGCTACTAAAATTGAAAGATTTTTGAAGTTTCTCTGTAAGTAAGGTGTGATCCACGCAGTCAAAAGCTTTTGAAAAATCCAACAATATCAGCGTCGTGAGGTTATCCTGCTCGAAGGCTACTCTTATGTCTGAAGATACCTTGAGGACCGCAGTTTCGCCACTGTGGTTTGAACGGAATCCCGATTGCCAACGCGTCAGCAAGTTATTTTCTTCGACAAAGGAAAGAATTTGCTTAGACATAACCTTTTCTAGCACTGTGGACAGAAAAGATAACAGGCTTAATGGGCGAAAATCGGCCAAATATTCAGGAGACGGTTTTTTCGGTATGGGTAGAACAGTGGCAACAGAAAAACAGAAAATAGAGTCTGTTTGAGATAGATTTCCAAATAGGATCCCTCCTAGGGTGCTATTTTGGGCAATAGGGGTTCCTGGAGGACCTTTTCGTAATCCTTCCAATAAAATTTCCCCGTAAACATCTGCTCCTAAAAGAATAAAAAATTTTCCGTGTTTTTGGAAAGATTTATCGGCTAGATCTAGATCCTTTATATGTTCCCATTCTTGCATTTGAATGGTGCAAGGAGGTAGGAATTCAGTGATCTTTGTCACGATTAATGCTGTCACTGAAGTAGCCTTATGTGAATCTGATAACAAGCGTATATCAAAGGATGTTTTTCCTTTTACATTTGTAGCTTGTGAGTTCCCCAAGCCTGTTATCTGAATTTCTACGCGGGTGGTAGGTAATTGTAGTTTGCGTGCTGCTGCTTGGGTAATGAATGACACTTGAGACCCAGAATCTATTATGGCCCGTAATTTCAATATGACGCCCTTTGAGGAGGCAATATTTAGCAATGCTGTCGCGAGCAGTGCTTGTGTAACGCGCCGTGGGCGATTTGTATAAAATATTCGTAAGAACTATCTGTTATGACCTCAGATGTAGAGGGAGAATTGTGTGGCTGTTAGTTTGATAGACTTATTGCTTTGCTTAGTTGAAAAGTTAGTACTTTGATTGGAAGTACTACTATTCTTTTGAAGCAAAGAATGGTGTTATCTACAGCATTAAATTTGCTTGGGCAAGATTTCGTGTTATGGTGCCTTGATAGACAGTTTACACTTAGACGGTTAGATGTAACGATCTTAAACCTTTTGTCAATATCACATTTGATAAACTGTGGACATTTAAACAATCCATGTGGCTTTTTGCATATTGCGCATTTGTCTGTAGATGATGAGAAACGTGTTGATACCTTTTTAATCAAGTTATTTGAGTTATTTGTATTTTCTGGATGAACTGACTTTAATCTAAAATTGCTTCCAGAGCTCGTAATCTGGTTTCTAGGAAGGTTTCTAGAGAATCAAACGTAGGCAAACCTTCTTCATTATTTACCTCCTACTCCCACAAGCGATGGGTTTCCGTTGCTAGGCAGTGCACCAACTTGTATATGAGAATTGGGTCCCATTGCTTCGTGGAAACTCCTAAAGCTTCAAGCTCGAAAATGCATACTGAAGATCTGTTCATAAGGATCGTATCGCCTTAGCAGATTTATTTGTTATTTTAGATAGATTACACAGAGTTTTCAGCTGAGCACTCACTAATACTCGCTTATTGTCGTATCTATCCTTTAACGTTTTCCATGCATTTTCGTAACTTGCGTCTGTTACTGGAAACTGTCGCATCAAGTGTTCAGCCTAGCCAGTAACACTTGTTTTAAGAAAATGTAGTTTTCGTACTGGAGGTAAAGAAGGATTTGTATGAACCAGAGAATTAAACAAATCGTGAAATGATCTCCATGAATCATAAGAACCAGAAAATGTTGGAAGTGTAATTCTGGGCAACTTCAAAAAAGACGAAGACTGCTGATCAGTTTTAGTTTCCGCAGCAATTTTTAGTTCTGCTTTTGGCTCAAAAGCATCTAATGCATCCCTAAGAATACCTCGGAATGTATAGTACATATTTTCCACCTCTGCAAATTGATCATATGACAAATACTCGTACTTCTCAAGTTCACTGTCATCCAACGCCTGCGTAGCTTGGATAATTATATTATTATTATTATTATTATTATTATTCCGGGGGATGCAGACAGGACTCCCGTCTCTCATCCTGCCACCGCGACCTAGGAGATCTTTTGTGACATTACCCTTAAACGCCCTAGGCGCCCATTCGAACTTAAGGTCTTTAATGAAACCTATAATATCCTTGGGGGCCATTTTAACAACATGCTCTGGCAGTGGAAATGCCTTTCCTAGATGTCTTAGCCTTATGCGGCATAGGGCTTCACAATCACACAGGATATGGTCAGTAGTTTCATCGTCTTCTATACAGAATCGACAGGTCTCATCATCGACCTTACTCATCTTCTTGAGATGGTATCTATGTGGGCAATGCCCAGTAAGTAGGCCCGTTATGAGCCTTAGTTCCTTTCTGCTGAGTGTGGGGAGTTCTTTTGTCCTCTGTTGCGAATACTTTATAAATTTTGTCGCTTGTCTCAGCCCCGGGGTGTTTTCCCAGTATTCCTTTTTAGTTCTGTCCTCCCAAAGCCTGATCTGAGCCAAGAAGTGACCCTTTGGGTGTCCAAAGACAGGTTCCGGGCCAATAAACGGAGATTTGGCTCCTTCCTTTGCAAGGCGGTCCGTAATCTCGTTCCCCTTAATGCCTTCATGTCCTGGTACCCATATTAGTGTCACCCTATTTGTCTCAGCCAGTTGCTTCAAGACAGTTAGACAGTCCCAAACCAGCTTAGACTCAAACGTAAACGAGTTTAACGCTTTAAGTGCTGCTTGGCTATCTGATATTATGTATATTTTTGCTCCACGCATATTCTTATGGATTATCTCGCGAGCGCAGAGTTCTATTGCGTGTATTTCTGCCTGAAAAATGGTTGGTGAGGCCCCCAGTGCCTTTGCGAGATGGCACCTTGGCCCATATATGCCCACGCCTGCTTTACCGTCCATTTTGGACCCATCCGTGTACCATTTAAGAGATCCTTTTTCAAAGGGTAGGTCTCCCCAGTGTGCCACTGTTGACGGTCCCCCAAGATCACCTTAAATGGCGTTTCAAAGTTATGGCGTTTTCGCATAACATCTGAAATTGGGTTAATCATCGGGTCCTCTACGAATTCCTGGAGGACTCTCAGGTGGCCAGCCAAATTGTTTGTGGTTTGGAGGTTTGCCCTTTGCAGTCTTATTGCACTAAATATGGCCTGCCCTCTCACTTGCAAATGTAAGGGTAGCAGGTCCAACATAGCCTCTAAGGCTGTGGTTGGGCAGGTACGATGGCACCTGTTACTCCTAGACATGCAAGCCGTTGTAGTTTTTGCAAACTAGCTTGAGCCGTCTTTTGTTCTGTTTTTGGCCACCAAACGAGTGAAGCGTATGTGACCATGGGTCTTATAATAGATGTATATGACCACAGAGTCATTTTTGGTTTTAGACCCCAAGTTTTGCCAAAAAGCCTGCGGCATGTCCATGTTGCCACTGTAGCTTTATCTAGTATTCTTTTTAAGTGAGAGTTCCAGGTTAGTCTATTATCTAAGGTAATACCCAGATATTTGACCTCCTTTGAGAATTCCACTGTTGTTCCCTCAAGAGATGGTGCTTTCAAACAAAGCTTCCTTTTTCTTGTGAATGGAACAACTATTGTCTTGCCGGGGTTGGCTCGAAGTCCCATTGTTTGGCACCAGTTGCAGACTATGTTTAGGGCATTCTGCAATAGTTCAGAGATTATCTGATCATATTTGCCCCTAATTGTAATAACCAGGTCATCTGCATATCCCTTATTTTCAAAGCCGGAGTTGGTTAGCTTCTGTAGAAGATCATCTATAACCAGTGACCATAGTAGAGGGGACAGAACCCCACCTTGGGGACATCCCTTAGCAGCCACTACTGTTATAGAGTCCTCCCCCAGGTTAGCTGTGATTCTCCGGCTTTCAAGCATAGCTTTTATCCATTTTATCAAGGAAGGTTCGATTCCTTTATTGGTAGCTGCGTTCTCAATGGCTTCAAAGGAGGTATTATCAAATGCTCCTTCGATGTCTAGGAATGCACATAGGGCTGTCTCTTTATCCTCTACCGCCTGTTCTAGTCTTAGAACAAGACTATGTAGGGCAGTTGTAGTAGACTTCCCTGCTTGGTAAGCGTGTTGGTTTGGGTGCAGCGGTGATCGCTTAAGTGCACCGCTCCTAATATAATTGTCTAGCACTTTCTCCATTGTTTTGAGGAGAAATGACGTTAGACTGATCGGACGGTAGGATTTGGGTAGTGCAGGTGAACGCCCTCCCCCTTTAGGTATAAATGATACCTTAACTTCCCTCCACGTCCTGGGTATATACCCTAGAGCATAGCTTGCTCTAAAGGTCTTAATGAGATTTAGCAGTATCTCCTCTAGCCCTTGTTGAAGTAGGGCCGGAAAGATGCCATCAGCTCCAGGTGATTTGAATGGCTTAAAGGAGTTGACGGCCCATTTAACTTTCTTTTGAGTTAAAATTTTGCCAGAGAGACCTTTAATCCTGTTGGAAGGCCTGCATTCAGGTCTTAGCTCTTCAGGTGTTCCGTCGTCATCTTACATAACTCTTGAATCAGGAAAATGAGTTTGTAATAACAAAATTTCTGTTTCTTCCCAGCTACTCGTGTAGCTGCCATCGACTTTCCGTAGAAGGCCGATACTATTGGAGTGATCCTTAGAGAGAACCTTTTGAAGTCTTGCACTTGTGGGTAGATCATCTATACCCTCGCACAGATTTCTCCAAGTTCTTCTATTGGATTTCCTAAGCTCTTTATTATATTCAGTCAAGGCGCGCTTGTATTCATCCCAAGCACCAGTTGTTTTTGCCTTGTTGAAGAGCCTATCTAGTTCCCTGCTCCACCAGGGTACAGCTCGCGTTGTTTCCCTTTGTTTAGCAGGACAACTTTGTTCATAGCAACAGATTATCAGTCTGTGCAACTGGGAGAAGATACGGTCTAGATCCGTACGGGTCTCTATTTGGCCGTTATCGAGTTCCTCCAGACCCATTCTGATGTATTCCCTGTAGGAATTCCAATCAGTGAGTCGTGGAACTCCTGTTTGCTCCCTTTGCATAGGGGAAGCCTTAATATCGAACCTGATATGGTTATGGTCCGACATCGAGGCCTTGCATGAGACATGCCAATTCACAATGCCATCCGCCATATTTGGGCTGATGAGTGTTAAGTCCAGCACCTCTTGGCGAATAGCGTTGCAGAATGTTGGTTCATTCCCTATATTGGCTATGCCTACATTATTTTTAACTAAGTAGTCAAAAAGGTACTCACCTCGTCTGTTGGTGTCACTGCTTCCCCATACGATGTGATGGGCATTCGCATCACACCCAATTTAGAAGGATTTATTCCTTTTTCTGCAAAACTCCAGCAGTTTTGTAATTTCCTCTGGAGGAGGTAGATCCATCTCACCCGGGAAGTAGGCTGAGGCCATTACCACCTCATGTTGGCCTTTATCTGTTGGCACCTCCACTAGGGCAGCCAATAGGTCCCGAGAGATTAGTTCTGTAATAGGAAGGTAGTTGATATTAGGTTTAAAAAGCATTGCCACCCTTGGGGTGGCATGGTTCCTATCATAGATCAACTTACCTTGTTTAGTTGGAAGCCCTTTTACTTGACTTCCAAGAACCCAGGGTTCTTGCAGGAGTGCTATGTCTATATTACCCCTAATGAATCTTCTGCTAAGCACATCTGATGCAGCTTTTGAATGATGAAGATTCACTTGGAGTATCCTAATATCACTCCTGCTTCTGGTCATTAAGGATGACCTTCTTTTCTGGGACTCTTTTTAGTTCCCTTTTTTAAGCCTTTACGGGCTTTCGCCCCCTGGTTTTCGTTTAAAGGTTTTGGCCCTTTTAAATAAAAACTTGGGGGTACTCTGGTTTTGCACGGCGGTTTTAATTTAACCACTGCCTGCTCCCCAGCAGTACTGGACAGCCTATTGCTCTTTTTAGAGGTTGAGGGTGTCGCAATTACCGGCCTGTTAGGCCCACTGGTAGTTGTGGCTACCTTTTAAACCTTACTTGGGGTTCCCGTTTGGGTTATCGCCCTTGGTGGCTCCGGCTCAGCCACTCCCATTTTCTCAGGAGCCTCAGCATTACTCTCGAGGTTTATGCTCGGGGTTGAGGTGACCGCAGCTGCTGGGCATAATGGCCGATGTGCAGTCTTTGGGTTGGCCTCTATTGTGTTGCTTTGCTCCTTTTGCAGCTTTAGGTCTCCTTTCGGTCTAAGCTGGACCTGTCCAAAAAGGAAGTTAATCTTGAAGTTTAACTTCTTGAGCTTTTCCGCCGAGCAGTGGTCCACTGAGAGAGTGACCTGTGAGACAACCCCTTCAGTCACTTTCCTTAGATTGGCATTTTCCCATGGTTTTATCTCACCCGTTATCTGCTTTAGCCACTCCGAGGTAGCCTTGTCAGAGCAGGTGAGAACTAGCCATCCTGGTCTAGCAATGTATCCGAGGAATGCCGGCTTGAGCTGGTCATTCTCCATCTCCAGAATCTTTCCCAGGATCGCCTTACGGACAGATATAATTTGCTCTGCCGTCAGCATTTCTTCGGGGAAGTTCGCTGAAAGGATTCCCATTTTTACGCCTACAACCACTTGTTTGTAGGAGAGGGACCTGGGAGCTATTTCCTTTTTGGATTGCTCCTGCTTCCTTTCTGCTTCTTCACCCTGTTGAGTTCTCAGCCTCCTGACCTGTGTGTGTTTAGGGGTAGACTCCTCGGAGCGATTCCGTTTGGATCCCTTGACGGTCTCCTTTTTCGGCAGTCGCTTCATTGCTAGCTCACGAGCCTCAGCTGGGCAGTGCCCGTGTTTCACCAGCCACTGAAGTCGTTTCTTGGCTGCTCCGCTCAATTTACAGCTTTTCCTTTTTGTATCCTTCGTGGAGCCTATTGGATCCTTATCAGATACATTTGAGCCCCCAATGGATCCTTTTGAGTCCTTAGCGGAGCTCTGGATTCCTGTCGGATCATCTGTTTTTACCTCACCATATGTAGAGGGTTGAGTTACGATCGACTCAGCAGGATTCTTCTCACTCTCACGGTCCGGCTGTGAGATCAGCTCGACCTCCTCATCAGAGAGAGTACAGTCTTCTCGCATAATCTCCGCTAGACCTTCGTAGCTGCCTTTGGTTTTGGTGCATTGGGAGGGGCACCACCCTCTTCTTTAGTAACTATCTCCATGTGATTCCCACGAGTTAGGAAGAAAGGAGAGTCACCCACGGCAGGGATTCGTATACCGTGAGAAGGCTAATTTAAACTGGATGTCGCCTGGTATCCAGAGTTCATCGTTAGAAGACACACTCACGCAATGCCATTCATCCCATTGCGGGTTTTATCGAGTTTTCCTCTCTAGATCCGCCGTATTCAGTCAGGCATCTGGCTCACTCCAAGGAGTGCCACCGTCTGCCTGTGCAGGAACACCTCGGGCAGGATGTGACTGTTACGTCACGTACGGACGGTCTTGAGAGAGGGACTTGCAACGCAAGGGACTTGTTTAGCAAAGTTCTCCCCTGATGCGGCGTTAACCCCTGTAACGAGGAGCTTGTCAGCCGACAGATATACCTGCATCCACTTGTACCTGAATGCAGATACATACCGCGTCCGACACCTCTTTGTTACAAAATCATCGCGGGATTAGCGTGGGTGCCTGCGCAGCAAATATGCCGCTAGCGATCAGCCGGCTTGGGGTGGTTCTTGCCACCCACATCCCTTGATGCTTGTTAGGCTGTGCATACTCGACAAAATAACGACCAGACAGACGGACGGACAGTGAAGAAAAGAACTTGGATGTGGGACTGCAGACGGACAGACGGACAAAAAAAAACGAATATAGGCAAACTTCCTTCTCCTTGTGGAACCTGAAAGCCTTAAAAAAGGAAGGAAGAAAATTTTTTATCAAATGCTGAAAGAGAAAAAGTAAAGAGAACGAAGACCTCAGCAACGCCGAACAGGTGATTAACACCCGGAGACAGAGAAACGTAGAGATTGAGAGAGAGAGCGTGGACTCCCGGTGATGATGGAGTCCTGCCTGGACGTAAACGGGCCCATCGCCCCCATCCACCCTGGCTAAGACGTCGAGTGCAAAAAGGAATACTTAGCCCCAATTATGCGTGTGTAGACTACAGTTGGAAATGTAGTAACGAGCGCTGCTGCGGCCACATCATGCCCCTACTTTCCTCGTGCTGCTCCAATTAGCTCTTCATCTCGGCCCTAGAATGGGTATGACTGCCAGATGTCGAGAGAAACGCAAGAAGAAAAAAGAAAAGAAAAGAAAGGTAGGAAGAGGGAAGTAGAATTATGCAGGCGTTGCCACAGTTCCATAAAAAGCAGACTTTATTTATTTTCTTTCCTCTGTTAGCAAATCGCCATTTACCTCACATAACTTTGGTGATTCATCTTAAGTTATTAACAAAAAAAACCAAACTTTCTTTCTTAACCTTAATAAATATACTACCCTACTTAGGTCGTGCACGCCGTCCCTACTTAGTTGCTATGGGGTGTTGGCCCGTGGCCGCAAAGAGATTGAATTCACAAAAAAAACAAAAAAAAATAATAATAATTTTTTTTTATGTATATAAGCTCTTTATTTTTTGGCTCTTTGGCTCTTTTCAAAATCCTTAAACTAGGTGGCAAAAGCCTCTACAATGTGTAAAAAAGACAGACAATGACTAATCTAAAATAACACAAAATTGGTCAAAAGGGACTACGAGAACAAATTAGACACTAACAATAAACGAGAAGAAAAAAATGAAACATTAAATTCTCAAAAGAGACTGTACATAACGGATAACAAAAATTTTGAAAAATGCCTAAAATATGAGAAAACAAAAAATTTATTACTTGTCCCAATTTTGACAATTGGGTAAGTGGCAGTTCCAAGAAGCTTCAATTTCCAAAATAATCTAATAAAAATATATACCTAAACGAACGAATTTCAACAAAAAATTTTGTAATTTAGCACCGAGAACGAAACCGAATCAAAGATAAATGACCGAACGAACGAAAAAATTTAGCCGATACCGTTATAGAGTCCCGCGAGTACAGCCTGTAGTATCGTAGACCTCTACAAACTGCCCCCATCATCCCTCCAGCTTAGCATCTCTAACAGAGTGCTTGTCCTTCCCACCGCACGTGCAACGATTCCTAAGCGGGGAGAAGCCCTGTGGACTAGTGTTGCAAATGCTGTGGCCTGTTCTCACCAGCGAAAGACAAGAGCTCCATCCTGCACCGACGATAATGGTTGCCATGTGCAGTTGAATGTGTCTGCGTTCGTTGCCAGATATTCGAGACGTAAACGTCTCTTCAACCTGTCAACGAAGTGGCGCTTAAGTGTGCGTGCGTGGTGTTGTGGGTCAGTGTTCTGATTCCTATCTTCGACTCTCATGTAGTACAGGTGAATTGTAGATTTGGCCAGTGTCAGCACAAAGCTAATCAAACAATTCACTCGACAACAGACCCTTGGTCCCCATAGAATCGATGTCCTAGTAATGCCGAAATTCGGGTGGATCAACTGACACATACCGCGCACGAGATCCATTAGACCCTGCAAAGCCGGACAAGTGAAGAACCTGTGAAACAGGGTGCCTTCACCACCACAAACTGTGCAAATCCTCTGAACTCGGCGGTCGATATGTGACAACTGATTAGGATGCATAAGACTGTGATGCAGCAATTTGAATGCTACATCAGCATCTTTGTAACTAGAAGGATAACTGTAGACTACTCTGCAAGTTATCCCTCCCATCACGCCCATATTCACCCCGAGGTGTGTTCGCCATCTGTTGTATCCTGTATACTCCGGAGGTCTTATTGACATAAGCACGTCACGGAGCACACGTGTTGTAAGTGTGCTGAAAGGTGTGTGTGGTGGTCTGTTCAGAACGAAAGCATCTTCCAACTTAGTGCCAGGGTCACTGGTCCCAAGTTGGCGAAATCTCTCCCGCGCAGAAGCAGCCAGGTCGTGTAGTTGTGCAGTGTTAGTGTTTATTCGGCAGTTTCCAGAGATATCAATAATATCTCCGAGAACTGTCAGTGTATGCGTGTCAGCTTCAAAACCCCGAGCATTACTGAACACTGAATCTATTAATTCAGGATTAAACCTGATTGAAAACGACGCGAATAGCGTGTACCGTAGAGCATTCCACTTAAGGTGAAATGCTGGCCTGATTCTGCCCCAGGTCTGAATCGTTGAGATTAGATCCTGTGGCCAGTCACGAGGATAAGGTGGTCGAACAGAGAGTAGGTAGTAATACTCCCTCATGCCGATCCCTCCCAGTACATTCACCCACAGTTGAGAAATCAAGCTGTCTCTCTGGCAGAACACTCGTTGGAATGCACGCACTTGGAGACACCTTGATTTCACAACCAAGTTAGTGAGACCTAATCCACCTATCTTGACTGGCAGACAGAGCGCGCTTTCAGCAACCCATCGTCTTCCGCACCAAAAGGCGTCTACGCTTTTGCTTGAAGAAGACTTACGAAGCCTTCATCAAACGTCTCAGACTTTAGCAGATGAACGATGGACGAGGTATGGTTAATCAAAATCGCTGAATCTCTATACAGTTTCCCGACGATATCGAGCACCTGGGTGGAAACCCAAATGCCTCGAGAGCAGTCAAGATACTCGTGCGAGACACTATCAAAAGCCTTTTGCTGGTCAAGTGAAATCATGGCCATTTGTGTACCTGTCTGTTCATGGTAGGCAAACAAATGCTTGGCTACCGCGATATTGTCGTAGATACTACGACCAGGTACACAATAGGACTGCTCCGGGTGTATTACCGAAGCAATCACTGAGCGGAGTATCGCCCCTAATGCTTTGCAGACGATTTTGTAGTCTACATTGCATAGGGTTACTGGCCTCCAGTTCCCCATCCTCTGCAAATCTCCCTTCTTTGGAGTCAAGCGCATCACAAATCGCCTGCAAATAGAAGGAAAGTCTGAATGCGTCTCAACCGCCGAATTGAAGACTTCCAAAAGGTCAGGAATTAATAAATCCCTGAAACGTATGAAGAATTCTGGAGTCAAGCCGTCATAATCAGGTGAAGTGTGTCGCCTTAGATCCTTTGTCGCAGCAATCATATCCTCCAATGTGATTACTGTATCCAGGAGCTCCTTACTGTCTTCAGAGAAAGTGGGAATATTCTCAAGGAATTCATGAGTTGTCGAGGATGTTGTCGACGTCGATTCAGAGTAGAGACTACTGTAGTAGTCTCGAATATATTCTGATAGCTGTTGTCCGTTGAGGACTTGTCCAGATTCATCAATTATCGATTCGACCTCACAGGAAGCAGTACGACGTCTAGTCGCCTGAAAGAAGTACTCAGTTGGAGAATCGCCTTCTCTCAGCCAGCGCGATTGGCCGCGCAGCACAAACTCCAAGCTGTGCTTGTAAGTCTGTGTCGCCAAGCGTTCCTTTATTCCGTTGAAATAAAGAATCAACCCCGGCTGAGTTGGGAGAAGAGCTGCCACCCGAGAGACCTCGGCCGACAAGCTAGAAGCTTAATAGCCACTTCGATTAAAACTCGTCTCGATAAAAGACCGAATCTGGAGCTTTCCAACATCCCACCATTGACTAAGAAAAGGAAAGTCAGCTTTCCTCTCTTGCCAATCGTGCCAGAAATCAATGAACTCATTGATGAACTGCTCGGAATTCAACAAATAGTTGTTGAATATCCAGTATGCAGTTCGTCTTTCAACTAGAGTGCTGGTCGCCACCACAAGAAGATGATCACTAATCGAACACACTTCATGAGTGACACCAACGAAATGTTCTAGTATTCCAGGTGAGACGTAAAGTCTATCAATTCTGGAGCCTGCGAGACTTCCATGGATATTTCGCGAGACCCTCGTGAATGATCTAGTCGTAGGATACATCCAACGATAGATATCCACGAGTCTGAAAACACCGACAAAATTCCTCAATCTAGTAGCATTGACAGAGTTGAACTCAACTCCAGAGTGCCGATCCATTGAGGGATTCAGAGTGCAGTTGAAATCACCTCCGAGGACAGTTTCGTCGCTAAAATTAACCAGACAGGACTGAACACTATCAAGAACTTGTCTTGTAATGTCCTGGTCATGAGGAAGGTACACGTTTACTACCTTGATATGTTTGTCTTGAACGACAAAATCCAAGGAAGAAGCGAAGCCTGGGAAGATATCTGTATAGACAGGAGACGATAGTGTAAATTTGTTGGATACAATGATTGCCACCCCTGAGCCTCGGCGAGGCGCAGGTGTGGCAAACATTGCATAGCCAGTGTGTAAATAAGCATAGCGCTCAAGTTGTGTATATGTGTCTTGTGTAAAATTCATCTCCTGTAGTAGCGCGATGTCTATATCGAACATTTTGTTATGTTCGATAGTGCTGTGTAACCTTGTATGTGCACTTAAACCCCCGGTGTTGATCGAAGCTATCTTGCACATTCAAATAGATGAAAAGCTCAAACGATAAATGTGCGACGTCTATTGACGAGGAGAATCGGCCAAGCGATGCTCCTGAAGCAACTCCTCCACCTTCCTATGGAGACGATCTAACCGAGCTACATGGTTGTACTTCCTCCTCTTCTTGGACTCCTGTTGTAGGATTCGAAGCTGAGGAAGCAACAACTCTGGCCTCTCCAGCTCCTTCACAAGAATGCTCCAGATTTTATCTGAGTTCTTCTTGTACTGGAGCTGGGTAAGAATTTCAGAGGTCTTCTCCCTAGGAATGTTTTCCATCCCCTTCGAGACCTCAAATTGGCTACCAGTCGAAATGGTGCTACCACACGACTCGTAGCCACTGAAGCTCGAGAGACCAGTCTCATCCAAACAGGTCATTTCGCAGTCCGAAAGCTGTTCGAGAGATGCTTCCGCCTCCCTCACAACAACCTTCGAACCGCGAGCACCACTATCGTCCTCCTCCGAGTGGGGCCGTTTTGGAGCGACTGGCTTTGCTGGCTCTGGAGGAGGCAGCATCACCCGGTCCACCTTCGTCTTTCTCCTCGTCCTCTTTTTTTTAACTACATGGCTAGTAGACTCCTCGTCGGAAGTAGCCGTGCCTTCACGTGCCGACGTGGCGCCGTTTACAGCCATAACTATTTTTGCCTCTAGGACAACTTCAGGCACCTTAACCACTGGCTGCTCCAAAATAGCAGGTTGAGTGCCGGCCGAAGGCTCCTTCTCCAGATCCACTACTGTAGTAGTGGCTTCCTTCGAGGGAACCCTCGGTTCAGCCTTCTTCCCGGTTCTCCTGGGGCAGTCAGCAATAAAATGCCCTACCAAATGGCAAGCATGGCATTTTGCTTCGGTGCCAACGTCTATCCAGTATCTCGAGCCGGATATGCTCAGGTAAAAGCCTGACGGAAGCGTACACCCCTTATTCAAGGTGATGGACGCTTCCCGGCTAGTACCGAAGATACCCCGCCCGAAACCCTCGTCCCAAATTTTAATGGGAGTAGCGCGAACCTTTCCATGAACCTTCCCGAATCTCCCAAGGAAATTCGAGAGGTCTTCATGTTGGGCTCGCATAGGGACCCGCGAAAACACGACCTTCGTGGGCTTCTCTTTTAACGGGAATGGAACGAGGTGCCTACCCTCCACCTCGATGCCCTCAAGCATAAGCTTAGTGGCGCTTTCGAGGGTTGTGGTATACACCTCGACCATTCCTCCAGCTATAATTCCCATTGAGAAAAGCTGTTCACAGGAGATGACGCGGAAGATTGCCTTCAGGTATGCAGTCTGAGGACATCCTCTGATGTGCTCAAGCTGCATCCCGCAGCTCTCGTCCTGCCACCTCCCGTCGAAGAAGCCCTGGAGACCCGCACTGGTATTGGGCCGAGGCTTACCCGCGTCCAATGGGGGTGGACGAGGAGTGATGCCCCTGCTCTGAATTTCGATAGTGTTACTATTTCTGGAACTACCACTTACCTGGGCATACGAAATCCCTGGCACTACAGGTTGGGCTCGCAGTGATGCTGCTGGTCCTGCTAGTTCTGCTGTTACTGTTGGTTGCTGCTTCTTTGGAGCATTCTTCGTTGAAGACAGCGGTGGCCTCATTACAACACCATTGGGCTTTGGTGCTGATCTTGAAGCATTTTGGACCACTTCAAGTAATTTTTGGCGAGGCACGTTTGACACTGCGGCAACCGCATTAGCTGCTGCTCTATGGCTCGTTGTAGGAGCTGATGCTTCATCTACCTCTCGCACAAGGTCTGCTGTTTTAGTTGCAATCCTCTCCGGAGAAGTTGGCTTCAATTTTGCCTGTCTGGCCTCTTCAGTTGGGCCCTTATTGGCCTTTTCATTGGGCCCTTTGGGGTTTTCTTTGGTAGAGGAAGAAGAAGCATTACTATTCTTCTTCCCCCGTCCTCTTGATTTGGGGGGATCATCAGGCCCCCCAGAATCACTACTGCTGCACTCACTCATATTAAGTGAGGCAGTGAACGTTTATATTATTCTTTTTTTTTTAATGAAAATTTCTATTATTTTTATATATATAAATAAACTTTTTCACTTTGCAAAACTTTACTACACTTTAACAAACTAGAATTTTTTACATTTTTGGCGTTGCCGTGGCAACGACCAAAATTAATTTAAATTGCACTGCCAAATGTCACAAAATGCATAAAATTTACACAATTATTTTTAATTTTTTTATAGTTTCTCTAAAAAATAACACACACAAACACTTCCTCATACACAATTGTGGTTGCAAGAGCTATTGTTACTCCACTAAAGCTTTTTGTAACCAGAACTTCTGTCTTCTTACAATTAAAATTCCTTGGAGCACAAATTGACGTCCGCTCTCTTCAGAATAATAATAATAATAATAATTTTTTTTTATTTGTATAAGCTCTTTATTTAGTGGATCATTGGCTCTTTTAAAATTTCCTAAAAATAGGTGGAAAAGGCTCTACAAAGTGTAAACAAAAGGTCGCTAGCTAATCTAAAAGTTATAAAAGGTCAATAGGGACAATTAAACAAATAAAACAATTAGAAAAACTAATGAACAAAAAAAAGACACAAACAAAAGGAAAACAAACAAGACAAAATTCTCAAAAGAGACTAAAAACGGCTACAAGAATTTTGAAAAGGATCTAAAAGATAGACAAAAAATTTAAAAGTCCCAATTTTGACAATTGGGTAAGTGGCAGCTCCAAGAAGTTCCAAATTTCCAAAATAAACTAATAAAAATAATGCCTAAACGAACGAATTTTCAACATAAAATTTTGAAATTTAGCACCGACACCGAAACCGAATTAAAAATAAATGACCGAACGAACGAAAAATTTACGCGATACCGTTATAGAGTCGCGCGAGGGCAGCCTGTAGTATCATAGACCTCTACAAACTGCCCGCATCATCCCTCCAGCTTAGCATCTCTAACAGAGTGCTTGTCCTTCCCACAGCACGTGCAACGATTCCTAAGCGGGGAGAAGCCCCGTGGACTAGTGTTTCAAATGCTGTGGCCTGCTATCACCAGTGAAAGACAAGAGCTCTGTTCTGCACCGACGATAGTGGCTGCCATGTGCAGTTGAATATGTCAGCGTTCGTTGCCAGATATTCAAGACGTAAACGTCTCTTCAATCTGTCAACGAAGTGGCGCTTAAGTGCATGTGCGTGGTGTTGTGGGTCAGTGTTCTGATTCCCATCTTCGATCCTCATGTAGTACAGGTGAATTGTAGATTTGGCCAGTGTCAACACAAAGCTAATCAGACAATTCACCCGACTACAAACCTTTGGCCCCCATAGAAACGATGTTCTAGTAATGCTGAAATTCGGGTGGATCAACTGACACATATCGCGCACGAGATCCATTAGACCTTGCAAAGCCGGGCAAGTAAAGAACCTGTGAAACAGGGTGCCTTCACCACCACAAACTGTGCAAATCCTTTGAACTCGGCGGTCAATATGTGACAACTGATTAGGATGCATAAGACTGTGATGCAGCAATTTGAATGCTACATCAGCATATTTGTAACTAGAAGGATAACTGTAGACTACTCTGCAAGTTATCCCTCCCATCACGCCCATATTCACCCCGAGGTGTGTTCGCCATCTGTTGTACCCTGTATACTCCGGAGGTCTTATGGACATAAGCACGTCACGGAGCACACGTGTTGTAAGTGTGCTGAAAGGTGTGTGTGGTGGTCTGTTCAGAACGAAAGCATCTTCCAACTTAGGGCCAGGGTCACTGGTCCCAAGTTGGCGAAATCTCTCCCACGCAGAAGCAGCCAGGTCGTGTAGTTGTGCAGTGTTAGTGTTTATTCGGCAGTTTCCAGAGATATCAATAATATCTCCGAGAACTGTCAGTGTATGCGTGTCAGCTTCAAAACCCCGAGCATTACTGAACACTGAATCTATTAATTCAGGATTAAACCTGATTGGAATTGACGCGAATTGCGTGTACCGTAGAGCATTCCACTTAAGGTGAAATGCTGGCCTGATTCTGCCCCAGGTCTGAATCGTTGAGATTAGATCCTGTGGGCAGTCACGAGGATAAGGTGGTCGAACAGAGAGTAGGTAGTAATACTCCCCTATGCCGATCCCTTCCAGTACATTCACCCACAGTTGAGAAATCAAGCTGTCTCTCTGGCAAAACACTCTTTGGAATGCACGCACTTGGAGACACCTTGATTTCACAACCAAGTTAGTGAGACCTAATCCACCTATCTTGACTGGCAGACAGAGCGTGCTTTCAGCAACCCATCGTCTTCCGCACCAAAACGCGTCTATCGCTTTTGCTTGAAGAAGACCTACGAAGCCTTCATCAAACGTCTCAGACTTTAGCAGATGAACGATGGACGAGGTAATCAAATAGTTTATCACGACTGACCTACCCATTAAGGATAATGGAAACAGTCGACTACGCCATGAGTTTATAGCTCTAGAGAGTTTCTCAAGAGCGATGCGGCTATTATTTGATTTACTCTCGCGTCCGATATACACACCTAAATACTTCAGGCAAGTATTAGTCCATTGGATGTTCAGTGGAGTATCTGTACGATCTCTCCACTTTCCACACCACAAGCCTTGACTCTTACTAAGGTTGATTTTAGCGCCCGCTATACGTTCGAACTGTTCGAAAACAGCACGAGCGACCGGAAAAGCTTCATCTCCTGTCACGAAAATAGACAGATCATCCGCATACGCCAACATAAGAGGCCTCACATTGGTATATGGCAGATGAACCGCATACTGTCCGAGCATTCGACGAAGATTCACCAGTAGCGGCTCCAACGAAAGATCATAAAGCATACCTGACAATGGACAGCCTGCTGTGCAATTGTTACAGCAAGGACTGGGAGTGCTTTGTTAGTAGAAGATCACCAGCCCTGTTTCCAAAAAACTCTCTTTTACCATTAAAAATCACTTTTCAGCATTAACTTATATTTTTCACTTCTTTATTATAACATTACACTTTGCTTTTTCTTATAAGTAGCTTATTATAGCTTATTAGGGAACAGGAGACCTTACCGTGGGTCGGGGGTCACTTGGTTCCTTTTTAAAAACTGATTAAAACTGACTGCCTCTGGCTAACGACGCATCGGCTTTTTATTTGGAATTTTGGTTCCAAATTTTGAATAATCAGCTAAAGGCTGAATTATTCATAGTGGGGTTAAAGTATATAGTGAGTATTAGCAATCTTAGCACTATTCTAACTATTTCCTCAGTTAAATATGTGAGGAAATTTTGAGTACGCCTACCGATATTGAATCAATATATAACGGTGAATATCGATATTGTATGGCTAAGCAATATTCTTGAACGATTCCCCTGCATATAAGAATTTTAAAGGCCGTCTATTGGCTAATAGAATATACATGACCAGAAAATTCATGTAGCGCCATTAAAGGGGTCAAAACCTCATGCATATTACACATAATGTTGTTCTTTCGTCATACTCATTACTCAAAGTATTTACCATATACATATGAGCAAGCTAGTGACAACAAAAAAAAGACGAAGAACAACAGAACACAATTTGTGGGTCAAACGCTAGGCACATTACGCGTATTTCCCAACATGTGAAAAACAATTAAAGCATGTGCTCACTGGTTGTATGGTAGGTCAGGGACAAGCCCAGTGCCGCTACATGGCTAGAATTGGTCTCGTGCTGAGGGGTTTGTTTCATGTAAACAATGCAGCGCGTTGCCGCTATTGTATTAAAAATGGAAAAATGTTGAGTTGACAATAATTCTGATGGAATTATTGTCAATCGATATGAATTGAAAAGGTCAAGTCATTGTTACTTGAAAAAGAAAATGTTTTTAATGTTTTGTAATTTGAGTATTCTTCAGAGAGAAATAGTTAATTGCTTTGAAGAAGAAATTGTTACATAATTTTTGTAAGTAATTTGCCGAGAATACTCGTATGACGATAGATATGTATGTACGTACATATGCTTTTGGAATATGTATGTACGTACGAAAAGATATGTTTTCAGAAATATGTAGGTACGTATGTACATTGGAATTATGGGGTCTTCGTTCATTTAATTTGATATTGATAACGCTTGATTGATTTGGGGTAGTGATGAATGCCGCTTAATGAGTGGCGCTTCATTACACCATCCCCCTTAGAAAAGAAAGTTCATGGAGTAGGACGTATTGAACTTTCGAGGAAAAAAACAATCGAATGAGTGTAGAAAGAAATGATTGAAGGTGTTTTTCGATGAAGTGTTGCCGATGGTCGCTTTACATACCAGAATTATTTTTTTTTGTTATGATCTTATTTTTTGATTATGATCTACTTTATGATTATGATCTTATGTTATGGTTATGATCTATTTTATGATTACGATCTCATGTTATGATCTTATTTTAGTTACATTAGATATGTATAGACATATATATTTATGTCTCTTAAAGAATAATTGGGTAGTATTGATAGTTACCCCTAGTAATATTACAATTCTTATGGGTTACACTTAATATGTTTTTGTAATCTATTGTTTATCTATGTTTATTTATGGCTAGGTTTAATTCTCTTAGTTCATGATCATCAAAATATTTAACTACGTGTGTTCGAGTTTGGTTTTCAGTGGACAAATTGGGTGTCCTATTTTCAGGTAATTCTAAGGAGAGATTTAGTGAGGGTAAGTAGAAATTATTTATCTCTGTTGTTTTGAAATTATGTGAGTGTATTATCATATCGTCGGATTTCAAATAGCATTCTTGTTTTAATGTAAGACGACCTGTTCCTTTTAATTTAACAGACTTTATTTTAGTGCCACAGATGGCGTCAATGGTTAATAATTTTGGTATAGAGTATAACCATGTATTTGGTTGTGCGAACTGCACCCAAAAATTTGTAGGTGGTCCCATCTGTGTTTTGCATTCCTTGGGGACTTGTGCGCTATGTTTAAGTAGTTTTATTTCACATAGGTTGTTTCCGGAATGAACATTGAATATAGGGTGGATAATTCTACAGAGGTAAATTTCAAGGTCTGTTGTTTGACAGTTACTCAAATCAATTTTGTTTATTGAATAGTAGTGTTCACGATTTAGATCTACTATGAGAAAATTTACGGATGGTAAAATGTATGCAAAAACTCCACCTTGTTGGATTGGTAGTGGTATTACTTTGTATAACCGATAGTGTTCCCTATAAGGTAATGGGAGTTTGAGCTCAAATAATATTTTGTCATTAAGGATGGCTGTACGAACCTCTCCGAGTTGATAAATTTGTATTATGTTACTCGTTTTGAGTTGAATAGGTAACGCAAGAGTGTTAGGTAGTTCTCTTTGGATTGTAGTTAACAATTCTCCTGCTTGTTTCGGAGTCAATATGGAGGGATGTGGTTTACCATGTCTTACTTTGGTAACAAGATCTATAATGGTTTCTTGCGTACTTTGAAACCTTATGAGTGCTAGGGTGATAAGTGAGACCAAAGTCTCTATATGAAGGTGCATCTGTTGAAGGTTAATCTCGGAAGTTATTTGGTTTACGACCTTTTTTATAGTGGTCACTTTGTTTTCAAAGTGTGTGAACTGCTGATTAATGGAGGTATCAGATTTGTTAAATAAATTGGCTGTACTCTCTACAATTATGGTTTGGTTTTTGATAAGTTCTAATAAGTACTCATCATTATGTTTTAGTTCTGAGATCTTTGAATTGATCTCCTCAGCGTCTTTTGCATCTAAAGTGCCAAATAGAGTTTTGCTCATAGTACCTACAATATTAAATAAGCCTCTTTTATGTCTCGTCTCGTGGGGACTGAGAAGAGATTGCTTTTGGTTGATGTCACCCATGATAGCATGTAGTTGTACTGTTATATCCTCACATGCTTTGGTGTCACTATTATAACTATGAGCTTTAATAGTTGTGCATAACCGTTGTATTTTTTCTGTGTAAGTGTTTAGTTTTTCTAGTTCGAGATTAAAATTTCTTAAGTCGTAGAATATGATTATTTTCCAATGATTGCTATAGAGACCTACATTTCCTAAACCTTCGAAATATATACCTGGGTTGTTGATAAATTCTGTCACTGCTACAGCTTCTTCTGCATTAACATATCCTGGTACGATGCCAGTTATTAAAAATACGAGAGTGAGTAACCTGCAATTATTGTCGTCTTTAGAATTCAATCGATAAAGCGTTTGATGTTATTATTATGAACTGTTTTATTTTTGTTGCCTATTCTTATTGTGGTGTTCTCTGTTGAATTTAATTTTATTATTTCATATGGTCCAGACCATAGCGGGGAAAATTTTCCTTTCCGTTGGTGGTTCTTTAAGAGAACTTTTTCGCCTAAATTAAACTGTTTTACGCGAGTACTTTCATCGTAGGAAATTTTTGATTTTTCTTTCTTTTGAATGAGGGATTCTCTGGCTAATTGATAACCATGTTGTAACCGTGCTTTCAATTCGTTACTACAATTCTTATATGAGTAACATATCGTAGGTTCCTTCTTTACTGTGGTCAGAATCTCTGCTTGATAACCATAGATTAGCTCGTATGGTGTGTATTTAGTGCTTGAATGGGGAGTTGTGTTATACACAAACATTGCATATGGGATCCATGTGTCCCAAGTCAAGTGATCTTTGTTTACATAATGACGGAGATATTCAGCTAGTGTTCGGTGACTTCGTTCTAAAGCACCGTTAGTCTGAGGATGATATGGTGTAGTTTGGAGTTTATGAATCTTTAGAAGTTTGCACACTTCTCTGAAAACTTCGCTCAGGAAATTTGAGCCTTGGTCAGTTAGGATTGTCTTAGGTACGCCATGTCTACAAATAATATGTTCGGCCAATTTGCGAGCTACCGTTTGTGCTTCAGCATTTGGGAGCGGAATAGCTTCTGAATACTTCGTAAGATCATCTTGAAAAGTTAATATATATTTATTGTTGTCATAACTAATGGGTAAAGGTCCTACTAAGTCTAGGAATATTTTTTCGAATGGTTTCGAGCTGGTAGTGGTTATTCTCATTGGTATTTTAGGATTTTTTGAAAGTTTATTTTTTTGACAAGAAGGGCATTTTTTTATAAAGTTCTCGACATCTTTGGTTATTCCTGACCAATTGTAAGCAGTTTGAATTCTTTTTACGGTACGGGTGATACCTTGATGACCTCCAAGAGGGCTTACGTGGTATGCATTTATAACATCCGTTATTTGCCTGTCATCGACCAACTCTTGCACTTTGGTTACATAGATAGTGATTCGAATGTTTCCGTCTTTGAATACGTATGAAATCATGTTTTTAAGTTCGGAAAGTACAGATAATTCTAGCGGAGGAATGGAAATAGCTATGTTCTGATAACCATGGAGAGTACAAATTTGTTTTATTTGCTTTATACTCCCTAAGACTTGTTGATGCTCTTTAGGAGTATGCACTGGAATTATGCATTTGGCAATTAAGAAATTGAAATTCGAGTTTTCGTAATAGGAGACCTTGTTCAACTCGTATGTGGCATTCAGCTTGGAGGTATGCTCTTTTAGTATATCCTCGATCTCGTTCTCGGATCTAGGTAAAAGAAAACATTTTGTTTTTATCCGTTTATCACGCAACAGAGGTACTTTCTCCTCTGAATTTATCTCTATTGGGGAGACTACTGAATTTAAATATTCGCTATAAAAATGCTCTAAATCTTTGGAAGTAATTGTTTTGTTATTCCTTTTTTGGCTTCTAGTTACCACGTTTACAGATAGCTTAGAATCGTTTTGTTCCTTATTTTCAAGAGGATTTAATCGGCTGAGTGCATCGGCATTAGCGTTCAATTTTCCTGGTTTATGCAGAATTTTATAGTCATACTCTTCTAGACGAATTCTCCATCTCATTAAGCGAGAGGAACAATCCTTCAGATTCATCATCCAAACCAGTGATTTATGGTCGGTTATGATGATAAATTTTCTTCCATAGACGTATGGGCGGAATTGTTCTATTGCATATACTATTGCGAGTAATTCCTTTTCGATTGTTGAATATCTCGTTTCGGCTTGATTCAGTGTTCGACTAGCAAAACAAATCGGTCTATCTTCGCCGATTTTACCTTGTGAGAGTATTGCACCTATGGCCAAATCGCTGGCGTCGGCCGTGACTACAAATTCCTTATTAAAGTCAGGATATGCCAATATGGGAGCTTCGATTAACTTTTTCTTTAAAGTCCGAAATGATTCGTCGCAGAATTCATCCGAGATGAATGGACAGTCCTTTTTGAGTAACTTTGTGAGTGGTTTTGCCAATTTGGCGAAGTTAGGAATAAACCTTCTATAATATCCACCGAATCCTAGAAAAGCTTTTATATCTTTAACCTTTTTCGGAATCGGATAAGTTTTTACAACTTGTATTTTGGATTCATCAGGGTGAACACCTTTATCACTTACTACGTGTCCTAAATACGTAATTTCTTTTCGTAGGAAGCGACATTTGTCAGGCTGTAATTTCAGTCTGTTATCTCTTAGTCGCTGAAATACTTCTATGAGCTTCTCGTTGTGATCTCTCAAGCTATATCCGTAGATAACTATATCGTCGAGGTAGACAAAGCAACGTATTCCTTGTAATCCAGTTAAAACCGAATTCATCAGCCTTTGAAAAGTGGCTGGTGCTCCTTTCAACCCGAACGGCATTCGGTTAAAGTGATAATGACCAAAAGCCGTACTGAAGGCAGTTTTTTCCTTATCAGTTTCATACATAGGAATTTGATGGAATCCACTAGCCAAATCGAGTGTAGTGAAATATTTGGATCTGCCAAGCTGATCTAATATATCTGTTATATTAGGCAGCGGATAAGCATCACCAACAGTTATTTCATTCAATCGCCTAAAGTCTATGACTATTCTCCATCTCTTTGTTCCGGTAGAATCTGCCTTTTTCGGTACAAGCAGAAGAGGAGAATTCCAAGGACTTCTACTGAGGCTAATGATACCATCGGTCAACATACCTTGGATCTGGCTATTAATCTCGTCTCTTTGAGATACTGGTAGCCTATAAGGTTTAACATAAATTGGAGGTTTGTCTACCATAGTCGGGATTTTATGTTGAGTTACCTCGGTATGAGTGAG
Source organism: Dioctria linearis (assembly GCA_963930735.1). Taxonomy (NCBI): domain Eukaryota; kingdom Metazoa; phylum Arthropoda; class Insecta; order Diptera; family Asilidae; genus Dioctria; species Dioctria linearis. Next base: position 202,093,233 of record OZ005742.1, read on the forward strand.
GTGATCGCCTTCAAGATAGAAGAGATCGTTAAATTGTCGGCAAATTGAAGTCATAGCTTCTTTTTCTTCTTTATTGCAGTGGTTAAGGTTTATTGAATTCATTAATTTTTTTAATCTTTGTTCAATTTGGTTCTCGGAGTCTGTGATCAATTCGTAATCAACAGGATTCTCCCAAATAGGTACTACATTTTCCAGATCTAGAGTTACTTCGGACTCATTTATATTCAACAAAAGCACTTTGGCTTGATTATCATTGGACTGAGTTAAAACGTTACCTAGGAATACACCAGGTGCGACCTCCTTCTGAAGACATAACAAATCTTTTTTTGACATTGGAGTTGGAATTTTGATTACTACTTCCGTTCGAGGGGGTATTATAATTTTAGAATGTTTATTTAATTGACATTCCTTTTCAATTACTTTGAAATTTGTCAACAGGCTAGTATCTGTGTCTACATTAGGAATGTGGTCACTAGGATACTTCGTATTCTCCTTTTGCAAATTTTGTTTTATTGATTTTTCTTTAGATTTTTTTAGATAATTTCCATTATTTATGGAACTCTTATTTTTTAGATTTAGGCCACAGTCGTAGCGTCGTGTACCTTTATGCAGTGGATTAATCATCTCACTGTCTTTTTTATTATTTTGGTACAGTGGATTATTTATCTCACTGTCTTTTTTATTATTTTGGTGCAGTGGATTATTTATCTCACTGTCTTTATTATTCTCGTTTATTACGATTTCGCTTGCTTTAGCTATATAATTTTTGTTATTATTTTTTTTTCTTCTTGAATCGGAGTATTTTCAACCAAACAGGTATCACTAATATCATTTACATTAATTTCCAAGTATTTCTCTTTATAATTTATGCAACATTCGTATAGTCTGAGAAAGTCATTTCCCAAGAGGCCATCATAACTCAGATTTGTATTCTTCTCTACTACGTGAAATGGATGGTCGATTTGTAGTTGACCTTCTGCTAAATCAATTCCTATTCTACCGTATACTGTGCCCACAGAGGCAATGAAATCACCGGTTAAGGTAGTGATTGTACACTTTTGATTTTCATGTACCAGACAACTATCGGTAGTGGAAACATATTTTAATAAACTTATCTCGGCACCTGTGTCGACCAAGAGAGTTGAATGTTTCCTATTGGATATTGATAAAGGAAGATTCACTGTAATAGAGTTATTTGTTATGCTTATGGGTAAACGAATGCTTAAAGACTTGGGTCTATTTAATTTGTTTGAGAGTGTATCACGGCTTCTGTTGTGATTTGGCGGGGGAGGTTGCCGTGAGCTTCCTCCCGCACAACATCGTTTTCCGCTGACGTTATAACAGGGGCCCATCGTACCTGACGTACATAATCAGGCTGTATTTGGTTACGTGGGGATCTACTACCAGTACCTTGTACTGCATTACTTTGTGGTTGTTGTCGGTGGATTTGTTCATCCCGTTGTCTTTTTCGACATTCACCTATATGGTGATTAGGTTTTTGGCAATAAGCACAATAGAAATGATTAACTTCCTTCTTAATTTGAGTTTGTGGTGTGAAGGAAGAAATAGTTCTATTCCTAAAGCAAGTTGCTCTAGTGTGACCTTTCTTATTGCAAATGTCACAAGAAGGAATATTTCTAGAAAAATTAGAAAAATTTGGTTTCTGAAAATTTTTTCGGAAATTTTGTGACTGGGGAGTAGATCTTGTTATGCGAGTTGCATGAACAGTCACGTATGCAATTAATTTTCGTAAGCTATTTTCATTCTTTGTTTTAGCTATAATTTTTAGCTGTTCGTCGCGTAATCCGTCTTCGAAAATAAGAATAGCTCCCTTCTCATTTTCTTTGATTAACAAAGCTCGTGCCTGAGTATCAGATATCTTGTTATGAGTAGCTTCGTTCAGCTCTGATAATGCCTTAGATACTCTTTGTGCGAAATCTTTAATTTCTTCTTTGAAACCTTGCCTAAGTCGCATCAGCTCATTTTGGGCAGTGATGCGCGACTTTTCTTCCTGGAATTGGGACTTTATTAATTCCTTTGCTGCTTCCCATGTATCGAAGCTTTCATACTTTAATGCATCATAAGCTGCCCCAATCAATCTGCCTCTAAGGAGATTGAGGTACAAGCTCAGATCTGCAGGGGTTTTTGCAGTTGTAAATAGGGCATCGCAGCTTGTTAAAAATTTATGCAAATCTGCAGAATTCAAGTCAAATTCAGGAATTAGGCTGCGTGCGTCTGCCAAGCTAATTTTATAAACGCACTCTGCTTCTGGCGGGGGTGGCGTTGTTGGAGCCATTGTCACAAGGCTATACCGGTTATTCCTGGTGTTTACTATTTTGCCTTCTTGTGTTTCACTCACCACAATAAACAAGATAGCTTTCTTTATAAAAGAAAACACAACTGAATAATTATTTAGCGAAAGATTGATTTACGCAAAAAAATTTATTATATGCACTGGACTATTAACACGCACTTCAAAAAAAAATTTAAATAAGGGAAGATGAAATGTTGGCACAATAATTCGAGAAACGCCTTTGTAGTTGGTTTCTAAAGATAACACAAATTGCTATTCGAAAATGACTTCACATAATGACAACGCTAATCCAAAAGAAATATCACTAAAGTATAAGCAACGTAGATACTTTAAGGAAAACTATATTCACCTTGTAGTGATACAAAAAAAAAAATATATCACATGATATAAGAAAACGAATTAAATGATCATGAAAGTATTATTCAAAAAAAAATTTCTTTTCGCACCGTTCTCTTTTTTTTTTTTTTAGCACAACAACGTGGAAGGATCTTTATTGAACCAATAAAATTAATTAAAATGTCACCAAAATAGACAACGGAGATTTATTTTAGTGAAGTTTTCCAAAAAAAAAACCATGTCTTTGCACACGTAGGAAAAGGTTTTGACCATAATCTCTCACAAAATTTCACTTCACTAATTCAAGTTACCGTAGTCGCGTGAAATATCAAGAACAAACTAGTATATAAAAGGACTGTGTTGTGTTTAAAGAGGAGATAATTTGATTGTAATTTTATATATATATATATTTGTTGTTTTTTTTTTTTTGATTTGATTGAAATTTTGAAATTTATATAAAAAAAATTTGATATGTTTTTATACAATATAGGTAAGAAAACAATTACTTTAATTTAGCGAGCTTTTCCTTGAGCTCTAAGAAATAGCTGAAGTCCATGGTGTCGTCGTGTTGACTGCCTCTGGCTAACGACGCATCGGCTTTTTATTTGGAATTTTGGTTCCAAATTTTGAATAATCAGCTAAAGGCTGAATTATTCATAGTGGGGTTAAAGTATATAGTGAGTATTAGCAATCTTAGCACTATTCTAACTATTTCCCCAGTTAAATATGTGAGGAAATTTTGAGTACGCCTACCGATATTGAATCAATATATAACGGTGAATATCGATATTGTATATCGATATTCCCCTGCATATAAGAATTTTAAAGGCCGTCTATTGGCTAATAGAATATACATGACCAGAAAATTCATGTAGCGCCATTAAAGGGGTCAAAACCTCATGCATATTACACATAATGTTGTTCTTTCGTCATACTCATTACTCAAAGTATTTACCATATACATATGAGCAAGCTAGTGACAACAAAAAAAAGACGAAGAACAACAGAACACAATTTGTGGGTCAAACGCTAGGCACATTACGCGTATTTCCCAACATGTGAAAAACAATTAAAGCAAGCGCTCACTGGTTGTATGGTAGGTCAGGGACAAGCCCAGTGCCGCTACATGGCTAGAATTGGTCTCGTGCTGAGGGGTTTGTTTCATGTAAACAATGCAGCGCGTTGCCGCTATTGTATTAAAAATGGAAAAATGTTGATGTTAATGATAATTCTGATGGAATTATTGTCAATCGATATGAATTGAAAAGGTCAAGTCATTGTTACTTGAAAAAGAAAATGTTTTTAATGTTTTGTAATTTGAGTATTCTTCAGAGAGAAATAGTTAATTGCTTTGAAGAAGAAATTGTTACATAATTTTTGTAAGTAATTTGCCGGGAATACTCGTATGACGATAGATATGTATGTACGTACATATGCTTTTGGAATATGTATGTACGTACGAAAAGATATGTTTTCAGAAATATGTAGGTACGTATGTACATTGGAATTATGGGGTCTTCGTTCATTTAATTTGATATTGATAACGCTTGATTGATTTGGGGTAGTGATGAATGCCGCTTAATGAGTGGCGCTTCCTTACAAGCCCTGTCTGATACCTCGATGAAACGAGATAGGAGCCAGAACTTGTCCTTGATGCTTAATCAAAATCGATGAATCTCTATACAGTTTCCCGACGATATCGAGCCACCTGGGGGGAAACCCAAATGCCTCGAGAAATGGCCATTTGAGTACCTGTCTGTTCATGGTAGGCAAACAAATGCTTGGCTACCGCGATATTGTCGTAGATACTACGACCAGGTACACAATAGGACTGTTTCGGGTGTATTACCGAAGCAATCACTGAGCGGAGTATCGCCCCTAATGCCTTGCAGACGATTTTGTAGTCTACATTGCATAGGGTTACTGGCCTCCAGTTCCCCATCCTCTGCAAATCTCCCTTCTTTGGAATCAAGCGCATCACAAATCGCCTCCAACTAGAAGGAAAATCTGAATGTGTCTCAACCGCCGAATTGAAGACTTCCAAAAGGTCAGGAATTAATAAATCCCTGAAACGTATGAAGAATTCTGGAGTCAAGCCGTCGTAACCAGGTGAAGTGTGTCGCCTTAGATCCTTTGTCGCAACAATCATATCCTCCAATGTGATTACTGTATCCAGGAGCTCCTTACTGTCTTCAAGGAAAGTGGGAATATTCTCAAGAAATTCATGAGTGGTCGAGGATGTTGTCGACGTCGATTCAGAGTAGAGACTACTGTAGTAGTCTCGAATATATTCTGATAGCTGTTGTCCGTTGAGGACTTGTCCAGATTCAACAATTATCGATTCGACCTCACAAGAAGCAGTACGACGTCTAGTCGCCTGAAAGAAGAACTCAGTTGGAGAATCGCCTTCTCTCAGCCAGCGCGATTGGCCGCGCAGCACAAACTCCAAGCTGTGCTTGTAAGTCTGTGTCGCCAAGCGTTCCTTTATTCCATTGAAATAAAGAATCAACCCCGGCTGAGTTGGGAGAAGAGCTGCCACCCGAGAGACCTCGGCCGACAAGCTAGAAGCTTGATAGCCACTTCGATTGAAACTCGTCTCGATAAAAGACCGAATCTGGAGCTTTCCAACATCCCACCATTGACTAAGAAAAGGAAAGTCAGCTTTCCTCTCTTGCCAATCGTGCCAGAAATCAATGAACTCATTGATGAACTGCTCGGAATTCAACAAATAGTTGTTGAATATCCAGTATGCAGTTCGTCTTTCAACTAGAGTGCTGGTCGCCACCACAAGAAGATGATCACTAATCGAACACACTTCATGAGTGACACCAACGAAATGTTCTAGTATTCCAGGTGAGACGTAAAGTCTATCAATTCTGGAGCCTGCGAGACTTCCATGGATATTTCGCGAGACCCTCGTGTATGATCTAGTCGTAGGATGCATCCAAGGATAGATATCCACGAGTCTGAAAACACCGACAAAATTCCTCAATCGAGTAGCATTGACAGAGTTGAACTCGACTCCAGAGTGCCGATCCATTGAGGGATTCAGAGTGCAGTTGAAATCACCTCCGAGGACAGTTTCACCGCTAAAATTCACCAGACACGACTGAACACTATCAAGAACTTGTCTTGTAATGTCCTGGTCATGAGGAAGGTCCACGTTTACTACCTTGATATTTTTGTCTTGAATGACAAAGTCCAAGGAAGAAGCGAAGCCTGGGAAGATATCTGTATAGACAGGAGACGATAGTGTAAATTTGTTGGATACAATGATTGCCAACCCTGAGCCTCGGCGAGGCGCAGGTGTGGCAAACATTGCATAGCCAGTGTGTAAATAAGCATAACGCTTAAGTTGTGTATATGTGTCTTGTGTAAAGTTCGTCTCCTGTAGAAGCGTGATGTCTATATCGAACATTTTGACATGTTCGATAGTATTGTGTAGTCTTGTATGAGCACTTAAACCCCCGGTGTTAACAGAGCCTATCTTACACATTCAAAGAGATAAGAAGCTCAAACGATGATGGTACGACGTCTACGGACGAGAAGAATCGACCGTTTGTAACCCTATTATGAGTAGTATACCGGTACATATATATTTAGAAAATAAGTTTCCATCATACAAAATTCTACAATTAAATTAAGTGCTATTAGAATTACCACAAAACCTTCCAGTATGACTAATTGACTAACGAAGCCTATCCATCATTTTCTACAGAACATGAAGCACATATTGGTGTTAATATGCTGTTTCCATCTAGCAATGGGACAAATACATATTGTTCTGTTTAGACGGTAGTTAAAAAATGATTTTGGATCAAAAGTCTAATCTCAATTGGATATTTTGTTTATGTTTATGGGTGAGATACATTGTAAGGTATCTTGGGGTACTTGCAGCCACTTTTGAGCGTTCATGGCTCATTCGTCATGAGTTTCCGAGTCGCTTTAGGTCGTCATCCCTGGTACTGCTCCGAATTTATGGTCTCACGTGCCACCATGATTTGTGTGGTCCGTGTTGTCTGTGATTGGCAGGGACCAATTCGCCGGATTGAGCATCGACGGGGCCAGCGGCCCGAAGTCAATTGGATGGAAGATGCCGTGGCTGGACACTCCTTTCATGTGGATTATGCTTTGATCCCCCATGGAGGGATGGGGTGGTCCGCTGCAGGTATGGAAATGGAACTTTTACGTTTTTTTTTTTTTTTTTTAATAAGATGTTTCTCTCTTTATAGGAGGCACCCTGGTGGTGACTGGGGTGCACGCGATTTGCGTCTGCTGCGTTTTTTCTACAGCAGATCCGGTCACGGAATTCTATAGGGTGCTCTTTGCAGCTCCTCCTGGGTCACCCGAGCCGGAGTCTCCACCGGGGTATGATGAGGCCGGGGGTGCGCTCGAGGGCCCTGAAAACTGGGACGACGATGTCGACACGGATAACTCCGACAGAAGTGTTGGTGGTTGACGTCCTGGACGCAGCCCAGTATGGCTGCCTTTTCCCCACTTATAGGATTAGTTTTTCTTTTGTATCTTTCCTATCTTTCTATTCTTTTCAATAAATTTTTATTAAATCTTTTATATATTAAAAAAAAATCTTGTTCTTATTTAAACTTCCTAGTCCCCTTTTTTTGATTTGGTTCTGGTTTGTGGTTGGCTCGGCACGGCGTTGGTTTTACATTTTAGTTTGTTAATCTAGGTTAACCTTGTTATTTGTGTTTTATGATTTTCTAAAATTGCTCTTACAAGTCTATTCCTATTCTAGTCTTATTTATTTTCCTGTGCAAAAAAATTTTTTTTTTGTGGGTGTTCATTATGTATATTTCTGTTTTAAACGGATTTGTATGCGACGTTTTATCCTAATGTTAGTGGTTATATAGTTTCTATGCTATGTTATTTTTGTTATATATTTATTTTATTACCTTTATTTATTTTCTATTTGTTATCTCTATCTACTATCATTTATTTTATTTATATTGTTTATTGTTATAGTTATTCTTTAACGATATCGGGGGAAAGTATCTTTTTACTTTCTCTTGGGGTTTGTATTATGTACTAATGTTTTTAATACCATATTTTATCTTACTAAATTATTTATTATATATTTTTTTTCTCTCCCCTTTTGGTTTTTATTCTTACATATCTCTCGGTACCTACTAACTGATTTTTTGGGGTTTGTTGAAACCAGTTAGATTTTTATGTCTTCTAGTGCTAGTGATAGTGCTTCTTTATTGCGGCCGTTTGAAGTGGTGGCATTATACCACTTGTACTGACCTAGTAGGTGGTAGGGTGCGGGACCTTTTAAGAGGGGTAGGTTCGATTATTTCGATTTGTTCGATTAGGCTCAGGTGTTTCTTTAGATTTGCGGACACGGTAATTTTTAATGAATGGGACTAGCCATTTGGCGACCAGGTACAGTACCATACATGTGATGAAAACAGCAGTTAAGGATACTGATGCTGCCGCTAGGACATGTGTAGGGTGGTGACTTATATGAGGAACTGTTTTCTCTACAGTTCTTTTAATGACTAGGTACTTTCTAGGATGTGCTATTAGTGTCATCTCCTGAGTATAGTTCTGTCTGTATTTTTTCAGACTGTATCGTTTGTTTGGTTTTATTGAGGTATTTATCTACTAATTGCTCTAATGGAGCTATGTCCGGAAAGTAGTTGGGTTGTTTGAGACTCAATGGCTGGATATTCTCTGCCTCAGGATTTGAGAACCCACTTGTAATTGGCAGGGATGGTTGATAGTGATTATTCCTTAACCTTCAATCTTTGAAGTTAAAGATTGTTGGGTACAATGGAGGTGTACAATTGCAGGTTCTATCAACGAGAATATCCACGAATTGGGTTTACTTAATTTGATAAGTAGGTGTCTAGGAGGTATTTGTGCTCTGAATTGGCACTGAGGCTCTTCCTTTAATGGATTAAAGAGCAGCTTCACTACGTATTCTTTTGACATTGTTGCCTTTGTTACAGGAATGCTTAGCTTGGTGACGTAAGTGTCCTCTTTGGAATATTGCGTGATTTTTTTGAAGACCTTAAGATTTTGTGTTTTTAATAACAATATGTCCTGTGTCTGTACCTGGTGCGCTACGTGCGAGTACTGTATATCGGGTACCAATGATTGTTTTTTATTAATCTGTATAGGAAAACTATGTACTCTATACAACTTCATTTGTGGTCGATTGAAAATCGGAAGTTGTATTCTAATAACTAATTTGTCTTGGACTGGACGAGCCTTTGTTTCCGCTGTCTGATATAACAGGGAGAGACAAATTTGTGCATCTGGGCAAGTAGCGTGGGACTTGTGGTATATCTGTAATAAACTTTTGGGAGACACCACTATCGGATACAATTGATGACTTTTACTGGCGATTATTATGTCGAGTAAGGCTTGCTGCCTGTACTCAATTTCGACAATTTGTAAGGTCAGCATTGAAATTATTTCCTGAGTCAATTGTCTCATCAGTAAATCATCTGTTATATTTTGCATTCTATTTACCTGGAGATTTATTTGACGTTGTCTTTCCTGCAGAGATGTCAATGGCTTTTGGATTTGCTGCAGTGTAGTTTTGACTACACTGATCTGCTGTCTTTCCAGGTCGGCTGGTGCTTTTGTATTTGTTTCGAGCTCCTCGAGTCGACTGTATACCTCCTGTTCATTAGTGCTGTCCATGGTCCCGAATAGGTAGTGCATTGCATTCCCTATTACATCGAAGATAGATCTTGTTGATCTTGATTTTGAGACCAATTCTCGAATAACACTTGTTCTTCTCTTGATATTTTCTAAGAGAAAATGAACGTGTTTTTGATGAACCAGGCATAGCTCATCCGTTTGAGAGTGGTTTAAGCATAATCTATATACTAGGTGTTCCGCCCATTAGATTGATCTCCGTTAGTATGTTCCATGTACTATGGTAGACTTGTAATTTCCCTAAGTCCTCATACAGTATTCCTGTATTGTTCAGGGGACTTATTGCCAAGGGTTCCGTTTGTATTTGTCCCATTGGCAGATGGAAACAGCATATTAACACCACTATGTGCTTCATGTTCTGTAGAAAATGAAGGATGGGCTTCGTTAGTCAATTAGTCATATTGAAAGGTTTTGTGGTAATTCTAATAGCACTTAATTTAATTGTAGAATTTTGTATGATGGAAACTTATTAAATATATATGTACCGGTATACTACTCATAATAGGGTTACAATCGGTTGTTGTGTACGACAACCTGCCGCTTGCCTATTTTTATGGTAGTGTTTGTTGGACTGGGTACATTGATTACCAGATATGTGTCGTGACCCAATATTCAATTGGTGCAATTGTGACATCACGACTCGAGCTAGCAGCAAATGCACAAGTAATTAAACGATTTGCAATAACTAAGCATTTTACTTCGCACAGTGAAATGCTTGGCGATTGCGAATTGTTTACTTGTAAACTGTCGCATCCACTGCTGTATGTAACTGGGCATTGAGTCATGGTTAAGTAATTCACTTCGCATAGTGAAATACTCAGCTGGGCTCACTGTTTGTTGACATACAGTATTGGGGGCTCCCGCTGTCGGCAGTGATTAGCGTAATACTTTGTAATTATGATTGCAAGGTATTGCGCTGGTCACTGGGTCAAAGTCGCTTCCGCCTAATTGAATGGAGGTGAGCACGGTCGATTCGCTAGATCGGTTAGTTCAGTTAGAAGTTGGATATTATTGAAGATAGCGGTTCGGTGTTAGATTTCAATCGCGATAGTCGCAGTAATAGTTTGTGAGTCAGGTTAGTGTTTTTAAATAAAATCATACGTAAAAATAAAGTCGGTGTTGTTTTTAATTGTGCATTGCTTTGGGACACGACAATTTGGCGCAGCCGGATAAAAAGTAGGTAAGTGTTATTTTTCTTGAGTGAAATAATTCATTTCAATTAATTTTTTTGTATTTTGTTGGGAGTAAAGCTTATTAGCTGCTCCATATTTTTGTGAATTGTGGGAGTTATGCTTTTTTAGCTGCTCCGGTTTTTTGTATTTTGTGGGAGTAAAGCTTATTAGCTGCTCCATATTTTTGTGAATTGTGGGAGTTATGCCTTTTTAGCTGCTCCGGTTTTTTGTATTTTGTGGGAGTAAAGCTTATTAGCTGCTCCATATTTTTGTGAATTGTGGAGTTATGCTTTTTTAGCTGCTCCGGTTTTTTGTATTTTGTGGGAGTAAAGCTTATTAGCTGCTCCATTTTTTTTTGGTGAAGTATGGGAGTTAATGCTTTTTTTTAGCCGCTCCATTTTTTTTTAAGTGTGGGAGTAACGCTTTTTTAGCCGCTCCGTTTTTTTTAGGTGTGGGAGTAACGCATTTTTAGCGGCTCCGTTGTGTTGTATTTTGTGGGAGTTAACGCTTTTTTTTTAGCTGCTCCATTGTTAATTTCATTTACTTTCCAAAATTAATCTAAGAATTGCTAGATTAAGTGAAGTACGTCTAATTTTAAAGTATTGATATACGTTACTCATTGGGGCTCTGTTTGTGGGCGATAATGTTGCGCATAGTGCCTCAGCATCAATCTGAATGTTTGTGATGTGATTATTTTCTGTTGAGTGAGTGGAAAGTATAGTATTGGGTTATCTTCAGGTATGTGCTAGGGTTGAGGTAGTAAGTTGTTTAGTTTCACAGGAGGGATTATTGTGAGGTTGATATTTTATGTATGGTTTTTGGGGACTTAGGATTAAAATTGGCAAGGTGAATATATAAAAATATTCAAGAGACTAAAAGAAAAGGCCAGAAGGGGAATATATATATTTTTGTGGGTGAATGAGAGCAGTTTTTGCGTTAAGTGGCCTAAAATATTTTTGTTATTATTACTATGAAATTTATAATTTTTGGTTAATTTTCTTTGTGTGGGAAAAAGGGAGAAAGTGTGAAAGTTCAGAGGTATGTAGTAATAAGTTAATAATTCTAAATCGTGATTTGATTGTAAAAAGTTTCTTAATGTCACATTGGTCGTAATCGCGTTGAACGTAATCGTAATCGGGTACGAGGAGTCATTTTAAGCGAAAACAAAAAAGCAGACCTTAGCAAAGACGAGTGAAGGAAAAGTGTCGAAGGATAACACGAAAAACTCAGAGAAACCAGCAAGGAAAACCATGGCCGATGCTTATGATAAAGTCATGGACTTGGTGTCCAGATACATACCCACGTTTTCTGGAGAAAGAACGCCAAAACTGTCGAAGGAAGTTCACCGTTTCCTGAGCTGCTGCAAAGATCTTTACGATCGTTTAAAGGCCGAGGAACAGCCAATCTTCATGAAATGTGTAAGATATCGGTTGTTAGCCGACGCATATTATCTAGTAAGCTCGGAGGAGCCGAAGAATTTTGAGGCATTGCAGCAGACAATTCAAACTGCCTATATGCCAAAAAAATCGTACTGTGAGCTCCGAGCTGAAATGATAGCATGCGTTCAAAGGCCCGGTGACGACATAAAAGACTATGCGGATAGACTTAAGGAGCTACTGTGTCAAATCAAGGCGGCAGTTTCGGCTAAGTATCCAGACAAAGACGGGGGATTGATAGCGGGACTTGAGGCAGACGCGGTGGCAACGTTTAAGGCGGGTGTTATGCAGCAGACTACTCAGCTCTATTTGACGGGACGCAAATTTCGATCTCTGGATGAAGCACGTGAGGAGGCCGACTACTTTGAGATGGATGCTAGGAGACTTAAAATTAAGGTACCAGGGGTATGGAAAAAAACACCAGAATATTACAGAGAATCATCACAGGAAGGAGGGATGACCAGTAATTTTAATGTTGAAAGAGAGAGACAGTCCCACATACCTTTTCCATCGATACGGAGGCCAAACCAATCAGGAAGGAACTGGGAAATTCCGGCTAGGACAGCACAACAGCCCAGAGTTGTCAAATGCTTCAAGTGCGGTCAACCTGGACACATTGCGAGAGAGTGCCAACAAGTTCCTTTCTGTACGGGATGTCAGGAATATGGGCACGTGATATCCAATTGCCAAATTCATCACGTCAGAGTAGCCAACTGTGCAGCTAGCATTCAAGATAACTGCCATTCAGGAAGGGAGGGCTGTATTGCAAATTCTGCCGAACACGTGACCATTACACGGATATCTGCGTAAAGAAGTATTTAGCAGATAGAGAAGAAGAAAAATTGACTTCCAGTAATAAATTTGTCATCACAGTGCCATCAGACATAGCTTTAGAAGGCAAGCTTACGCTTTTAATCGACACTGGGTCTACGTGTAGTTTGATTAAAATTAATAGAATAAAAAGAAATACACCGATACAAACACATCAGAAAATACAAATTGCAGGACTGTTTGGATTTGTTAGGAACTCCATAGGCACTTGTGAGGCGAATTTGCTTATAGATAACAGTCAGCAGGCCTGTCGATTTAACGCCATAGGTGACACAGATTCAATTCCAGCAGACGGTATCCTTGGGATGGATTTCCTCAGTGATAGAGCTGTTATCGACTGCATGAAGAGGAAATTGTGGATACAAGGTGCTGAAGCAGAAGAAGAAAGTGCCGTTTGTGGTAACGTCGCCGCTAGTGGAGAAGTTGTGACGACTGCTTTCCATTGTTATAGTCTGGAAAATCCTTCACAAGACAGAGTAGAGGAGGGTCAAATTAATGTGGCAGATTACATCACACCAAGTAGCAATAACCCAGACAGCAAAGGGAAAGGTATAACATGCAATGTAGAGCCCGCTTCAAGACACGGAGAGAAGAGCACGCCAATATGGCAGAAGACCTGGAGCACATCTGAGGACAGTGCGGGACTTGATAAGGTAAGAAATGAAGAAGTCAGTAATGGAAGTAGGACACAACATAGGTATTACGGGTATAGCGGAAATAAGCTGGGAGATGGACCTGCATTTGTTAGAATCGCGAATTCAAGAGCCTACCCTGTCAAAACCATGAACTCCTCGCACAATTGGCACGGACCTCGTAAGTATCCTAAACGATCTGGATGGCGCTATAATGGTAGGAACAATTGTTATTTTCAACTAGGGAAAGCCCCTGGGAGTCTGCAAAAGGGTAGGTTTAAATCGCAGGGAGATAAAAGGAAGCCAGATAGGACAGAAGTCCATCAAGGCAGAAGGAAAGTAAGGGAACGGAACTTTATTCATGTTGAAAGTTCAACTTTGGCTACAAGTTCAATAAACCCTTACAAGGTAGGTAACGGTTATGACCCAGGAATAGGGGTATGTAACCAAAAAGATTTCCAACAAAACCCTCTAATTTCAGAAGAAATTCGAAGAGCGGAGTTTGGTAGTCTATGGCCAGAAAAAAGGATATGGAAACGAGGTATAAAGGTAACCAACCAGTCAGTAAGGTAAAATTGCAGATGTAAAGGTAATGAGAAGTGTTTAAAAAAAATATGTAAAGAAAGAAAAAGTTGAAATTCTGAAAGAATAATTGAATAAAAAGGAAGAAATAAGAATTTTAAAATAAAGAGAAACTTGAAAAAAAGAGTTATTTAATTACGGGAATTAAAAAAAAGAGAAATAAGAGGTTTAAAGTAAACAGTGAAAGAAAAAAAGGAATACCAGATTTAAAAAAAGATAAGATGTAAAAGAAAAGAAATAAGAGATTAAAAAGAAGGAGAAGTTAAACAAAAGAGGAGAAATATTATTTGACAAAAAAAAAGTAGAAGGAAAAAGTTTGTAAATCATTGGCAAAGTTATAAGCAAGATTAGGTTAGAAGAATATATGTATGAAAGTGTAAATATAAGAAATAAATATGTAGTAAGTATTTAAGGCTTAAAACTATAGAATAATGGAAAGACCGAGAACTAGATAAGATTGAGAAATTTATATAAGCAGTGTAAAATAACCTCGACGTAACGGAAGCAGATGTAGCAGTCGCATCATGACATCAATTTATCCCTGTATAGACTACGTGGAGTAAGCATCAGACCAATAGTGTGGGTGGGAAAATAATGATAAGCACTTGTGAAAACTGAATTTTTCACCGCCGACGACTTTCTTATTTGCAGATATTAACCGAACTCTGAAGATTGATTTCAAAAGCAGGAAGGCACCGATGAAGAAGCAAAAGAACTTCGGGAGGAATCAGAAGTTAGATCTCAACTATAATTACTGCGAGAAAAGAATGGTATACTCATCATTTCTCAGTTACACCGACATTGAGATATCTGAGGGATTCAAAGAAGTTAAGCCCCAAGATCATCTAGTTAAATGAAAGGGGTTAAAAGTAACGGCAAGATTTTAGTATACTCAAATAAGTCAAGATCAAAGTGAAGTTATATATGGGATCAAATTCAAAACATATCACTGAATAAATCAAAAGATTTGGGAAACAGGCAGAATGCTATGCAGTTGTAGACAATACATTAGCAGATTCATATAGAGAGAGCAAGTCTATTCCTTCTATGTACGGGTGGACTCTTGATATAATCGAGAGAACTCCATCGTACATTTAGAAATAGTACAAAAACTATCTAACAAGTTAGCGATTCAGAGGTCAATAAGAATGAGCATAGGAAAGGAGGAGCGTCCAGCACGGCTAAAAAGAATAGTGAGCATTCGCATAAGCAAAAAATCTCAAGCGTAAATTGATGATCCGTTCTACCCAAAATCTCGCTATTGGAAATACATTTTAATAATCCCGTAGAGAGCAGCCCCACAAAGAAAAAGAGGACTTAGTTTATCTCACGGATATGGTCTAGCTTTTAGTAGCCTAAGTCAAGACCGAACGCAACGACCGCACTCATCAAGAAGCAGCTTGGAGCAATCACAGTAGTATTAGGGTTATAATGTGTATTACTTGTCGTTGTAAAAATAGAGTATTATAAACGTCAATAGATTTTAGAAGATAATAGGAATCGAATAGGAAATATATTGTAAACAGGGAAAATTTTATTAAGCAGCAGATGAGCTAAAAATTATTAGTGAAAATAAAACAATGTAATCAGAAAGAAGCGATAGAAGAGATCAAAACAAGGAAATAAGGAAATTATAAGAAAGATGTTAGAGTAACATTTGTAAAGAAAAGAAATGAATAAGTAGAAAAGAAAATGGTTTGGAAAGAAATAAGTGTTAAGTTTATTGGATAAGTCTAGTATATCAAAATTTGCCAATGATTGAGAATGCTAAAGCAAAAGTTAAATGAAATGGATATATTATAAAGTAGTTAAAAGGTAGTAGTAGAAAGATATTGGTTAAAACAATAGTAAAATAAAATAAAAATAAAGAGAATTTTTCAGAAAAAGGTATAAAAACGTGAAGATGTAATTAGAAAATTATTAATTATTAATTCAATAAAAAAGAAATGAAATGGATGTAGTAAAAAAAAAATGTTTGTCAAGACAATTGTAAAAAAAAAGACTAAGCAAAATAAGGTATAAGAAAGAAATTTAGAAAAGATAATTAAATGTAAGAAGAAAATAAGAAAGAAATTAAACGCGCAAAGAAAAATATAAGAGAAATAACTATATACATAAAAAGAAATATTGTAAAGAAAAGAAACGGATATATGATAAAGTAATTAAAGGAATGAAAAAGAAAAAAGAAACATTGTTAAGGTAATGGAAAGAAAAATGAGAAAAGAATATAGAAGAATAGAATCGAAATTATATATGAAGTAAAGGATGTACATAAAATGACGTAAAGAATGTAAACCGAACCATAGCTATAAAAATTGTGTAGATCATAGTGAGTATTGTCTCTTAATTTTGGTATAAATTAGTTAAGTTATATATTGTAATCTAACTGAGCACCCCGATCTGATTCCTCTTGGGAATCAGTTTTTCTCAGGGGGGAGGAATGTCGTGACCCAATATTCAATTGGTGCAATTGTGACATCACGACCCGAGCTAGCAGCAAATGCACAAGTAATTAAACGATTTGCAATAACTAAGCATTTTACTTCGCACAGTGAAATGCTTGGCGATTGCGAATTGTTTACTTGTAAACTGTCGCATCCACTGCTGTATGTAACTGGGCATTGAGTCATGGTTAAGTAATTCACTTCGCATAGTGAAATACTCAGCTGGGCTCACTGTTTGTTGACATACAGTATTGGGGGCTCCCGCTGTCGGCAGTGATTAGCGTAATACTTTGTAATTATGATTGCAAGGTATTGCGCTGGTCACTGGGTCAAAGTCGCTTCCGCCTAATTGAATGGAGGTGAGCACGGTCGATTCGCTAGATCGGTTAGTTCAGTTAGAAGTTGGATATTATTGAAGATAGCGGTTCGGTGTTAGATTTCAATCGCGATAGTCGCAGTAATAGTTTGTGAGCCAGGTTAGTGTTTTTAAATAAAATCATACGTAAAAATAAAGTCGGTGTTGTTTTTAATTGTTTTCCCTGCATTGCTTTGGGACACGACATATGGGCCAACCCAGATTTGAGACAGTTTGTGTTTGCGGCTTTCACTTTTGAGGAGGACTTTGTCTCCTAGGTGGAAAGTGAGAGGCCTGACTGTTTTGTCGTAATATGCCTTTGAGCATTGTTTGCTGACTAAGAAATTTTTGCGAGCCGTGGCATATGATTTTTGTAATCTGTATTTGAGCATATGGTAATAACTTTCGTGGTTGTAAACGGGTTCAGGATCCCGTTTTAAATTAGTTGGGACATCCGCTGTTTTGGGATTTTCGTCTACGATTGTACGCAGATATTCGATTAATGGTCTATGGGCATGCTCTAGTGCTCCATTAGACTGTGGATGGTATGCGGAGGTCTGTAACTTCTTTACCTTTAGCAGTTTGCAGACCTTCTTGAATAGCTCACTCAGGAAATCAGTTCCCTGATCGGTGACTATTCTCTTTGGAATGCGATAACGCGTGACAATCTCGTTGAAAAAGATTTGCGCCACCGTTACTGCTTCTCCGTTAGGTATGGCATACCAATCGACAAATTTGGTAAGATTATCTTGAAAAGTTAAGATATATTTATTACCTGATATGGTCTCTTCTAGTCGACCTACTATATCGAGGTAAACCTTGTCGAAAGGTTGTTCTGCGATGTCCGTTATTACCATTTGCATCTTGAATTGTGGGGATGCCTTCTTTGTTTGGTACATAGGGCATTATTTTATGTACTTTTTTATATCGCTAAACATTTGTCTCCACCAATACTTGCGTTTAATTCTTTTATTAGTCTTAATGACACCCTGATGGCCGCCGAAAGGAGAGTCGTTTTAATGCTTTAGGAGTGTTTGAACTTCCTTGGGGCTCGTGATTATCTCAGGTGTTTTGACTGGACTTGTTTCATGTTCAAGCGTAGCAGGGGGTTGTATTTTCGCCTCTGGGGGTTCATATTCTTTATGATCCGCTGCCGTGGGCTGTGTTTCAGCGCTGGGGCTCGTGTTGGCCTCTTGGGCTTTCTGTTTTTGAGCTCTGGTCACGGAGAAGCAATGAGCGGGTTTCTTTATTTTGCTTTTATCTGGGGGATTATTTTCCTCCACATCAGAGTCCATAGTGCGGTGGACTTGGGCTTGTACCGTTAAGGTGATGCCTGTATAGTCTTCGTTTAATACTTGTGGAATGCGGCTTAATGCATCCGCATTGGTATTATACTTCCCTGGTTTGTATTCGATGGTATAATCGAATTCTGACAATTTATGGTGAAATCTCACCAAACGGGAAGTCGGGTCTTTAACATTAAAGACTCCTTTGAGAGGCTTGTGGTCAGTATAGACCGTAAATTTCCTGCCTTGGAGGTAGCATCGGAAATTTCTAGTTGCCCAGACTATAGACAACTTCTTTTCAATAGTGAAGTAGTTTTTCTCGGCTTTGTTTAGCGTTCGGCTTGCATAGGCGATAGGTTGGTCTTTTCTCACTTCTCCTTGGGAAAGCACAGGGCCTAATGAGACCAAAAATTCGGAGCAGCACCAGGGATGACGACCTAATGTGCACAAATTACTTAGTCCCCCCACCTTCACCGAGAGTTATTCCTCTTCCAAGAATAACTCTCTTTTTCGCAGAGGGAAGGATTGTTGTATATACAATATACCTATATACCTAAAAAGAGGTTAAAAATGAGAATTATAATTAATAAATTATCATTCATGCCTAATATGTAGAAGCTAACCATGCTTAAAACTTGGTTAGCTTATCTCTCTATAAGTCGAAGAAATTGCCATCAGCAATTTCTTCACATTCCTTTATTAAAAACAAAAAGTATTTCCCACAAAACGACTTGGGAAAAATAAAAGTTTTAAATTTCAACCCAAGTCGTTTCGATAGAAAAAAAGCCCCACGACAAATTTTACCTTCAGTAAGATTTGTCGTAAAGACGATATGTATGTACATATATACATACATACATATCGGGCGCATAAACGAC
Organism: Dioctria linearis; assembly: GCA_963930735.1. Taxonomy (NCBI): domain Eukaryota; kingdom Metazoa; phylum Arthropoda; class Insecta; order Diptera; family Asilidae; genus Dioctria; species Dioctria linearis. Next base: position 202,112,189 of record OZ005742.1, read on the forward strand.
TGAAACGATCAAGTCTTCACCGAAAAAAGCTCTTATCAGCAAATTGTCGCGAGCTGCATACATTGTGATCGCAACAATGAATGCACGATAGCAAGACGATGGTTGGATATTTATGAAAATATCAAATTTTAATTTCAACTATCGTCCGCCGCGATAATTCTGGGCATGTTTAAACATGCCCAGCGTAAAATAATTTTCTGCGGAAAGGAATGCCAATTAAGCACTTTCCTATCCTGAACCACAAGACTTTCGATTGAAAAATCTAAGTCTCGAGACAGTCTGTTTTGGACGGTCGGGTTTTGAGCATTTTCTTGGACAAGAGTCGGTTTTTTTATAAGACTGGGGAACGATCGGCATGGCGCGAGGTTGAATAGTTAAAAGAAAGAAATTGTATATTAAGTGTTAAATAGTTCCAAAATAAAGAAATTGTGAATTAAGCGTGGTTGGATAGTTTAAAGAAAAAAAATCGTAGATTAAGTGAAAAGCGTGTGTGAAACTGTTTTAAAATTAAAAATATAATAATAAATCATAATAAGAACAAGTGTACTAAATAATAGCACTCGGAGTTGTCTGAGAAACTTCTTGTTTGTGGACCCAGGGGAGAGATTACGCCCAAGGTACGTAACACAGTGTGACGTTCTTAATTTTCCTAGTCGTTTGTATCATGACTACAGATTATCTATGCTGATGGCAATTTCTTCGACTTATAGAGAGATAAGCTAACCAAGTTTTAAGCATGGTTAGCTTCTACATATTAGGCATGAATGATAATTTATTAATTATAATTCTTATTTTTAACCTCATTTTAGGTATATAGGTATATTGTATATACAACAATCCTTCCCTCTGCGAAAAAGAGAGTTATTCTTGGAAGAGGAATAACTCTCGGTGAAGGTGAGGGGACTAAGTAATTTGTGCACATTAGTTCGTCATCCCTGGTGCTGCTCCGAATTTATGGTCTCATTAGGCCCTGTGCTTTCCCAAGGAGAAGTGGGAAAAGACCAACCTATCGCCTATGCAAGCCGAACGCTAAACAAAGCCGAGAAAAACTACTTCACTATTGAAAAGAAGTTGTCTATAGTCTGGGCAACTAGAAATTTCCGATGCTACCTCCAAGGCAGGAAAATTACGGTCTATACTGACCACAAGCCTGGCAAAGGAGTCTTTAATGTTAAAGACCCGACTTCCCGTTTGGTGAGATTTCACCATAAATTGTCAGAATTCGATTATACCATCGAATACAAACCAGGGAAGTATAATACCAATGCGGATGCATTAAGCCGCATTCCACAAGTATTAAACGAAGACTATACAGGCATCACCTTAACGGTACAAGCCCAAGTCCACCGCACTATGGACTCTGATGTGGAGGAAAATAATCCCCCATATAAAAGGAAAATAAAGAAACCCGCTCATTGCTTCGCCATGACCAGAGCTCAAAAACAGAAAGCCTAAGAGGCCAACACGAGCCCCAGCGCTGAAACACAGCCCACGGCAGCGGATCATAAAGAATATGAACCCCCAGAGGCAAAAATACAACCCCCTGCTACGCTTGAACATGAAATAAGTCCAGTCAAAACACCTGAGATAATCACGAGCCCCAAGGAAGTTCAAACACTCCTAAAGCATTAAAACGACTCTCCTTTCGGCGGCCATCAGGGTGTCATTAAGACTAATAAAAGAATTAGACGCAAGTATTGGTGGAGACAAATGTTTAGCGATATAAAAAAGTACATAAAATAATGCCCTATGTACCAAACAAAGAAGGCATCCCCACAATTCAAGATGCAAATGGTAATAACGGACATCGCAGAACAACCTTTCGACAAGGTTTACCTCGATATAGTAGGTCCACTAGAAGAGACCATATCAGGTAATAAATATATCTTAACTTTTCAAGATAATCTTACCAAATTTGTCGATTGGTATGCCATACCTAACGGAGAAGCAGTAACGGTGGCGCAAATCTTTTTCAACGAGATTGTCACGCGTTATCGCATTCCAAAGAGAATAGTCACCGATCAGGGAACTGATTTCCTGAGCGAGCTATTCAAGAAGGTCTGCAAACTGCTAAAGGTAAAGAAGCTACAGACCTCCGCATACCATCCACAGTCTAATGGAGCAATAGAGCGTGCCCATAGACCATTAATCGAATATCTGCGTACAATCGTAGACGAAAATCCCAAAACAGCGGATGTCCCAACTAATTTAAAACGGGATCCTGAACCCGTTTACAACCACGAAAGCTATTACCATATGCTCAAATACAGATTAAAAAAATCATATGCCACGTCTCGCAAAAATCTCTTAGCCAGCAAACAATGCTCAAAGGCATATTACGACAAAACAGTCAGGCCTCTCACTTTCCACCTAGGATACAAAGTCCTCCTCAAAAGTGAAAGCCGCAAACACAAACTGTCTCAAATCTGGGTTGGCCCATATCTGGTAATCAATGTACCCAGTCCAACAAACACTACCATAAAAATAGGTAAGCGGCAGGTTGTCGTACACAACAACCGTTTGTAACCCTATTATGAGTAGTATACTGGTACATATATATTTAGAAAATAAGTTTCCATCATACAAAATTCTACAATTAAATTAAGTGCTATTAGAATTACCACAAAACCTTTCAGTATGACTAATTGACTAACGAAGCCTATCCTTCATTTTCTACAGAACATGAAGCACATAGTGGTGTTAATATGCTGTTTCCATCTGCCAATGGGACAAATACAAACGGAACCCTTGGCAATAAGTCCCCTGAACAATACAGGAATACTGTATGAGGACTTAGGAAAATTACAAGTCTACCATAGTACATGGAACATACTAACGGAGATCAATCTAATGGGCGGAACACCTAGTATATAGATTATGCTTAAACCACTCTCAAACGGATGAGCTATGCCTGGTTCAACAAAAACACGTTCATTTTCTCTTAGAAAATATCAAGAGAAGAACAAGTGTTATTCCAGAATTGGTCTCAAAATCAAGATCAACAACATCTATCTTCGATGTAATAGGGAATGCAATGCACTACCTATTCGGGACCATGGACAGCACTAATGAACAGGAGGTATACAGTCGACTCGAGGAGCTCGAAACAAATACAAAAGCACCAGCCGACCTGGAAAGACAGCAGATCAGTGTAGTCAAAACTACATTACAGCAAATCCAAAAGCCATTGACATCTCTGCAGGAAAGATAACGTCAAATAAATCTCCAGGTAAATAGAATGCAAAATATAACAGAGGATTTACTGATGAGACAATTGACTCAGGAAATAATTTCAATGCTGACCTTACAAATTGTCGAAATTGAGTACAGGCAGCAAGCCTTACTCGACATAATAATCGCCAGTAAAAGTCATCAATTGTATCCGATAGTGGTGTCTCCCAAAAGTTTATTACAGATATACCACAAGTCCCACGCTACTTGCCCAGATGCACAAATTTGTCTCTCCCTGTTATATCAGACAGCGGAAACAAAGGCTCGTCCAGTCCAAGACAAATTAGTTATTAGAATACAACTTCCGATTTTCAATCGACCACAAATGAAGTTGTATAGAGTACATAGTTTTCCTATACAGATTAATAAAAAACAATAATTGGTACCCGATATACAGTACTCGCACGTAGCGCACCAGGTACAGACACAGGACATATTGTTATTAAAAACACAAAATCTTAAGGTCTTCAAAAAAATCACGCAATATTCCAAAGAGGACACTTACGTCACCAAGCTAAGCATTCCTGTAACAAAGGCAACAATGTCAAAAGAATACGTAGTGAAGCTGCTCTTTAATCCATTAAAGGAAGAGCCTCAGTGCCAATTCAGAGCACAAATACCTCCTAGACACCTACTTATCAAATTAAGTAAACCCAATTCGTGGATATTCTCGTTGATAGAACCTGCAATTGTACACCTCCATTGTACCCAACAATCTTTAACTTCAAAGATTGAAGGTTAAGGAATAATCACTATCAACCATCCCTGCCAATTACAAGTGGGTTCTCAAATCCTGAGGCAGAGAATATCCAGCCATTGAGTCTCAAACAACCCAACTACTTTCCGGACATAGCTCCATTAGAGCAATTAGTAGATAAATACCTCAATAAAACCAAACAAACGATACAGTCTGAAAAAATACAGACAGAACTATACTCAGGAGATGACACTAATAGCACGTCCTAGAAAGTACCCAGTCATTAAAAGAACTGTAGAAAAAACAGTTCCTCATATAAGTCACCACCCTACACATGTCCTAGCGGCAGCATCAGTATCCTTAACTGCTGTTTTCATCACATGTATGGTACTGTACCTGGTCGCCAAATGGCTAGTCCCATTCATTAAAAATTACCGTGTCCGCAAATCTAAAGAAACACCTGAGCCTAATCGAACAAATCGAAATAATCGAACCAACCCCTCTTAAAAGGTCCCGCACCCTACCACCTACTAGGTCAGTACAAGTGGTATAATGCCACCACTTCAAACGGCCGCAATAAAGAAGCACTATCACTAGCACTAGAAGACATAAAAATCTAACTGGTTTCAACAAACCCCAAAAAATCAGTTAGTAGGTACCAAGAGATATGTAAGAATAAAAAAAAAAGGGGAGAGAAAAAAAATATATAATAAATAATTTAGTAAGATAAAATATGGTATTAAAACCATAAGTACATGATACAAACCCCAAGAGAAAGTAAAAAGATACTCTCCCCCGATATCGTTAAAGAATAACTATAACAATAAACAATATAAATAAAATAAATGATAGTAGATAGAGATAACAAATAGAAAATAAATAAAGGTAATAAAATAAATATATAACAAAAATAACATAGCATAGAAACTATATAACCACTAACATTAGGATAAAACGTCGCATACAAATCCGTTTAAAACAGAAATATACATAATGAACACCCACAAAAAAAAATGTTTTGCACAGGAAAATAAATAAGACTAGAATAGGAATAGACTTGTAAGAGCAATTTTAGAAAATCATAAAACACAAATAACAAGGTTAACCTAGATTAACAAACTAAAATGTAAAACCAACGCCGTGCCGAGCCAACCACAAACCAGAACCAAATCAAAAAAAGGGGACTAGGAAGTTTAAATAAGAACAAGATTTTTTTTTAATATATAAAAGATTTAATAAAAATTTATTGAAAAGAATAGAAAGATAGGAAAGATACAAAAGAAAAACTAATCCTATAAGTGGGGAAAAGGCAGCCATACTGGGCTGCGTCCAGGACGTCAACCACCAACACTTCTGTCGGAGTTATCCGTTTCGACATCGTCGTCCCAGTTTTCAGGGCCCTCGAGCGCACCCCCGGCCTCATCATACCCCGGTGGAGACTCCGGCTCGGGTGACCCATGAGGAGCTGCAAAGAGCACCCTATAGAATTCCGTGACCGGATCTGCTGTAGAAAACACGCAGCAGACGCAAATCGCGTGCACCCCAGTCACCACCAGGGTGCCTCCTATAAAGAGAGAAACATCTTATTAACAAAAAAAAAAAACCTAAAAGTTCTGATTCATATTGCTAGATTGCTTAATTTGCTAAAAGGTAAGTGTTGGATATTTAATGCATTCCTCCGCAAGTCTACGAACTATTGTGAATTAGATGGAATATGGTTATTTTCATGAATAGTCTTTTTGCATTATATAAGCTTAATGTAGAAGTTATTTTTGACCTCCACTATAGAATTACTAAATGTATTTATGTTAGTATTGGATTGTTGTACTTTACACATTTATATTGTTTCCATTGTAAATACTTGCATAGTTAAAGTTTCGGTAATTCCGTAGTTTGTATTTTTTATCAGCTTTGTACAAGACACTTCTCGTTGGATAGTCATCGTGTGAGAATCTTGCTAGCAGTTCAATCGGCACATTGTATAAAGTTTTATTTAAAATATATTGAGAACTTACCAAGTATACAGTCTTTTAACTCTTTTGCTATCACACAAAATGTCCATCGAGCCGGATAACATTTAAGGAATTTAAATAAAATTATTGTAATATATACGTGCAAGAAATAACACGAAGCATCGTTCTTCATTATCGGATCGAGCACCAAGCGGTATCGAGATAGTGCACAGATTTCTTAGCTAGTCGTAACTTTATTGCATATACATAGCTACATATCGGCTATAATTACTATCACCTGAAAATTGCATTACTTGTAAAACGCAGAGAAGGAATCATTATAGGTATTTCCAAATCAATTGGATAATTCTCAACAAAATTCAGGTACTGTTATCGTTTCTTTTATTCCTAGCAGATGGAATGATTTCGAGCTCATCTATGTATATACGGATAAGCATATTCAATGGATCATATTCAAATAAAGCTAGAAATGCAAAATTTTCATTCGATTTAATGGACTTGCATCATATAGCTTAGCAAGAGTGAAATACAGAAAAAATCGAGCCCCTTACATTGATGAATTTATTGAAGTGAAATGCTAAACTTTAATTTGAGAATGGTTTTCTTTTTTTAATAAAATTAATTTAAGTCTTGCTACAATGAATTTGGGTGTGTGAATTATTAATTATAAAAACAACTATATTTTCTCAAAAAGAAAAAAAAATATCAGGCATTTGAACTCATTTAATTAGAAAGCCATAGCATAGAATTGACCATAAATAAATAACGGAACAATACATTTATTTCAACTCATTACAGTGAACAGAAATTAATTACGAGAAGTTGTATTTACTTGGATATTTATATCTGGAAATTTATTCCTTTTTTTTATTTTTTATTTTTTCCAATTTTGAATAAGTATGTCGAGGAATAACTCTGATACTGAAGAAATGAATGTAGATATACTTAGAACTAAAAGAGCAAGGTACAACAAAGAAATTAAAAAATGTTGTGCTGAGCTCGGATAACCTTGATATTTTTGATCTAGAAACTCATCGGCAATTATTAGAAAATTATTTTAAACAACTTACCCAATCACATTCTGATATTGTGTTCCGTTGCAAAACCGGAAACTGAAGCTCAAAAATTTGAGACATTTGAAGAGATTTATTGTACTCCGTAATCTCAAATATGGCGTTTAAGACAGGTTAATTCACCGTCATATCAAGTTCATTTCAGGAATCATGGACAGACGCAATAAATACAGTCTTAACCTCACAATCCAAAAATGTTAGACTGCCTAAAATTTCGTTACCAAAATTTTCTGGAAGGTATACTAATTGGTAAGACTTTAGTGATGCGTTTACTACGCTAATTGATAAGGACTCTAGCTTAACGGATGTAGAGCAATTTCTTCGTTCTTGCCTAACCGAAGGGCCTCTGCAGACAATAAAGGCATTAGAAATCACTGCTATGTCCTCTACGTGATGTAGAGTTAGCTCAGGAGATGGGGTGGTCCTAAAATGAACAGTGTTGAGCACGACGTGATTTTTCTTTACGGGTAAATCACGAAACCGATTCTTTTCCTTTTAATACTCCAACACCTGTATATCACCAACTAAACGGAATACGCTGAAGATGAACAAAATATCGAAAAAAAGAGAATACCTGGACTCATATAATATATATATTTCAGTATAAGCCACAAATTCTAAATCTAAAGGCAAGATGCCGCGAAATAAAAAAAAAGGTACCAGCAGTCAGTCACACATCAAAGTCGTAAAAAGAAAACGTCCAGCGACCTCAATAAACTGATAATGGTAGGACAGGACACATAGATATATCGCCGCAGGCATATATGATTTCATAAAATACACTAAATAAAATACTTAGCTTGTACTTTGGCTTGGTGCACTGTCCTTCTTCCCTTGTATATTTAACAGCGGCTCAGCTGCCTACAAATTTGACCCACGTGAGTCCAGAATTCTTTCTCATCTTCCTTTCCCTTTATCTTTTCTTTGTCGCTTCCTTTTCTTAATCACGGTCTTATAATTTTCCCGTTTCCTTGGCTTTGATTTTAAAAATTTTCCGGTCAGACTTTTCTCCTCTAATTATTATTTTATCGGAGAATTTTTCCTTTTTCGTCTGTCCACCTTTAACACTCGAGAAGAAGTAGGAAGTGCCCACCATGTATCATTATGGTGTCACCCTTTTTTGTGTTTCTCGTTTTTGATGTCTTTTTTTAAAAATGGCACTTTAGTGCATTCGCACGCTGCAGCTGATATGTGGACTTACAAATGTTGCGTCGCGCTTACACGGCACTACTTATGTGGCCCGAGTTTATTTTCTAATCATTGTTGGATAATTTTAAACCCTATCTGTGTTTATTTATTATGTGTTTAATTGTATAAAATCTTACAACTTCGTGGTATGACGGAACTTAGGAATTATTATAGCGTAACGTGTCTGTTCGACTCAATTTCGGCTTGTTTAAATGTCACTACTACACTTATTGTATTTGCTGGGTTTAGACTTTGACTGGTTTGAATATTATGTTAGGTTTTGGCGTTTAATTTTGATTTGTTTAAATATTATTCCTTTCAACGTTTAGTATTAATCATTGAATAAATAACTAATAAGGAAACGGCATATGGGGTGAAAACGTAAGCCACTCGACGAAATATATTAGTGTGCTCTGTTTGTATTCGTTTTGTCATGGCTGTAATGAAACCATGACATTTTGAAAAGGGACATTTTTTGTAATCCAAATTTCTATGTAAAATAAACAAATTTTTAGCGTCCCCTTATTTTCAGATAATATTTCTTGGCCTTGCCTTTGTATGACTGGAATAATTTAGGCACCAATGACAATTCAATTGTAAACAAATAAACCGGCGTTGGTAAAATGTTAAATCTTTTGCCATGGCTCTTTATTTTTATAGATATTTCACTTTTAGTTTGTATAAAACAATATAATTAATAAGTAAAGCTATTAAGCTTACTTGAAGAATGTTTTCCCACGACAATAACTCCGTTTGTTGCTGCAGCACAGCACAGCACAGCACAGGACCTTAGGTCGCACTGTCATTCAAATGCTTAAAAACGTACACTGTATTCGCACGATACCTCGCTTCCTTATTAGTTATTTATTCAATGGTATTGATTTGTTTTGATATAATTATTTCTCTTAACGTTTAGTATTGATTTGTTTTGATATTATCATTTCTCTTAATGTTTAGTTTTAATATGTTTTGATATTATTATTTCTCTTAATTTTTAGTTTTAATTTGTTTTGATATCATTATTTCTTTTAATGTTTAGTTTTGTTTTTTTTTTCTTATCTAGTATTATTTAGCTAAAGGAAGGAAGGAAGGAAGGAAGTAAGGAATCCTGGACTACGTCTTTACTCGAGTTCTTTCTTTTGACCAATTGCCGATGCGTTTTGGAAATATCACTACCAAAGTGAAGAGTGAAAGCAGTAATTTGAAATGTATGACTGGCTGATGTTGCCGAAGATTGATCTCAAGACCTAATCAAGCTCCTTTGACATGCAGTATTCGAAGTTAATTTCTTAAGATTTTTAATGTTTTAAGCGAGAACTATTGCATAAATTTCGATATAAAACTCAAATTCTAAAGAAAACTATTACTAAAAGGAACAATGTATAGTCCAAATACTTAACTAAAAAGGCTGCGAACTTTTCTTCTAAACTAGTTGTAGTGTAGGATTTACTACTTGAGGCTTCGCGACTTGGCATCTCGACCCCCACGTTATACAATCCAAAAGCTACGAGAATCAGATAATACAATCTCATGAATTCTTAACTAATTTTACAAACTTCATTTCAGGGTGTAAATACAATTTAATCGCGCTCTAATAGTCCTCATTTGTATATAATAATTTCCGTTCCATTCAATACCAATACGACTCCGTAGTACAAATAATCTGGTAACGGGGACGTGAGTCCTCTTCTCTGCGATTTTGGGTTTGTGAAATGCATATTTTATCGGCATTTGATAATCCTTATAAGACGAGTACAAACAGAGATAAAATTCCGCGAGACCGTAACATACACGTCCTCTTCCTCCGGGAGATTTTGTAGAAATCTCATGCGAGATACAAATTACTTTCTAGGGTATGCACGGCATATCAAGTATTACTGCGCAAAAAAAAATCTTGTTTCTTGGTCAACTAAACTTATAACCTAATTTTCTGTTCCATATTTTTTTTTCTTTTTATAAAAGCTTCTATCCTTAATCCAATCTTTTAAATTCCTTCTTTTCCTTTGTTGCTTAACAACGAACAATCTTTCAAATACATACTATTATATCTCAGACGAATTCACACAATTTTAATCCAAATTCCCAATTGTTATCAACTTTTATCGACATAAGACCTGCTGGACTAGGATTTTATTAATTCTCGCACAATTTCGTATTATAGCTGAAGCTGGCGAAGCTTTCGACATAAAAATGACAACGAATTTCATCCATAGGCAGGAACTAAACATCCTAATGTTCTAACACTATTAAAAAAAACAACAAATAGTTTAAAACTAGTTAATTCGTACCAACTGTAAGAAATTAAGCCAGGAGAGAAATGTTACTAAAACAAGAGATATGAAAATAAAACTATTTCCTCAACGAGTTCCTCAGAACCTTACCTAAGTAATATCTTGTTATTGTACTTTTATACGGAACAGGAGCGCGGGTGTCGCCCGAGTGTTGGATGGTTTAACGTCCATACTTTTAACAAAATAAACTGATGATTCCGAGGGTAGATTTTCTTAAGCTTTTCTCATATGTTCCTTAACAGGTACAAAAGGCGTCACTGAGATAACATGTATTAATGCCCCTTACAAAATATTTGTATCTTTCTTCCCCATTGGCTTCGGGTAACTCGTATCGAACTGGGTTGACTGGACTTCGTAGCACGTGCAATCCGAATACCATGAACTCGTCCATTCTATCCTATTAGATCAACGTATAGACCACCAGACAACAAGCAGCAAGAGAATGTTAGAGTCGGAAATGGAATCTTGATCATTGGCTTGGATCATTGGACTTCATACAATATATGATCCCAACACCGTGAACCAAATGCTCCCGATGACAATTTCTATTTAACTACTTCCTAGGAAATTAACAAATTGGAATAGCTGGTAAGCTGATGACCACCGGACGGCACAAAGTTATACAAAAGAGTATCGACCGCAGCGAAATTGAAGTGAAAATGTCCAAGGGGATAGTACTTTAACGATCTTAAACGGACCGATGAATTTAGGTGCTAGCTTTGCATTGACAAAACGTACCATACCAGGTCATTAACGTAATATCTTTCATCCCTGCGCCGTAGAACATAACTTCTCTTTCCATGTTTTTCCACCTTTTCTAATCTTTTGCTAACATCCCTAATGACTTCTTCCACAGCTTCCGAACGAGCCACTGGATCGTATATCTCCCCTTTTTTCAAATTCTTATGAGCCTTCCCATGGGTAATCATTTCACGCCCAAAGTTAATAAAGAACGGTGTCAACCTGCAATTCTCCTGTGTGGACGTGCGGCTAGTACAAGCAATCTTTGCTAGATGTAAATCCCACTTTCTGTGGTTCTCTGACACGTACACATGGAGCATGCTCTTGATTATCTGATTAGTTCTTCCGGATGGATTCGCCTGAGGATGATAGAAAGCTCTGTACCTGATTTCTAAACCATGATATTCGCATGGCTTCTTGAATTCTTGACTTTTGAGCTGGGGCCCATTGTCACATATCAACGATCCAGGAACACCTAACAACAAGAAAACATTTTCTTCCAGAATAGTAGATATTGAATGAGCTAAAGCTGCACGTAAAGGAAACAACATCGGAAATTTACTAAACTGATCCACTATGGGTAAAATATACAAATATCTACGACTTGAACGAGGTAAGGGGCCTAGCCATGAGTCCGGCGGCTTCCTTAAAACTGGTTTTATAGATTAACATATTAAGCACTTCTTTACGTACACTGCGCCATCAGATTTCATTTTAGGCCAGTAAAACTGTTGAGCAAGTCTGTCATACGTCTTCTGAATATCACTATGCCCAGCAGTAGGTATATCATCTGGATTATGTATAATACTCTTCCGTTCCTCTTTGGGGATTACTTGTTTCCAAGATTCTGATTCGAAGGCGAGCGCAGGATATCTAGGACGAACATGTTTTCGCAAGCGGTCTTTCTCAACACGCCAATCTGGGTATTTAGAAGGATTTGAGCCTTCATGTTGGGTTACCACTTATCGCCTATTCCTTGCTCTTCAATGATACAATTGACTATATGTACTGACCTCGAAAGCCAATCGGGGAGCAGGTGTTCTTTGCCTTTCTTGTGGATCACCGCGTAATCATACTGATGTAACCTCACCGACCTAGGAGCCAATCTTCCAGTCGGATCTTTCAGGTTATGTAACCACAAAAGTAAAGCGTGATCCTTAATTATAGAAAATCACATAACTTCGAGGTAAGGTCTTAACTTCTTGATAGCCCACAGAACTGCCAGACATTCCCACTCCGTCGTAGAATAGTTTCTTTCGCACCTATTTGGGGACCAACTTAGATAGGCTATTATCTTTTCCTCGCCGTTAACATTTTGCAACAAAACTGTCCCAGCCCATATCCTGAGGCATCCGTATGGACAAGAAAAGGTTGACTAAAATCGGGGCAAGTTAATATTGGTGCCGAGACTTATGTATTTTTAACTGTTTGGAATGCAGTCTCGCATTCAGGTGTCCACACAAACTTTTTACCTTTCTTAAGCAGCTCTGTGATAGGTGCAAGCAATGAGGAGAAATTAGCGATGAATCCTCTATACCAGGCAACGGTTCCAATAAACTTACGTACCTCGGTGACAGGCTTAGGAATGGTTATATCCAACATGCTCTTGACCTCCTCTGGGTCGACTTGAAGTCCATGCTCTCCAACTCTATAGCCTAGATAACGGAGTGCGGGCCTACAAAACTCACTGACACAAACGATCAAAACTTCTTCAAGTACCCGTAAATGTTGTTCAAAGCTTGGCGTAACTATTATAACGTCATCTAAATATACAAAGACGTGTTCCTCTAAATACCCTGAGAGAACCCTGTTGACTAACCGTTGCCATGTAGCTGGAGAGTTCCTCAAGCCAAACTGCATACGACGGAATTGGAATAATCCCTTCCCAGGGACTGTGAAGGCAGTATATTGTTTACAGCCTCTTGCCATGGGGACCTGCCAAAAAGCTGATTTAATGTCTAATGAAGACATGTATCTGGCATCTCTTAATTTATCTAGTGTAGCAGAAATGTACGGTTAGGGATATGCATCCCTCTTAGTAACATTTTTAACTTCCTATAGTCGACGCAGAAGCGGTAGGCTCCATCTTTCTTCCTTACCATAACAATTGGTGATACCCAAGGGCTATTTGATGGCTCCACAACACCTTCTCTCAACATTTTATCAAGCTCGTCGTTGATTACTTTTTGTATGGCAGACGAGACTGGATAATACCGCTGCTTAATAGGGGTGGAGTCAGTCTGTATTACGTGTTCGAACTGATTCGCGCAGCCCAGAACTTTACCCATCTTTTCTTCTGCGCTTTTGATTAAATGTTCGAGATCTTTTCTTTGAGGTATATATAACTTTGATCTGCTTGCTAATGAACTTACATGGCACACGCTAATATCATCTGTAAATTCCCATCCCATGTATCCTTTGCTAAGTTCACAGAGATACCCATGAATCTCCAGAAATCTGTTCCCAATATCATGCTGTGAGGAAGCTGTGGGATAACTAGCACGTCTAAAATTTTCAGCTGACTACGTATTTTTATAGGTAAGCAAATTTCACCTAAAACTTTTATACGTTCTCCATTGGCGAGTGTTACGAACTCCGACACAGTTTTCCCAAAAGTTAAATTTAAATTTTTCAATAAATGCCACGCAGGCCCTCCGAAATTTGTACGTCATGCACCCGAGTCGGGTAACCCAATAATATCTGTATCGAAAGTTGATACTGTTAAGAAAGGACGCACATCGTCTTATACATGTGTAAAAATATAATCCACCAACGTGTGTAACGTGTGAACCTTCTCACTACTTGGAATTTCTCTGATTACTGCGACTCCTAGTGGTCTGTCTGAGCTCGAAACGCCGCTTATACTCAAGCTCGATTCGCATTTCTCTGACCTTGAACATTCTGGCTTCTAAAATTATGGACGTTAGATCGATCTTCTCCCTGTGATCGAACACTCCTACAATTACTGCACCTTGGTCTAATAGTACCTGGTGTACCGCAGTCATAACACTTCAAATTACGCTCACAGAAGCGAGCTATGTGGCTTGCGCCACCACACTTGAAACATTTTATTAAGTTTGGTTTGATACTGTTCTCATTATTTGACAATACAGAAACTAGTTCTAATGAACTGGTGTTGCGCTTTCAAGGAGGAGGATTAAATGTTTCAACTGATAGGTGTACTGCCACTAAGCGCCTACCCAGGTCGATGTGTTCTTGTGTTGTATCAAATTCCGTGAGACCCAATTGCGTTTGGTAAAATGGACTCATGTTTCTTTTCAGAATTCGTAGCTGTTACGCTTCCCATAGAGGATCTACAAGCTTTGAAAACATACTGGACATTACGGTAACGTAAGTCCCAATTGTTTCTTCTCTACCCTGTGTTCTTCGTTTGATCTCATCTAGGAGACGTTCATTGTAGTCCGCGGCTCCTTTTTCAACTCCCAGATAAGATCTGCTCAACTATACAAACTGCTTTTATTTGCTCTATAACGTACCAGCGCTTGGCCGGAAAAAAGAACTAGTGCTGATCGAAATAGTTGCGTTTTGCTGACGGCCCTAGCCTCAGCCAGTTCCGTTATGCGTTCTAAAAATGAGTTCAGCGATTGGCTTTTCTCTCCAGAAAAGGTAAGTTTCCACTTATATAATGGTGATCGGGAAGCAAGAATCGTGGTATTGAGAGGCGTAAACATATCATCGTCCGAATTGGATGTGTTTATCCCATGATCATCTCCCTCTGCCTAACTTTGAAGAGATCCTGAAGACAAAATTAGCTCCCCCTTATTGTCTTCTTAACTTTTATATCTTTTTCTTCCTCCGGTTCAACCCTAGCGCGTCTTCCTAATGCGCATTCTAATTTGGTCAAGATCTTCTTATACTCCTCCGAACCTATATCCCCAGTGAATGAAACTAACAACCCGTTTATCTCTTCTACCTTCTTAGTTAGTGCTTCTATATCTTCCTCGACTGGAATTGGGTATGGTTCAAGAACTAACGTCTTGCCTAAATTTTCTGTTTTGAGACCCGCATATCATCCACTTTTCCTGTGGGAAGACCAGGGATAGTAAGGTCATAGGTAAGCTCTTCTTGATTGAGCCGTTTAACCTCCATGTTTATTAAAATATCTAACTGAGAAAAGAGATCAACGAACTATAAGAGTAATTATCACTTAGATATCACACTGTGAACTACAGCAGCTTCTCTTTGCCAGAGTGACTCTTAGACAGCTTAGTTGCCTGCTTATTTTAGCTATTTTAAAATAAAATTATTTATATTTCCCCAAGGAACTCACGAAAATATCAGAACACTGACCCAAGAAGAATATTTAACAAAACATTCTATTAATGACCGCTGAAACAAAAGCAAGAACTTCCTAAAGTTGCTGGGAATTCAATTAAATAGTATTACCCACAGCACTATCTGCATCTCCTAACATCGATGATAGCAGACAGCTAGGTGGATATGGTGTTTTTTTTAAAGCAAAAGTGTTCAGTCCACATACTGAACTGGAAATCCATCGATGGAAATACTTCCTAAAAAATACAAAAAGAATCCACAAAGAATTCAATTCTAAAAATAATTAAAAAAAAGGCACTTATCTAATGTTAGGGAGCTCATTTTGGTCCAACGCCGTCCTAAACTTCCTCCATTATATATCCACCTGGAAATAAACAAAAACTCTGATAAATAACTAATAAAATTAATAAATATTGCAAACTTACCATTTTTTCTACCTACTGCTGGATGATCACAAATTGACATGTCAAAATGTCAACACATTACATCAGATGTTCTCGCCTTCGCCGCAGTCAGAGTTCAGTGCAACTTTAATGGTCCATTATGACGTCACTGCGGGACACCGCCGTCAAAGTTTAACAAACCTTGAGAACGAGCGTTGCAAAGACCACCCATTATGAAGCCGAAACGTAGCGGCTTGTGGCGGCTATAAAAAGGCGACGAGCTGCAGCCATTCCCAATACAGAATTTGATCTGAACACATCAGAATTTTCTCTGATTTTCCAAATTATATAAACCAAATTTTGCTTTCATCTAAGTAGGAATTTACTCCTACTACAGAAATTTAATTCTGCTAATTTTCATCTCCCACCTAACTAGGAATTTACTCCTACTGCAGAAATTTAATTCTGATAATTTTCATCTCCCATCTAAGTAGGAATTTACTCCTACTGCAGAAATTTAATTCTGCTTATTTTTCATCCCACACCTGAGTAGGAATTTACTTATACTGCAGAAATTCAATTCTGCTTATTTTTCATCTCCCACCTGAGTAGGAATCTACTCCTACTGCAGAAATCTATCTCTGCTTTAATTTTATCCTACGTCTAAGCAAGAATCTACTCCTGCTGCAGAAACATACTTCTGCCAATTTAGTTGTTTCTATTATTGCTACCGCGCTTAGACGTGCAGCAAAAAAACTTCTATTTTTATTTTTGAATTACTTCATTAAATTAACTCTGGACTTTCTTCTCTTTCTTTCAGTAAAAGGAGAACAAATCGCTGTGGCAGCATTTTTTTTAATTATTGAATTTATGTTGAATTGTTAGCTTAAGGTAGTATAAGTGTTGAATTCTTAGAGGTATAGTAGTAATCTAGGTTAGTTATAAGCATTGAAGTTGTGATAGTAGCAATATGTTGAAAATAAAGAATTTTATATTTGAATTGATAAAAGTTGAGTTATCCTTTCACGTCTAAGCACGGTAGCAGTAATAGAAATAACTAAATTGGCAGAAGTATTTTTCTGCAGCAGGAACAAATTCCTGCCTAAATAAACGATTGAATAAAGCAGAAGTAAATTTCTGCAGCACCTCACAGAAAGTGTTTACTTCGATCGCGCTTACGCGTAAAAGTACCGCAGATATAAAGCAAAGTCTATAGCTTTTGCGATTCTGACTTGATTGATAATTAACGATTTAAATAAAAAAAAATTGGCTACAAATTAGTTGATTCACGATGGCTTCTCTGATTTCGAAGTTAATGAAAGACTGAAAGACAACAAAATACATAAAATCCCAAAAATACTAGAACACACAAAAAAATATGCAAGCTCCGTTAGAATCAATGGCACACTTCAGTAAGAAACGACAAGAGCAAGTCAGAATCATTCACAGGGCTTTCTCTACATGCTTACTGCAGCAGGATTTGACAAAATTACTGGTTATTGTCTTAAAACTATGTTACTAAATTCAATATATTTTCTTCTTCCCGTACTATCTATATAGAATCTTTAGATTTGGAAAATATGAAATCCAAGTTCAAGTTTTCTATTTGCGCTGAATAAATTTTTACACTTAACCTAACAATATTTTTCTTATCTAAACCTATTCCCTGATTATAATTCCTACGGGCTTTTCTTTGGCACTGAGTTCAATTAATCTAGCTGCGTTTTCTTATTTTCTAAATACATGAATTGCTAACAAACAGTTGACTTACTTCTAAACTATGGCTAGCGCTACCTAGTTATAATTAACTAACAATATTTCGTAATTCTAATACTTAACTAACTTAAGTGCTAGCTACATAACTTAGATAAAATATGCAACCCGTGCATACAAATCAGTTGCCGCTATTTACACGCTTTTACTATTTTACTATATGAGTAAAAAAAAAGCCATGATAAATGACTGCGTAACCGTCTGTACCTATAAATCCATATATGACAGGAACGCAACCTCTACCTTGCTAGAGAAAACGTACCCGATGTTCTTTCTTCAATAAGAACAGCCCTAGAATGCTACTACTTCCTCATCTCACCTCCTTCAAGATAATTGGAAGATATCATCGACTTATATGAATTTTATGAAAATTCGGAGTAACATAGTCTTCCCGTATGGGTCTTAATTCATTAACTTTTTTAAACAAAATTCGTTGCGTATTTCCAACTAAAGATATCTCCGTTCGAACACCTAATTACATTGTTCCTTAGACTTTTACCAGATGAGATGCCAATGTATAATAATTTCTATAAAGTTTATTCGTCAGAAGGGAGAGAATTATTGCAAATCAAAATCAAAAACCAATCGTTGTATCGGTGGGATCCTGATTCTAATTGCAGTTGGAAGTTCAATTATAAGGGGACCCCACTCACCAATTAATTCCAGTTGGTAAAACAAATCGTTAATTCGAGAAAAAAAATTTAAAAACATAGTAAGGTAGATTCCAAAATGCCTATTGATCTCACTCCTTATACACACCTAAATATTTATAAATAAAAAGATTACTCTTTTGGACTTTTTACCGGGTTAAACTTGATTTTGTTCAAGAAAGAATTTTTTGGGATTCTCCGGTATATAGCAAAAGCTAAAATATGTTCTAATTTGTTATTTCATCACACAACCCCTTAATTTCTGGTGACAAGTTTCAAGTCTTGGTTTGACTCATCAACAGGTCCCGAATAGCGAAATTGGGTGATTTGAAATACAAATGAAAAAATGAAAAAAAAAGAAAGAAATGAAAAGATTGAGAAAAATAGAAAAACATTTTTTTTATTTATTAAAAAAATTTAAAAAAGTTTTAAAGAAACAGATTCATTCGAAGCGAATCGAACCTGTATACGACACGCGGTGGGCTGAAAAATAAAGAAGAAAACGAAGAAGAAGAAGCGTTTCGTGTCAGCAGATAACCTTCCACTCATCGGTGCAGTTTGGTTTTCTGCCTGCTGCAGAGGCTTGAAAATAGATCAAACTGATCTCTTCTCATATAAACTCAGAATATATTCTGGGTGTGAATTATATGAGGAAAAAACACTCCTATACAAGCCCAGGAGGAAAAATAAATAAAAAGATTACTCTTTTGGACTTTTTACCGGGTGAAACTTGATTTTGTTCAAGAAAGAATTTTTTGGAATTCTCCGGTATATAGCAAAAGCAGTGGGCTGAAAAAATGTTTGCCACTCCATAGCTATCCCAATATCATATGTAACAATTTTTTTTAAAGCAAACCTCCTTAATAACATCCCCCTCCAAGTTATTAACTTTTATATGTTCACGTACACAAACTATATTCAAAAATCTATCAAAGCAACTTATATTTATACACATAAAAAAATATAATATAAGTAGCGGTGTATAACGACGCAACGGGATGGGCGTAGAGCTAGCTGGCTTTATCCGAGCGCTTTACTAATAATCTCTGGAAATATAAGAAACATTTTTCTTTCCCCACTTCATTAATTGAAACTTAACCTCAATTAGTGGGCTATGTGTACAGTTTATATAAGAATATATTAATACCGTTTACGTGTACCTTATGATAGTAATTATGACTTAAAAAACAAGAAAAATGCGTCGCCGAACTTGACCTACTGCTGCTTATGCAGCTGCATCTGCGAGGTGTTCAATTTTCAACACTAACGGATTAAAAAAAAATTTATTCAGACCACTGACACTAATGTTATGGCCCAATATACGGAAGATTCTTCCAGTAGCCAAGGGCGCATTTTAGTGAAATAATTAGCAATTGCTAAACAGTAACGACACATTGTACTGTTCTGCAACTGCCGGTTTTTTTGCTGATTAGCTCAACAGCTGGCTGCGATGAGCGCTTAGTGGAGCAATCGACGATTACAATAATAAACAATAATAATTAACCTAGCATGGTAATTATTATGTAAAGTGATTGTTTACTACTGAGCGACTCAGGTGCTGCAACCGGTAGAACAAACGGCAAGGTTGTTGTCGTTTGTTTATATCCGCGTTGTTAAGTAAAGTCTACTTCCGAGTATTGGTGCATAAAAGACCAATGACTGGACTGGCGAGTGCCTGTAGTGTTCTTAGCCCGTTAATGGTTCAGTCATCGTGATATTAAATTACAGTTCGGTTCGGATTGGTTTAGCTTTTGAATTGTTAAGTTAGGTCCTGTTTTTAGTAAATAAAGATTGATAACGTCCAAGAAATCAGAGCGTTGTTTTACTTCGAAGAAAGTTTTATCGCGGTCTTAATAGGGTTTATTGATTGATTGCTTTTGGACACGACAATTTGGCGCAGCCGGTTTAAAAAGGTATTGTATTTTTAAAATTTATATATATTGGGAGTTAAGCTTTTTTAGCTGCTCCATTTTTTTTATTTTTTGGGAGTTAAGCTTTTTTTAGCTGCTCCATTTTTGTTAATTGTGGGAGTTCCGCTTCTTCTAGCTGCTCCATTTACTTTTCAGGATAAATTTAAAAAGTGTTGAGTGCGATTTTGGGAAGCCATTTCAGTGTAGTAATATTGATTTCATGATTGTGATAGGTTGAGGTTAAATCATTATGGGCGTTTGAAAGTTTTTGTCGCATTTCCGTGTGTTTAGGTTGAGAATTTAAGATATAGGTTAATTAGTTAATTCATCGATGTTTGGTTTTTGTTTTGTTTGCGGCGATTTTCAATATTTTTTGTTTAATATGGGGGAATAAATGTTTTGTATCGTTGGCCTTTATGTTTTTATTATAAATGAGAAGTGTAGTAAGTTATTCAGTTTTTGTGCGGATGAATGAATTTGTACCTGTAAGAAAAACTGTGAATCTTTCTATACGTTAAATAGACTAACAGTTAAGGAGTGCAAATTTTGGTAATTAGGTATAGCGTTGTTTTCTATAATTCCGCTTAAAAGTTGGATTTCACACCTGTTCGTTCGAAGCAACTTCGCGTTTGTTATAGCATTGATAGAGTATATGCTATATTTGTCTGGATCGTCACGTTTTAAACAGAGATTATAAGTCTCGATATTGATATCTGCTGAGTGTTGAGGTTATGTCTTCGTGATTCACACAAAAAGTCAAGTCGACTGTAACGTTTGGGATTAAAGTGTTAATCTAGGGAGCAATTAGGTTACAAAGGGCAGGAGAAAGTGAGACTGAATGAGGAAATTGGGAAAAATTTGAATTAGTGTTACTAGATGTGGTTTAAAATTAATTAACTTTTGTGTAAGTCGTTTTGTTGGGTGAGATTGTTTTCTTGGTTAGGTATTATATATAAAATATACATGTAACTAGGCTTGGATTGGAGGGAAAAGAGAGAAGTATTAGATGATCTTCTGGTTCAGACTTCAATGTCGGTGGGTAGAAGTAATGTACTGACAAGAGAGCAACTGTTACGGTTCGAAACTCAAGAGAAGGAATTAGAGGAAAGATCGCAGGAGCTAAAAGAGTGTAAGGAGAAGATAGAAAGCTACGAGCAAGACTGGCAGTTTATTGGAGAGCATCTCACGACAGAGTTGCAAAAACGAACATCAAGTGAAGAATCGAGAAAATTGATTCAGGAGTGGAATACAGCTGCCAAGTCCTGTACGAAAGGCGAAGCCTTAGACTTGCTGGTAACGGCTACACTCGACGTGATCCAAAGGGGTGAGATCCAAGCAGAACAATTGTTAGAAGAAGAGAAAAGAAAGAACGAGGGTCTAATAAAGAAAATATTGTCTTCGGAACAGCAACTGAAGGAAGCAGAAGAGGCAGTGGAGGAACTGGAGACAGAATTAAGCGCCGAGGGTCCACCGCCGCAAGAGAAAGTATACAGGCAAGAAGTCAGTAAGAAGTGGACACCAAGGAAATTAGTGTTCTAGGATAAACCACGAGAAACGAAAGATAGGCAAGATATTTCAGCTAAGAGTAGCTCATCGAAGGGAAAGACAAAAGAACCAGGAAGCAGTAAATCATACGGATTGCCCAAGAACAGTATGACGGATGCACATGGGAAAGTTATGGATATGGTATCCAAATATATACCATTATTTTCTGGGGAAAGGTCACCAAAGCTGGGCAAAGAATTGTACCGTTTCCTGAATTGCAGCAAGGAACTCTACGATCAATTGACTACTGAAGAAAAAGCTATCTTTATCAAATGTGTGAAATTTCGGCTTACAGGTGACGCTTATTATCTGGTGTGTTCCCAGGAGCCGAAGGATTTTGAAACTCTGCAGCAAGTTATTACAACTGCATATACGCCACGAAAATCGTTCAGTGAGCTACGTACGGAAATGCTGGAGTGTAAACAACGACCTGGAGAGGACATTCGAGAATTCGCTGATAGAATGAAAGAGCTTCTGGACAAAATTAAAACAGCAGTCACAGCTAAGTACCCAAATAAGGAAGGGGGAGTGGCTACTTTTAAAGCAGGCATAGAGAATAAGCCAACGCAAGTGCATCAGACGGGAAGGAGATTCCAATCTCTAGATGAAGTACAAGAAGAAGCTAGTTATTTCGAGAAGGATGCAACCAGGCTTCAGAGTAGAGAACCAGAAGTCTGGGTAAGTGGGCGAAAACTGAATTCCGAAACAATGTGAGATAGCTGGGGACTAATCGTTTCAACAATAATACCAGCAGACCATTCAGAGAAGCCGTACAGAAGGGCCCATCTCCAGCAGCAGCAGGAATATATCATGGATCACAGGCTAGGGCAACGACGCCTAGGCCCATCCAGTGCTTCGCGTGTGGGCAAAGAGGGCATATTTCTAGGGAATGCCAATCAAGAAAACACCCACCATACTGTGTAAAATGCCGAAACTATGGTCACTATACTGCTAGTTGCCGAAGACAAAGCATAAGGTTCGCGGATACTTCAATTCGTTCTCCAGGACAGCTGCAAACAGACCCCTTTATTGCCAATTCTGCAGAACCTGCGATCATTATACCGCAATAGAGTTGAAGGAAAGTACCCAGGACAATCATCACCAGTTTATCCAGAAAGAAGAGTCAGTGTATTCTTCCCCAAAAGAGATTCAGCAACGAATGAAGAATCGAGTCGCAGCCTTGCGGACATTATATCCAAAGCGGTCGTGGTATGAGATAGCCTCACAAAGCATCTTTCAGAAATAGAATCTTACCAAGATGGTCAAATAAAAGAAAGAAAGATGACTTTTCCAAAAGAAGATGATGTACAGCCAGCTCTAACAGCTGAGGAGTGGCCTTTCGTACAATTGGTCGAGTCCCTTAGCCCGGGAACGAACCAAAAAGATTCTCAAGAAGCACCCATCAATAGGACTAAACCGATGGGGAGCAGAGAACAAGAAGGTGTAGCAGGAAAAAGGGAAAAGGAGCTGGAAATTCCTCGCATGGAAGTCCAGCGCGACCTCTCTAAAGCTACAGCTTACGCAGAGGCTCAGAGCGAAAAGGTACATCTTACACAGCGAAAGGAAAAGTATTACTTAGGAAAGAGTAAAACCACTCAGGAGACAAGAACTAAGTTGTTGGAAATTCCTGTCATAGGTGAGGAAGATTTAGCGTGCATGGCGGAAGAAATTAGGCCAGGAGTGTATTGTGGGAATGCTATAATTAAGCCAAGGAACGGTAAAGCGTGGGAAGGTATTATTAACGCAGGAAGGGAGCCCGTTGAACTAGTGGATTTCAGGCCGAGGCTTGAAAAATTGAGTAAGTATACTGTGCATCCACTAGGACGGGATAAGGGTTAGATTGATAATCGCCAACAACGGCTCAAGCTAATGAAGGAATCACTGGTGCTGGGAGAAGACCTTAACTTCGAAGAAAGGGAAGCAGTAACCCATATTTGCTACGAATACAGTGATATTTTTCATTTTCCAGGCGATAAATTGTCATACACCCCAACGAAGACCTTTAAGTTACCGTTAATGGCTAATACGGCCCCCATACACAAAAAGCAATATCGCATGCCAGAAGCCCATCGAGAAGAGTGTCAGGAACAACTCAAAAAATTACTCGAGGACGATATCATCGAACCTAGTGACAGTCCATTTAATTTCCCCGTACTTCTAATTCCTAAGAAAGGAGTAGATGATAACGGTAAAAGAAAGTATCGGCTATGTGTAGACTTCAGAGAACTAAACAAAGTCTGCATCCCCTTTTCTTATCCCCTTCCCCGAATTGAGGACATCTTAGATCGTTTGGGTCATTCTAGATACTTCACCACGTTAGATTTAGCTAACGGGTACCACCAAGTATTAATCGACCCAAAAGACAGAGAAAAAACGGCGCTTAGTACCAATTTTAATCATTTCCATTATAAACGATTACCATTTGGTTTAAAAACGACCCCCCATTTTTTCAATCCCTACTGAACGGAATTCTGTCGGGACTTCAAGGGATTAAATGCTTCATGTTTCTCGACGATGTCATGATATTTGCTAAGAGTTTGGACGAACATAACAGCAAACTACGAGAAGTTTTTCAGCGCTTCAGAGAACACAACCTTCAGTTGCAGCCTTCAAAATGTCAGTTTTTGAGGAAAGAGGTAGTGTATCTGGGCCATATTTGTTCAGAACAAGGGGTAAAGCCTGATAAACGATTAGTAGAAGTAGTGCAAAATTTCCCAAAACCAAAAACTGTTCGTCAGGTTCAATCTTTTTTAGGGCTAGCCAATTATTATCGCAAATTTGTGCCGAATTTTTCAATATTGGCACCCATTAATAGTTTATTAAAAAAAAGCGTTAAGTTCACATGGGGACTCGAGTGTGACAAGGCTTTCAGTCCTGTCAAGGAAATTCTTACTACACCACCACTCTTGATATATCCGGATTTCACAAAGGAATTTACGGTAATCACTGATGCAAGTAGGGAATCATTAGGGGCAGTTCTGGAGCAAGAGGGCAAGCCAATTAGTTACGCTAGTCGTACTTTGAACATGGCAGAAAGAAACTACTCCACTACAGAGCGTGAGATGTTGGCCATTGTGTGGGCAGTACGGACCTACAGGTGCTACCTTCTGGGCAAACCTTTCAAAATAGTAACGGATCACCAACCGCTACGGGGAGTTTTCAAGGTGAAGGACACTACTTCATGTATGCTCAGATTTCACCAAAAACTATCGGAGTATGAATTTGAGATTATATATAAAACTGGAAAAGAAAATGGTAATGCCGAAGCCCTAAGCAGAATACCAAGGCACATTGAAGAACCTGAGTCATATCATAACAAGGAGTACCCATGCCTTGCTTCAACTATCTGAGGAGTTTTGTTGATCGGGAGCCACGAAACTGGGACGAGCTGTTGAGAACCGCAGCGCATGCGTACAACAACACCGTGCATACAGGCACAAAACTTACACCCATGGAAACGTTGTTTGGATTTGTAGCGGAAATCCCCAGTAGCTTACAGCGCCAGCCTGAATCGGTATACAATATGGATAAGTACCATTCGGTATTGCGGTTCAAATTGCAGAGGGCATTTCAACTAGCTAGGGAGAACCTACTTAAAAGCAAACTAGTGGCAAAGAAGTACCATGCCAATTCAGCTAGGCCGGAAGTCTTACATATTGGTGATAAAATTCTAGTTAAAGACTTAACTAGGGCAGGGAAATTAGCATCCATTTTTAAAGGTCCATTTGAAGTAATTTACGTTCACAGTCCTGAGAATGTAACTATACTTCAAGGGAAAAAGCTCAAGCGGATTCATACGAATCGTTTCAGGAGGTATCATGATTAATTTTAAGATTAGAGTTTGTTCGTCATATAAGGACGATAACCTAAGTGGAATGAAGCACGAGAGAATAATTTTACAATTTGAATATTTTATTTTATTTAGTCTTTTTTTTAGTTTTTTTGTTTTTCTTGCAGAACAAGGTTCATTAAAGCATTTAGGCTGAGAGGAAAGGAAAAAGAAGACTAGGCAGATGCGAAAAGATTGCCAATGGAGGAAAGTAAGTAAGTCTATGTAAAAAAAAGGGAGAAGAATGATTGAAGATTTTTTTTAAAGATAAAAAACGAAATAGAAAAGAAAAAATAGAGATTTAAAAGAGGAGAAAGTAGAGTATACAAAGATTAATTAAATGAAAAAAGAAGAAATAGAGAATTTAAAGGAAATAATAATTTAAAAAAAAAGAGAAAGAAAAGAGGAATAGTAAACAAGATATAAAGATTTTAAAAAAATGAATAAGAGATTT
Organism: Dioctria linearis; assembly: GCA_963930735.1. NCBI lineage: Eukaryota > Metazoa > Arthropoda > Insecta > Diptera > Asilidae > Dioctria > Dioctria linearis. The sequence continues at coordinate 202,138,223 of OZ005742.1, forward strand.
TGAAAGAAATAATGGAAAATAAATAAGAAGAGGTGTTGAAAGAAAGCATACGAGGTTAATGATAAAAAATTAAAAAAACGGTTTAGAAATTTAAAGGAAAGAGAAGTTTTTATACGAGTTGTGTAAAGAGAAGAGAGAATTGCTAAAGAAAGAAGGTGTAAGAGAAATAAAGATTTAAAAAAAAAATTTATTAGAATAAATTAAGAGTTTATATTAAAAAAAGCAAACTTCATTTAGTTTAAGAATACTAGGATTGCCCTAAATTTATATAGTTATAAAAGAAGGTTTAGCTTCGCGATGAAGGCGGTAGTAATTCTAAACCTCGCTTTGATAGCTGGGATACACGCAGAGCAGGCAGGTTATAGCATCGAGCCGATACCACAGTCGGGAGTGTTGTTCGAGCGTCTCGGGGTAGTTAATTTCTACACGAAACATTGGACTATTCTGTCGCGGATTATGTGCAGACGTAACCGATACTGGAAGCGTTGCAAGGTGTGAGGCAGCAGTCAAAGAGATATGAGGCTGGTGGGAAAAAATTAAGCGTCAGGATGAGGAACTCTCGCATCATACCCGAAATGAGGCGCCCCGAAGAAACAAGCGTTCAATTTTTGATGGAGTGAGATCTCTGGCCAAGACACTGTTCGGAACCATGGACCATGCCGACTCGGAAGAAATACATGCAGCTATAGATGACCTTAATGAGAAGGAGAGCCGAACATTAAATCTACTGAAGGACCAAATTACATTCGTCAAATCTACGTTCGATTTGTTTAATGCTTCAAGGCTACAGGCAGCAGAAGAGAGAGAAGAACTACAAAATAGACTTTCAACCATCGTTAAAGAGCAGCAGGGTCTATATCGGGAATTATCGTCATTGAAACTAAGAATGGAATTGAGTGAGGTAATTACGCTAATAAGCCTTCACTTAATAAGAAATCAGCGAAATGCAAGAAACAATGATGAGCATATTAATCTCCCTAAGCGTAGGAAAGCTACACCCGCTGATAATTCATGCACGAGAGATGACCGAGATAATGAAGAATGCCACTAGTAAACTGGATTTAGATGAAACATTCCAGAATTTCCAATTGCTGGTACAAATTGCAAAGGTACAAACACTCCAGGTGAATTTGGGTATCATGTATATGATCTGGACGCTGAATTTGAGGCAGCCAACAATCATGAACCACAGTATGTCTTGCTGGGTTACCAACAGTACCAGAAGTGCCAGAGGTTGTTAACCGCATCGGACTACCCGCAAATCTTATGCCCACAATTAGCCCCAACTATTACTGCTATTGGAGAAAACTGTGTGCTAAACCTTTTCCCTTCAATGTAAATGCGAAGGCCTGTAAGGAAAGAGTTACAGCAAAGTGGAGCAGCTTAGTGAGAATGGTAACGAGAAACCACTGGCTATTTGTGATGTCTGAGAAGACCAAGCTGGAAGTAAACTGCCAACATTCACCAACTTCCATCGGTGAGCTGAAGCACACAGGGGTATTATTCATCGAAGAACATTGTCACCTGCAAATCGGTGACCTACGACTACAAGCTGAAGATGCCGCTCAGCGAAATATATCTCTATGGCAGCCCAGACGAATGGAGTTACCAGCCTGGAGCAGCATCGCAACACAGACAGACAGGCAGAGAGAGGAGGTAGTAGAAGGAAAAAAGGATGAAATACGATTGCTGGCTAGTGACAACTTTAATCAAGCATGGAGAGAGCAGGATGCCGCTATAAATAGGGTTGAAGACAAAGTCAGCACGGAGGAGGCAAGTAGACGTGCCATTCCACATCAAGTACATTTAGCAATGACAACTACTACCGCATGTTTAGCCGTCATCAGCTTAGTAATCCTGATACGAGTATTATGCCATTTGAAGCGCTGGAAGAGGAACTATACCCAAGCCGGCACCAACAGAGTGATTCTACCTATAGTTCATAAGTCAGAGCAGCAACCCAAGGCCCAAAATGCAAACATAACCATTGAGACAATCTTACCCACGACAGCGGACTTGCCAACCACCAATCTGCCAACTATTGTGGGGAAACAACTTGTGCAGCTAGGGTAGCCGCCATAGGTTTAGTTAAGTATATATATATATATTCTTTGTACTTGTATAACGAAGAAGTAATTTAGGAGCAACCTATAGTTAGAGATTAACTTATAAATTTATATAGAAAAAAAATATGTATATATGGTTATTAATATTCAATCATGTTCAATGGAAAGGAATAGATTAATTATTATAAGATTCAAATGTAAGAAATTATTAGTATAATAAGGTATTTATGAAGTGGAAGAAGTTTCCAAGAAAGGACATGTGAAGTAAAAAAAAAGGTAAATAGATATGTTGTAAAATCAGAATAAAAAAGAAATGAGATGAAAGTAAGAAGGAAATTAAATGTGAAAATGAAATGTTGAATTTAAAGAAGTTAAATAGAGAAGAAAAGAAAAAGAGAAATAATGTAAAAAGATGTAAAAATGTAAAATATACGGTTTGAAAAAGAAAAATAAGACAATTTAGATAGTAGGTATATAATGAAAAATGTTAAGAATCTGAACCGAACGAGGATAAAGACTGTTCTGCAACTGTCGGTTTTTTTGCTGATTAGCTCAACAGCTGGCTGCGATGAGCGCTTAGTGGAGCAATCGACGATTACAATAATAATTAACCTAGCATGGTAATTATTATGTAAAGCGATTGTTTACTACTGAGCGACTCAGGTGCTGCAACCGGTAGAACAAACGGCAAGGTTGTTGTCGTTTGTTTACATCCGCGTTGTTAAGTAAAGTCTACTTCCGAGTATTGGTGCACAAAAGACCAGTGACTGGACTGGCGAGTGCCTGTAGTGTTCTTAGCCCGTTAATGGTTCAGTCATCGTGATATTATATTACAGTTCGGTTCGGATTGGTTTTGCTTTTGAATTGTTAAGTTAGGTCAAGTTTTTAGTAAATAAAGATTGATAACGTCCAAGAAATCAGAGCGTTGTTTTACTTCGAAGAAAGTTTTATCGCGGTCTTAATAGGGTTTATTGATTGATTGCTTTTGGGACACGACACTAATTTACCGCAATATCACTGCAAAAACTGTTATCACTGAGGATACTACACAGTTGCTGGAATAATTAATTTATTCTCAAACTAAGCTCTTCTAGTTGGGGTAATTGCAAGTGGTACTCCTTTAACCAAGTGCCTTACGTTGGGCACCAAAAATTACGCTACGTCTGTTGTGACTCAGGTACCAATGCCCTAAATCACAACCATAAGGTCAATACATCAATATATTGTCCTATAAAATATACTGATGTACCTCATAAATGACCCTGAAAACGAAAAATTATTTTATTTTAAAATTTCAATCATAATTTAAAATGCATTTAGAAATGCATTCCCACAGTATAACAAAATGCAATTTAGCATAAATTGCATTTTGTTATCAGACACACATTCCACTCACACGGTATGCATACTTACATATGTACAGTGTCTTCTCACTTTTTTTTTTCCGTATGTACTATGTACATACGGACATTACTTACTTAATCCAATCTAATTGTATGTACATACATACATACAATTATCAGAATTATTCGCGCCCTCTTAAAATTAATATTTCAAGACGGTCGCACAAGTGCATATCGGATTACAGTTTTGCATTGATGCATATAGCTCGCACCAAGAAACTTTGGCATTTTCTCACGTACGTTTTTTCAACGTCGTGAGAAAACAATAAAAAGAAAAAAGAGCTTTTGAAGCGATCACGAGTACCTGGGTGCAATTTGCCAAAACCTCGAGGCAGTCTTTTTTACAAATCCGTCAGGAGTAAATCTTAGCAAGTTTTTGTGTATTTTTCTTAAATCAAAAAATAGTTTGTGCATCTGTGCTAATTGAAAATAAATATACATATATATATCGTGTTCTAGAAAGGTAATAAAGATAGCTAGCATTAAATCCGAATATTGTGAATGTACATTCTTAACCGAATAAATATTGTACATCTTTGTTCTATTTGTGATAAGTGTAAAATTCCAGAAGATTTCATTTAATAAATTATTACCATTTATTTCGGTAAATATATATTGTGTGTATTTTTTAACTAAACGAATAAGCGATGCATTTTACTACATAAACTCCCCAATCCGCCCGCTTTTCCACGTGAAACCCGGGAGCACGATCGGCTCGGCATATAACAACTGGTGGCAGCGGTAACCGAACCCATAGAAATATAAAATCAGTGCTTTCAAAGATATCAAAATTTTCCTTGGAATAACAAAATCTGCCACAAGATACAACACCATTCCTACAAAAAGTTTAGTGAAATAAAATTAATTAACTAAAAAGAAAACCAAGATAATAATAAAAAACTGTCGTAATAAAACATTTTTGTGGCAATTAAAAACCATAATAAAATCTAAGCAGATAGTAGTTAAAATTATAAAAAAAAAAAGTTGACAACAAAAAATTAAATTTATTTTTTTCATTAAATAAAATCATATAATCAAATACAAAATTGTTAAAACAAAAATAAACAACAAATAAAAAATTAAATAAATAAAGTATACAAAAAAAAAGAGAAAACCCGGGTACTTAGTACTTTGAGGAAATTTTAATTTTAAGCGCCAGAGCGCTCAACGTGGGACCCAAGGAGGCTTAATCCCTGCCTCACAAAGACGTGCCAAAGAAGGAAGACTACAAGAAATCGTCGTCTCGGACATGCGACGTACCATCATCGTCATCATCCTTCAGCTCAAACAACACCCGACAACAACAAACAACAGCAATATCTTCATCCCCATCTCTAAATCTTCAAGGTGACGTTGGCCAGTTCCCACGCCCGACGCATACATTTTACTAGACAAACACAATTGATACAATAAACAAGGTAGTAGATAAAACTTATTTCTTTTTTTTATTTTCTTTTTTTTTAATTGATTATATTAATCATATTAACTGCGTTATTAGTTATGTTAATGAAACAATAGAGTGGATATATATAAAAGAAAGTGTTGTAAATGAATTGAAAAAAAAAGAAGTGCAAAACAATTTTTCCCCTTTCTTTCAAATAAAGCCTTTTGTTATATTTTTTTATTTTAAATTGCTGTTCCTAGAAGCGACCTCTGCGGCAAGACTTCGTGAGCTTGCTGGCCAGAGGACTTCGAACAAAATCAATAATCGATCCCCTGCAATAGAGCTTCATAGGCCTATTGACCAGTGTAAAGATGTTGGTTGGAATTAGCGATTTATGCTACAATTCTTTTCCCTTTTTATTAATCAAATATTATACTAAAATTTTTCTGTTTTGAAAATCCCTAAATTTTTCCGATTCCTATTCTTGTTTTTTTTATATTTAATTCAGACATTTTATTTAAACATACAATTTTGTTTTAATTATAATACAATTCCTTTTTCTTGATATTGAAAGTTTATTTAAACCCTTCTTTTACTCTACGTCTCACAATAATCTACCACGACTTTATTATTCCCAAAAGCGTACGCAAATTTAATTTCCAAGTTTAATTAAACACATAACAACAGGTGACAAACGGAATAAAAACCATAAGACTTTTTCTACTAAATAAATATAAAATTTTTTTTTTTACTTTTCCCTTGTTGACAAATTCCACAATTCCTATCGCTGTGTTTTTCCCAATTTTTGCAAAATTTACTTAAACATAATTATCTCCGCATAACCAATTTTGTTACCTATTTATTGTTGTTGGGAAAACTTAACAAAATTTTTTTTTAACATTTCTTCCACAACTAATTAATTAATTTCCAAACAAAATATAATCAATTAAACATGACTGAAGAAACCAAATCTTTCGATGAGCTCTGCTTGTCACAAGTCCTAAAAATGACAGAAATTAGACAAATTCTGGCCGACTATCATAAAGCGAATAAACCTAAAAGGACTTCAGATTTTACTTCTGAAAAACTCCAAAATTTGGAAGACGTATGGGCTTCATTTGAAAAAACGGAAACGCTGATCCAAGATCATGAATATTTTACTGAAGCTCATGATTATTTTAAGCAGTCATGCTATGACAAAACGGAGGACCGCTACAGTCTTACAAAGGCAACTCTGTGTGATAGGTTGAAATCCATATCAGTCCACACAGAGCGCAAAAATAACCCGTTTTACGTCCCACCTCCAAAAACATCTCAAAAAACAACTGCAGCTGAAAACCAAGACTGCACAGACAAAGATCAATCGAATACAGTACGATTTCGATTGCAAGAAGATAGACAAAAAACATTATCCCATATTATCCCGTCTATAAATAATAATTCATTTGCAACTGCAACCCAGGCATATCTAAACTCGTTGCACAAGTATTGGGATGATTTTGAAGAAACACACAATGAAATAATCTTACATGTTGGCCCAAACGACAAAGACAGCGAATACTTCGCAAATGATGTTTACATAAACATGGAAACATCATTCTCAGACACATTGCGCTACAAGAACAGTTGGACTCGAGATTCCAAAACATAACAAATACTACAAATAATTCCACAGAGCATCACCACAATGTCACTTTCAGAGACCAGTCAATTTTTTTCCTATATGACGCGAAGTCATTAATCCCCAACTTTAATGGAAATCCCAAAGATCTTCACAAATTCCTTTCAAGCTGTGATGATATATATGCTACGGCAACGACGGCGAACGAAAAACACTCCCTCCTTAGCTTAATAAGGAGTAAATTATCTGCAGATGCATATGATATTTTCAGGTACAATCAAGTTGAAGATGGGCCCACATTAAAATCAATTTTAACTCAAACTTTTGAGGTAAAAATTCCCAGAACTACGCTACAGTCTCAATTAAATAATTCTAAACAGAGAATAGGGGAAAACGTGAGAGATTTCTTTCAGAGACTTAGCACAACCCTATCCAAACTAAATGAAGCAACACACTCATATACAAGTGATAGAGTTCTTTTAAAGTCCCTTTTAAAAGATAATGAGTGTCAAGCAATGAGAGCCATAGAGGATGGATTATCCAATCCACAACTACAGACTTTAGCCAAAGTGCTTTCCGATAAATCCTCAAGCAAGCTATCCTCCAACCGAATTACAAGACAAATCCAGTCCCTTTCAGACAAAATACGAGTCATAATTTACAATGCTTCAAATGTAATAGATTGGGGCATGCTGCATCAAGCTGCCCAGTCATACAACGCTCCACACAAAATGTCAACGCAGTTCCGAAGCTAAACTCGCAATTACAACGCCCGCCAGATTTCAATAAGGTCACATCTCCGACGCAGGGCCCATCTTGTCGATATTGTCATCGAATTGGGCACACCATAGAAGAATGCAGGACAAGAGCTGCAAATAACTCCCGATTTAACGACAATCAAGGAAATCGAAATAATTACCAAAAAGTAAACACAGCTCCGCAAACAAACACGGCTGACAGACAGCCTCAAAATAGAAACTGGCAGCAGCCAGTATTCCGAGAAAGTCGAACTTCACCGCCGAGATATAATAATGCCTCTCCTAACAGAAAGAATAACAAAACTCCATCGGCATCCAGGCAGGAAAACTGGATGCAGCGGGGGGTCTCATTCGGCAACCCCTCGCAGATAGAAACAACGGCGCAAGTTCATCGCAATCCCGAGACAATATCGACGAAAAACTAAACAGCAAAAAATTAATTCGTATCCCCGTCCAAATTACCAAAAATTCGCTAACGCTTTCTTTACCTGTTGATATATGCTCCGCTCCAAAACTTACCTTTTTGATTGATAAAGGAGCAGAGATCAGTTTAATAAAACTCCATCCATTAAAGCCAGATAGCATCTGCTACAGAGATGCTGTCTGTAATATAAACACATTATTCACAGAGTCCACTTTTACGGAAGGGCTCATCTTTGCTAAGTTGAGTTTAGAATCTTCGACTAATAATAACTCCATCTTAGAACAGCCATTTCAAATAGTGGGAAATAACTCCATCCTCTCATACGATGGCCTGCTTGGTCATGACTTTTATCTCGATACAATGGTAGTATCAATTCCAAAAATTAATATATTTCGTCAGAAATAAACGATTCAAATGAATCTTATCCTTATGAAGAATATTTCACTAATTATCCATACGTTTATTTGAACAGCGAAGACTCAGAAAAGAGATCTCAAACAAAAAGGATTTTATATACGGAGATAACATTCTCCGAAATAAATACTAATACAAATCTATCTCCATCAATTGCTTCGAAAAGCAATGCAAATCGATCGCCAGCCAACGCCTCACGAGAAATGAAGCATAAAGGTAAAAATCTATCTGTATCTATAGCCAGAAAAAAGGCTGAATTAAATAAAAGTCAGTCTCCATCCAAAGCTTCACAAGATATGAAGCAAGAACGTAAGAGTATATTTCCATCTACAGCCGCATAAAAGGCTGCATCTAGTACAATTCTATCTGCTTCATCAATAAATTCACAAAAAGTGAATTCCAGAAATAAATAAGAAAAGAAGTCAAAGAATTTCAATAAAGTTTTATCTCCTTCAAATTCTATCGAGTCAGAATCATCGTATAACTCCTTCCAAATTCCACAAAAGTTGGAATCATATCTCCTTCCTTATAAAAATCCGAAAGAATCGGATAAATTAAATAAAATAAAAATTCCGGCTCGATCAGAATTCATCATTGAAATTCCAACTCCTTCTATTCAAAATCAATCGGTCTGTTTCAAGAAGGAAATAAGGCCAGGTTTATTTCTCGGAAACTCGATCGTCGAACCAGTCAACGGTATGCAAAAGTCCTAATCCTCAACACAAATGAGGAGGACGCCGATCTGGCACCTTACGAGGTGAACCCAGTTTACCATGACTTGGACGACTTTGTGGTAATCTCCACAGACTCTGACAGAGATCCAATTAAGGGCAGAATAAATAAACTGCAAAACCTTATAAAATTAGCAAAACCTTATAAAATTGGATCACTGTAATTCAGAGGAATCTGAGAGTATTGGCAATATCTGTAGGGAATTCAACGATCTCTTCTTCATAGAAGGGGACTTCCTTTCATATACAGATGCGATTACCCACAAAATCGAGACACTCCAAGACAAACCGCCCGTCTATACCTTGCCTTATAAACTTCCCGAAGCAATCCGAACTGAGATAAATAGGCAAATACAAGAAATGCTTGAGTCAGACATCATCAGACCTTCACATAGTCCCTGGAATTCTCCACTTCTCCTGGTTCCTAAAAAACCAGGTGAGAATGGAAACAAAAAGTGGCGAGTAGTGGTAGACTTTCGTCGTATTAACGACATTACTGTTGGTGATGCGTACCCACTGCCTAATATCACTTCAAGTTGGGGAAGTCGAAATATTTTACCACACTCGACTTAGCCAGTGGATTTCACCAGATAAAAATGGTCTCGAAGGACAGGGAGAAAACTGCCTTTAGCACACCCTATGGCCACTACGAATACAATCGTATGCCATTTGGTTTAAAAGGAGCCCCTGCTACTTTTCAACGAGCCATGAATAATGTTCTATCTGGACTCCAAGGCATCTTTTGCTTCGTATACATAGACGATATTGTAGTCCATGGATACAATCTCAAAGATCATAATACAAGACTCACAGCAGAATTTAGCCGTCTCCGCGATTTCAACCTCAAACTTCAACCCGACAAGTGCCACTTCCTAAGAAAGGAAATTATGTATTTAGGGCACATTATTACAGAAAATGGAGTCAAACCAGACCCAGCAAAGATTAAGTCAGTTCAGTCCTATCCCAGACCGAAGAAGGAAAAAGATATCAAAGCTTTCCAAGCCACTCACAAATCTTTTGAAAAACGATACGCCCTTCAAGTTCGACGCAATTTGCGATGAAGCATTCTGCGAATTGCGAAATAAATTAATTTCAGCACCAATTTTATCATATCCCAATTTCGACAAAGAATTTTTTGCAACCTCCGATGCCAGTGACTACGCCATCGGAGCAGATCTTTCTCAAGTTGATGATCAAGGAGATCATCCAATCGCCTATGTGAGCCGAGTTCTCAATGGTGCGGAAACTCGTTACTCAACAATAGAAAAGGAGCTCTTAGCTATCGTTTTCGCAGTTGAGCAATTCCGACCATACGTTTATGGTAGACAGTTTACAATTATAACTGACCATAAACCATTAGTATGGCTCATGAATCTGAAAGACCACTCCTCAAGACTGATGAGATGGAGAATACGTCTTGAGGAATATGACTACAAAATAGTTCACAAATCAGGTAAGCTCAACACAAATGCAGACGCCCTCAGTAGAGCTATCCTACAATATTCCAAACATTTTGCATAACCTTCAACCTGCGTGAATGTTGTAACAAGGAATCAAGCTAGAGCTCAGGCGAATTTGAATACTCCCAACACGAGTGTCATTAGTCAACATTCAACTCCATCACAAGCGGACAATTACTCAGTCATAATAAGTGAGACTAATTTTTCTCTTCTACTGACTAAAATGCGAATCCTAAATTCTTCATCTTGCCAATGCAAGATACAGAACTTGAAAGAGTGTTGGCTTCGAAACTAAAACTTTCAGATAAATCTCCACTTTTAAAAACTGAACTGAACTTCTTCAAGAAAAAAGACTCCACAATAATGATATCAAAAATTAATTTACCTTGTCGATCTCAAAGAGATAGATCAGACCTCGAAAAGATTTTAAATATCTCCTTCCCTATATTAGATCCACAGAATCTAATGATTATTAAAAACACTTTTATCCAGATCTTCGCTACTAAACAAATAAACATAAAGCTCCATCAAGATTCTATTAAATATTTATCCGACATGAAGGACATCGAACAAGTTTTGAAGGATTTTCATTCATTACCGACGGGAGGCCATCAAGGCGTTTCCCGTACAATTAAGAGAATTAAAAAGCAATTTTACTGGTCTGGCATGTCGGACGATATTATCAAATACGTAAGGAAATGTAAACTTTGTCAGGTGAACAAAGTATCCAGAAACCCCAAAATTCCAATGAAAATCTCCAGCAATAGCTTCAAACCTTTCGAAAGAGTGTACCTGGATGTAGTAGGACCTCTCCCAATTTCTCATTCTGGAAACAAATACATCCTTAGATTTCAAGACGACCTTTCAAAATTTTCTGAGGCTATTCCCATAGTCGACACCGAGTCTAAGACATTAGCGGAAGCCTTCACAACAACGATAGTTTGTCGACATGGTATTCCAGAAAGTGTCCTCACAGATCAAGGTTCTAACCTCATAAGTGTTCGCCGAGGTATCTAAATTACATAGAATAAAACGACTTATAACTACTCCATATCACCCTCAAACGAATGGTGCATTGGAAAGAAGTCACAGAACCTTAGCAGAATATCTCCGATCTTATGTAGCAAAAGATCCTCAAGACTGGGATACATGGATTCCTTATGCCATGTTTGTATACAATACAACCCCTCATTCGAATACTAATTATACTCCTCGCCAACTCCTTTACGGATTCCCAGCCGAAATTCCAAACAATTTGAAATCTTCTCCAACCGTTTGCTATAATTACGACAATTATGCAAACGAGTTAAAAGTGCGTCTACAGCATAGCTTCAAAATAGCTAAAGACATAGTCATGGCCAATAAAGAAAAATCCAAACTACAATATGACAAAAGCTCCATCCAAAAATCTTTTATGGTAGGCGATAAAGTCCTACTTAAGAGAAGAGTTTGAGAGAACAAATTCTCACCACTATGGTCAGGTCCGTATGAGATAATGGAGAAAAATTCCCCCGAAAATTCTACTATTAAAATCAATAATAAAAACAAAAGAGTCCACAACAATGACTTAAAACTTTTTTCAGAGTAATATCAACAACTTCATCGTCCTCTTCATTCCAAGCGAATAATACAATATCATCTTTCAGGCTTCCAAAATGATGCATATAGCATTCATTCTAATTTGCGTCCCTTTCGCCTGCGGCTCAGGAATAAAGGTAAACCAACTAAATGCCAGTGCAGGTATTTATTATGAAGAAATTTGGCAGAGCCAATTTCTACACCAACGAGTGGAAATTAGTGACATTCTACGACCTGGCGAATTTTAAAACAGAACTCAACAACATCCAGTTCATAGCCCAACAAATTACAGCGACCTGCCGGAAACTGGACAAACAGTCAGCCTTGAGCCACACTTGTAACGGTACGTTGTTACAAATAAATCTTATATTAGCAAACATAGAATATAAGAATACGTTACTTGTGACCCAAAATAGAAAACAAAGAGCACTTTTCAATACTATAGGCTCAATCTCTAAAGCTCTTTTCAACACATTAGGCGAAGATGATTCCAAGATTTATGACGAGCAAATCCATAACCTCACCCTTAACCAAAACTCCCTCCTATCACTTATGAAAAGCCAAACTGCGATAGTCGAAGCAACCGCAAATGTTTTCAATAAAACTAAAGCCGCAATTAAAAGGAATTCATGATCATGCATAAAAAACTAATATCAGTGCAGATAGCCACATCATTGATGGAAAATATGTCACTCATTTCACTAGTCTTACTGATAGCATTCATTCTTACGGATTCAAGGCATGGAAAATTTCATCCTACACTAATAACTCCTAGAAAAATAGAAGAATTGTTATCAAATATTAGGCAAGAAATACCAAATACAATGATGCTTCCCATAAATCCCAGAGGAAATACATTATCGCAAATTTATAAATTAAGTACAATCTCTGCGAATATTTTCAACAACAAAATAATTATAGATCTCAGAATCCCCATTCCTTTCAAGGAACCATATCAAATCTTTAAAACAATACCATTGCCTACTATCCTTAAAAAACCGCTCGTTTATATTGAACCATCAAAGGAATATATACTAATCGACTACAATCGCGAACACTATCTCGAACTAACAGTCCAAGACATTCACAATTGCGCAACGTTGGATCATACGCACTTTTACTGCCAGATCATATCCCCAATCTTAAATGCAAATACTAGGGTAACTCAATGCGAGATAAGTTTAATAAAAAAGGAGCCGATTACATCCGATTGTAAAATTTTAACATTAGAACAAGATTGCTTTTGGACGCAATTATCGCAGCAGAACGCTTGGCTTTTCTCCCTAAAAGATTCCATCCACGTGCGAAAATTCCATTATTTCACAAGTTCTGCAAGGAACAGGAACAATGTATATCTATCCAAATTGCTATGTACGAAGCAAAGAATTCATCTTGCACGGACGTAGCGTAAAAGTTTCTAAATTTAATTCTTATTTTATCCCAACAATAAACATTTCCAGTGTAATATGGAGTATGACGTCGTCTCCAAAGGAAACGCATATAGAAACAGATCCCTTAAAGATTATATCAAACGCGGATCTAAAGAAAGTGCTAGAATCAAATCATTCGCAAAAAGAGGAGGAGGTAATTCCGCTCAATCCAATCAACAATCACCATATCCACCATTACGCACTGTCATATTTAACAGTAGCTTCTATCATCTTTATAGTCTGTTTTTATCTGTATATTAAATACAAACCGAAAGTACGCGAATCGAAAGAAATACTTTCTGAACATAAACAGGAGAATGTGCCTACTCCGGCACCGAGAGAACCAAAATTCAAAATAACTCCTGCTCCACAAAGAAAAACCACAGAAAACGTTTAACTTACAGACAATGACAAAAGGAAACGGTAACCCCTCGCTTCCCAATTTTTATCCTCCTTTATCCATCTCCATCCAAACGAAACACTACTAAAGAATTGAGGAGGAAAATAATATCTCACGTTTTTTTTTTTTTTATAAATATATACATATGTATTTTTTTTATATAAAGAAAAAAAATAACTATTAATGAAAAAAAAAATAAAAAGATCTCTAAGTGTAAATAAAATAAATAAATAAAAAGGGTAAATGTGAGTAGCTATAGGACTACCGAACATATAGGTATAATTCAATCTAAACATTATTCACTTTCTTTTATATTATCTTAGAAGCTTTAAATAGAACAAACAAAAATTATTATAAGAAGGCAAATAAAAACAAAAAATAAAATAACAGTAAAACAAATGATGCCAGGAAATAAATTACCTTTTAAAATGGGTAGTAATTTCAATAGAAATAAATAAAAAAAAAAAGGGAAAGAAAATTAATCATAATGTATATAAAATTTAATGTAATACTTAATACATTAACTTTTTTTTTCTCTAGTTTTACACTAATTATCAAATATGTATATATCAATATGTAGATATATTCAATCATTCATTGCGAAATGACAGTACTAATCAACAATAATAAATAATTCACAAGAAAATATAAATCTGCATATAAATAAAAATTGTAACAAAATAATTTAATAACAACGTATAATTAATAAAGTAAAGCTTCTCTATTAGAAATTAAAATACATATATGTATTAGTTTTTACTGTATTTTATAATTTTGTAGTTATTTACAGTTGACTAGTTATATACCGGTTCCTTTATATATGCAAATATATGTACCCATTCTAGTTTACTACATATGAAAGAAAGTTTTCTTCACAGGAGGAATAAAACTTTCTTTTCCCCAGGGGGAGGGACGTTATGACTCAGGTACCAATGCCCTAAATCACAACCATATGGTCAATACATTGTCGTGTGCCAATAATAAAACTCACGAATCAATCGAACAATAAAAGAATAAATCTTTAAATCAAAGAAAACACACGAATTGCATTTAAAACAATACTTTATTAATCCGAGAACTAACCTAACTTAATGACAATATAACTAAGCTACCTGGCGCTTAGGTAACATGAACCGACTCTAATCACGATAAGACTGTACACTTTACGGCACTCGCCAGTCCAGTCATTGGTCTTTTATGCACCAAAATTGGGAAGTAGACTTTACTTAACAACGCGGATGTAAACAAACGACAACAACCTGGCCGTTTGTTCTACCGGTTGCAGCACCTGAGTCGCTCAGTAGTAAACAATCGCTTTACATAATAATTACCATGATAGGTTAATTATTATTGTAATCGTCGATTGCTCCACTAAGCGCTCATCGCAGCCAGCTGTTGAGCTAATCAGCAAAATAACCGACAGTTGCAGAACAGTACCATGCGACGTTACTGTTTAGCAATTGCTAATTATTTCACTAAAATGCGCCCTTGGCTGCTGGAAGAATCTTCCGTATATTGGGCCACAACATGCCTCCCCCCTTGGAACAACTAGTTTCCGCCGGGAACTAGATCCGAAGAGTGCAACAATCTTAATTAAAAACTGAAAATGTCTTTATCCTCGTTCGGTTCAGATTCTTTACATTTTTCATTATATACCTACTATCTAAATTGTCTTATTTTTCTTTTTCAAACCGTATATTTTACATTTTTACATCTTTTTACATTATTTCTCTTTTTCTTTTCTTCTCCATTTAACTTCTTTAAATTCAACATTTCATTTTCACATTTAATTTCCTTCTTACTTTCATCTCATTTCTTTTTTATTCTGATTTTACAACATATCTATTTACCTTTTTTTTACTTCACATGTCCTTTCTTGGAAACTTCCTCCACTTCATAAATACCTTATTATACTAATAATTTCTTACATTTGAATCTTACAATAATTAATCTATTCCTTTCTATTGAACATGATTGAATATTAATAACCATGTATACATATTTTTTTTTCTATATAAATTTATACGTTTATCTCTAACTATAGGTTGCCCCTAAATTACTTCTTCGTTATACAAGTGCAAAGAATATATATATATATACTTAACTAAACCTATGGCGGCTACCCTAGCTGCACAAGTTGTTTCCCCACAATAGTTGGCAGATTGGTGGTTGGCAAGTCCGCTGTCGTGGGCAAGATTGTCTCAATGGTTATGTTTGCATTTTGGGCCTTGGGTTGCTGCTCTGACTTATGAACTATAGGTAGAATCACTCTGTTGGTACCGGCTTGGGTATAGTTCCTCTTCCAGCGCTTCAAATGGCATAATACTCCTATCAAGATTACTAAGCTGATGACGGCTAAACATGCGGTAGCTAAATGTACTAAATGTACTTGATGTGGAATGGCACGTCTACTTGCCTCCTCCGTGCTGATTTTGTCTTCAACCCTCTTTATAGCGGCATCCTGCTCTCTCCATGCTTGATTAAAGTTGTCACTAGCCAGCAATCGTATTTCATCCTTTTTTCCTTCTACTACCTCCTCTCTCTGCCTGTCTGACTGTGTTGCGATGCTGCTCCAGGCTGGTAACTCCATTCGTCTGGGCTGCCATAGAGATATATTTCGCTGAGCGGCATCTTCAGCTTGTAGTCGTAGGTCACCGATTTGCAGGTGACAATGTTCTTCGATGAATAATACCTCTGTGTGCTTCAGCTCACCGATGGAAGTTGGTGAATGTTGGCAGTTTACTTCCAGCTTGGTCTTCTCAGACATCACAAATAACCAGTGGTTTCTCGTTACCATTCTCACTAAGCTGCTCCACTTTGCTGTAACTCTTTCCTTACAGGCCTTCGCATTTACGTTGAAGGGAAAAAGTTCAGCACACAGTTTTCTCCAATAGCAGTAATAGTTGGGGCTAATTGTGGGCATCAGATTTGCGGGTAGTCCGATGCGGTTAACAACCTCTGGCACTTTTGGTACTGTTCGTAACCCAGCAAAACATACTGTGGTTCATGATTGTTGGCTGCCACAAATTCAGCGTCCAGATCATATACATGATACCCAAATTCATCTATAGCTATCGGGATCGTTTATACCTTATGAAAGTCAAATGCAACTCGTTGGGGCTGTAGGATATCTACCCTGACTAGGATTTCTTGGCCTACCTAGAGTGCTTGTATCTTTGCAATTTGTACCAGCAATTGGAAATTCTGGAATTTTTCATCCAAATCCAGTTTACTAGTGGCATTCTTCATTATCTCGGTCATCACTCGTGCATGAATTATCAGCGGGTGTAGCTTTCCTACGCTTTGGGAGATTAATATGCTCATCATTGTTTCTTGCATTTCGCTGATTTCTTATTAAGTGAAGGCTCATTAGCGTAATTACCTCACTCAATTCCATTCTTAGTTTCAATGACGATAATTCCCGATATAGACCCTGCTGCTCTTTAACGATGGTTGAAAGTTTATTTTGTAGTTCTTCTCTCTCTTGTGCTGCCTGTAGCCTTGAAGCATTAAACAAATCGAACGTAGATTTGACGAATGTAATTTGGTCCTTCAGTAGATTTAATGTTCGGCTCTCCTTCTCATTAAGGTCATCTATAGCTGCATGTATTTCTTCCGAGTCGGCATGGTCCATGGTTCCGAACAGTGTCTTGGCCAGAGATCCCACTCCATCAAAAATTGAACGCTTGTTTCTTCGGGGCGCCTCATTTTGGGTATGATGCGAGAGTTCCTCATCCTGACGCTTAATTTTTTTCCACCCAGCCTCCTATCTCTTTGAGTGCTGCCTTACACCTTGCAACGCTTCCAGTATCGGTTACGTCTGCACATAATCCGCGACAGAATAGTCCAATGTTTCGTGTAGAAATTAACTACCCCGAGACACTCGAACAACACTCCCGACTGTGGTATCGGCTCGATGCTATAACCTGCCTGCTCTGCGTGTATCCCAGCTATCAAAGCGAAGTTTAAAATTACTACCGCCTTCATCGCGAAGCTAAACCTTCTTTTATAACTATATAAATTTAGGGCAATCCTAGTATTCTTAAACTAAATGAAGTTTGCTTTTTTTAATATAAACTCCTAATTTATTCTAATAATTTTTTTTTTTTAAATCTTTATTTCTCTTACACCTTCTTTCTTTAGCAATTCTCTCTTCTCTTTACACAACTCGTATAAAAACTTCTCTTTCCTTTATATTTCTAAACCGTTTTTTTAATTTTTTATCATTAACCTCTTATGCTTTCTTTCAACACCTCTTCTTATTTATTTTCCATTATTTCTTTCAAAATTTCTTTTTTTTTTTTAAATCTTTATATCTTGTTTACTATTCCTCTTTTCTTTCTCTTTTTTTTTAAATTATTATTTCCTTTAAATTCTCTATTTCTTCTTTTTCATTCAATTAATCTTTGTATACTTTACTTTCTTCTCTTTTAAATCTCTATTTTTTCTTTTCTATTTCAATATTTCCTTTGTTTTTGTTTTTTTTTTTTAATCTTCAATCATTCTTCTCCTTTTTCTTTTTTACATATACTTATTTACTTCCCTCCATTGGCAATCTTTTCGCATGTGCATAATCTTCTTTTTCCTTTCCTCTCAGCCTAAATGCTTTAATGAACCTTGTTCTGCAAGAAAAACAAAGAAACTAAGAAAAATACTAAATAAAATGAAATATTCAAATTGTAAAACTATTCTCTCGTGCTTCATTCCACTTAGGTTATCGTCCTATATGACGAACAAACTCTAATCTTAAAATTAATCATGATACCTTCTCAAACGATTCGTATGAATCCGCAGAACTGTGAACGTAAATTACTTCGTATGGACCTTTAAGAATGGATGCTAATTTCCCTGCCCTAGCTCAGTCTTTAACTAGAACTTTATCACCAATATGCAAGACTTCCGGCCTAGCTGAATTGTCATGGTACTTCTTTGCCACTAGTTTGCTTCTAAGTAGATTCTCCCTAGCTAGTTGAAACGCCCTCTGCAATTTGAACCGCAATACCGAATGGTACTTATCCATATTGTATACCGGTTCAGGCTGACGCTGTACGCTACTGGGGATTTCCGCTACAAATCCAAACAACGTTTCCATGGGTGTAAGTTTTGTGCCTGTATGCACGGTGTTGTTGTACGCATGCGCTGCGGTTCTCAACAGCTCGTCCCAGTTTCGTGGATCCCGATCAACGAAACTCCTCAGATAGTTGGCTAGCGTAGAATGCTGCGTCTCCACAGCGTTGGACTGGGGATGGTAGGCAGTCGTTTGCAGCTTCTTTATCTTCAACATTTTACAAAGAGCCTTTAAGGCTTCTCCAGTGAAGTTTGCTCCCTGATCCGTTACTAGCTGTTCCGGTAGCGAGTACCGGGTGAGGAGTTGCTCAAACAAGGCCTGGGCTACCGTGTTCGCTTCTTGGTCTGGTATCGCCACGAAATCTACAAATCTAGTCAGATCAGCCATCATAGACAAGATGTACTTGTTACCCTTGTGACTGACTGGCAAAGGTCCAACTAAGTCAACATAGACTTTCTCAAAAGGTCTTTCCGCGATTTCCGTCAATACTAATGGCATCTTGATGGCTCTAGCGTGCTTATTTTGTTGATAAATCGTGCAACGTTTAACATACCGAGCTATATCAGCCTTCATTCCCTTCCAACGGTAGAAGCGCTTCACTCTGTTGAACGTTTTGTTCCTTCCAAAGTGTCCTCCAAGCGTAGAGTCATGATAATCTCTTAGAATTAGCTCAATCTCTTCTGGATTGGTCACCAGTTTTGGTTCTTGTTTCTTCAGTTTTCTTCGGTGATTATCTCAGTCCCTTCAATACTGTTACCTTCGTTTTCAGAATCTCGCAACGGTATTTGTTTAGGTTGTACCCTTTCTTTCTGTTCCCTAGCTTGAGCACGAGTTATTGCAAGGCATGAGTACTCCTTGTTATGAAATGACTCAGGTTCTTCAATGTGCTTTGGAATTCTGCTTAGGGCATCGGCATTACCATTTTCCTTTCCAGTTTTATATATAATCTCAAATTCATACTCCGATAGTTTTTGGTGCAATCTGAGCATACGTGAAGTAGTGTCCTTCACCTTGAAAACTCCCCGTAGCGGTTGGTGATCCGTTACTATTTTGAAAGGTTTGCCCAGAAGGTAGCACCTATAGTTCCCTACTGCCCACATAATGGCCAAAATCTCACGCCCTGTAGTGGAGTAGTTTCTTTCTGCCATGTTCAAAGTACGACTAGCGTAACTAATTGGCTTGCCCTCTTGCTCCAGAACTGCCCCTAAAGATTCCCCACTTGCATCAGTGATTACCGTAAATTCCTTTGTGAAATCCGAATATATCAAGAGTGGTGGTGTAGTAAGAATTTCCTTGACGCGACTGAAAGCCTTGTCACACTCGAGTCCCCATGTGAACTTAACGCTTTTTTTTTAATAAACTATTAATGGGTGCCAATATTTTTGAAAAATTCGGAACAAATTTCCGATAATAATTGGCTAGCCCTAAAAAAGATTGAACCTGATGAACAGTTTTTGGTTTTGGGAAATTTTGCACTAC
Organism: Dioctria linearis; assembly: GCA_963930735.1. NCBI lineage: Eukaryota > Metazoa > Arthropoda > Insecta > Diptera > Asilidae > Dioctria > Dioctria linearis. The sequence goes on from OZ005742.1 coordinate 202,158,439, forward strand.
TTCTACTAATCGTTTATCAGGCTTTACCCCTTGTTCTGAACAAATATGGCCCAGATACACTACCTCTTTCCTCAAAAACTGACATTTTGAAGGCTGCAACTGAAGGTTGTGTTCTCTGAAGCGCTGAAAAACTTCTCGTAGTTTGCTGTTATGTTCGTCCAAACTCTTAGCAAATATCACGACATCGTCGAGAAACATGAAGCATTTAATCCCTTGAAGTCCCGACAGAATTCCGTTCAGTAGGGATTGAAAAAATGGGGGGGTCGTTTTTAAACCAAATGGTAATCGTTTATAATGGAAATGATTAAAATTGGTACTAAACGCCGTTTTTTCTCTGTCTTTTGGGTCGATTAATACTTGGTGGTACCCGTTAGCTAAATCTAACGTGGTGAAGTATCTAGAATGACCCAAACGATCTAAGATGTCCTCAATTCGGGGAAGGGGATAAGAAAAGGGGATGCAGACTTTGTTTAGTTCTCTGAAGTCTACACATAGCCGATACTTTCTTTCACTGTTATCATCTACTCCTTTCTTAGGAATTAGAAGTACGGGGAAATTAAATGGACTGTCACTAGGTTCGATGATATCGTCCTCGAGTAATTTTTTGAGTTGTTCCTGACACTCTTCTCGATGGGCTTCTGGCATGCGATATTGCTTTTTGTGTATGGGGGCCGTATTAGCCATTAACGGTAACTTAAAGGTCTTCGTTGGGGTGTATGACAATTTATCGCCTGGAAAATGAAAAATATCACTGTATTCGTAGCAAATATGGGTTACTGCTTCCCTTTCTTCGAAGTTAAGGTCTTCTCCCAGCACCAGTGATTCCTTCATTAGCTTGAGCCGTTGTTGGCGATTATCAATCTAACCCTTATCCCGTCCTAGTGGATGCACAGTATACTTACTCAATTTTTCAAGCCTCGGCCTGAAATCCACTAGTTCAACGGGCTCCCTTCCTGCGTTAATAATACCTACCCACGCTTTACCGTTCCTTGGCTTAATTATAGCATTCCCACAATACACTCCTGGCCTAATTTCTTCCGCCATTCACACTAAATCTTCCTCACCTGTGACAGGAATTTCCAACAGCCGTTCTGTTCTTGGGTTCAACTTAATTCTTGTCCCCTGAGTGATTTTACTCTTTCCTAAGTAATACTTTTCCTTTCGTTGTGTAAGATGTACCTTTTCGCTCTGAGCCTCTGCGTGAGCTGTAGCTTTAGAGAGGTCGCGCTGGACTTCCATGCGAGGAATTTTCAGCTCCTTTTCCCTTTTTCCTGGTACACCTTCTTTTTCTCTGCTACCCCATCGGTTTAGTCCTATTGATAGGTGCTTCTTGAGAATCTTTTTGATTCGTTCCCATGCTAAGGGGCTCAACCAATTGTACGAAAGGCCACTCCTCAGCTGTTAGAGCTGGCTGTACATCATCTTCTTTTGGAAAAGTCATCTTTCTTTCTTTTATTTGACCATCTTGGTAAGATTCTACTTCTGAACGATACTTTGTGAGGCTATCTGATACCACGCCCGCTTTGGATATAATGTCGCGCAAGGCTTCGACTCGATTCTTCATTCGTTGCTGAATCTCTTTTGGGGAAGAATACACTGACTCTTCTTTCTGGATAAACTGGTGATGATTGTTCTGGGTGCTTTCCTTCAACTCTATTAACTCGATTTTCTCCTTTCCAGTGATGCATCCAAAAAGAGGTTTTCTTCCTTTATTTTCTCCATGCCTTTCACTGACAGTTTTCCATTTATACAATCAATGACTGCTTTGTCCTTCAGGAACTCGATCCCCAGAATACCGTCAGCTGGAATCGAATTAGTGTCATAAATGGTGTTAAACTCGCATGGCTGTTCTACTCCACCCATGCGTAGTGTGGCTTTGCAAGTTCCAATTGAGCTCTCTTGTGGCCCAACCAACCCTCCAACCATTACTTTCTTGAGAGTTTGTATAGGCGTGTTTCCTTTAATACGATTTACATAAATTATATTACATGTCGCTGTATCTATTAATAATGTTAATAATGATGGCAGGTTCTACAAAATTGGCAATAAAGGATTTCTGGGTCTGTTTGCAGCTGTCCTGGAGAACCAATTGAAGTATCCGCGAAACTTATGCTTTGTCTTCGGCAACTAGCAATATCGTGACCATAATTTCGGCATTTTACACAGTATGGTGGCTGTTTTCTTGATTGGCATTCCCTAGCAATATGCCCTCTTTACCCACACTGGAAGCACTGGATGGGCCTAGGCGGCGTTGCCCTAGCCTGTGATCGACGATATATTCCTGCTGCTGCTGGAGATAGGCTCTTCTGTACGGCTTCTCTGAATGGTCTGCTGGTATTATTGTTGAAACGATTAGTCCCCCAGCTATCTCGCATTGTTTCGGAATTCAGCTTTCGCCCACTTCCCCAGACTTCTGGTTCTCTACTCTGGGGCCTGGTTGCATCCTTCTCGAAATAACTAGCTTCTTCTTGTACTTCATCTAGAGATTGGAATCTCCTTCCCGTCAGATGCACTTGCGTTGCCTTATTCCCTACGCCTGCTTTAAAAGTAGCCACTGCGTCAGCTTCCAATTCTGCTATTAGTCCACCTTCCTTATTTGGATACTTAGCTGTGACTGCTGTTTTAATTTTGTCCAGAAGCTCTTTCATTCTCTCAGCGAATTCACGAATGTCCTCTCCAGGTCGTTGTTTACACTCCAGCATTTCCGTACGTAGCTCACTGAACGATTTTCGTGGCGTATATGCAGTTGTAATAACTTGCTGCAGAGTTTCAAAATCCTTCGGCTCCTGGGAACACACTAGATAATAAGCGTCACCTGTAAGCCAAAATTTCACACATTTGATAAAGATAGCTTTTTCTTCAGTAGTAAATTGATCGTAGAGTTCCTTGCTGCAATTCAGGAAACGGTACAATTCTTTGCCCAGCTTTGGTGACCTTTCCCCAGAAAATAATGGTATATATTTGGATACCATATCCATAACTTTCCCATGTGCATCCGTCATACTGTTCTTGGGCAATCCGTATGATTTACTGCTTCCTGGTTCTTTTGTCTTTCCCTTCGATCAGCTACTCTTAGCTGAAATATCTTGCCTATCTTTCGTTTCTCGTGGTTTATCCCAGAACAATAATTTCCTTGGTGTCCACTTCTTACTGACTTCTTGCCTGTATACTTTCTCTTGCGGCAGTGGACCCTCGGCTCTTAATTCTGTCTCCCGTTCCTCCGCTGCCTCTTCTTAGCAGCTGTATTCCACTCCTGAATCAATTTTCTCGATTCTTCACTTGATGTTCGTTTTTGCAACTCTGCCATGAGATGCTCTCCAATATACTGCCAGTCTTGCTCGTAGCTTTCTAACTTCTCTTCCTCTAATTCCTTCTCTTGAGTTTCGAACCGTAACAGTTGCTCTCTTGTCAGTACATTACTTCTACTCACCGACATTGAAGTCTGAACCAGAAGATCATCTAATTCTTCTCTCTTTACCCTCCAATCCAAGCCTAGTTACATATATATATTATATATAATACCTAACCAAGAAAACAATCTCACCCAACAAAACAACTTACACAAAAGTTAATTAATTTTAAATTACACCTAGTAAAACTAATTCAAATTTTTCCCAATTTCCTCATTCAATCTCACTTTCTCCTGCCCTTTGTAACCTAATTGCTCCCTAGATTAACACCTTAATCCCAAACGTTACAGTCGACTTGACTTTTTGTATGAATCACGAAGACATAACCCTAACACTCAGCAGATATCAATATCGAGACTTATAATCTCTGTTTAAAACGTGACGATTCAGACAACTATAGCATATACTCTATCAATGCTATAACAAACGCGAAGTAGCTTCGAACGAACAGGAGTGAAATCCAACTTTTAAGCGTAATTATAGAAAAACAACGCTATACCTAATTACCAAAATTTCCACTCCTTAACTGTTACTCTATTTAACGTATAGAGAGATTCACAGTTTTTCTTACAGGTACAAATTCATTCATCCGCACAAAAACTGAGTAACTTACTACACTTCTCATTTATAATAAAAACATAAAGGCCAACGATAAAAACACAAAACATTTATTCCCCCATATTAAACAATAAATATTGAAAATCGCCGCAAACAAAACAAAAACCAAACATCGATGAATTAACTAATTAACCTATATCTTAAATTCTCAACCTAAACACACGGAAATGCGACAAAAACTTTCAAACGCCTATAATGATTAACCTCAACCTATCCAAAAACGCACATCACAATCATGAAATCAATATTACTACACTGAAATGACTTCCCAAAATCGCACTCAACACTTAATCTAACACTTTTTAAATTTATCCTGAACAGTAAATGGAGCAGCTAAAAGAAGCAGAACTCCCACAATTAAGAGAGCTAACTTAATGACAATATAACTAAGCTACCTGGCGCTTAGGTAACCTGAACCGACTCTAATCACGATAAGACTGTACACTTTACGGCACTCGCCAGTCCAGTCACTGGTCTTTTATGCACCAATATTCGGAAGTAGACTTTACTTAACAACGCGGATGTAAACAAACGACAACAACCTTGCCGTTTGTTCTACTGGTTGCAGCACCTGAGTCGCTCAGTAGTAAACAATCGCTTTACATAATAATTACCATGATAGGTTAATTATTATTGTAATCGTCGATTGCTCCACTAAGCGCTCATCGCAGCCAGCTGTTGAGCTAATCAGCAAAATAACCGACAGTTGCAGAACAGTACCATGTGACGTTACTGTTTAGCAATTGCTAATTATTTCACTAAAATGCGCCCTTGGCTGCTGGAAGAATCTTCCGTATATTGGGCCACAACAACATCAATATATTGTCCTATACAATATATTGGTGTACCTCATAAAAGAACCTGAAAACGAAAAATTATTTCATTTTAAAATTTCAATCAAAATTTAAAATGCATTTAGAAATGCATTCCCACAGTATAACAAAATGCAATTTAGCATAAATTGCATTTTGTTATCAGACACACATTCCACTCTCACGGTATGCATACTTACCTACATACAGTGTCTTCTCACTTATTTTTCCGTATGTACTATGTACATACGGACATTACTTACTTAATCCAATCTAATTGTATGTACATACATACATACAATTATCAGAATTATTCGCGCTCTCTTAAAATTAATATTTCAAGACGGGCGCACAAGTGCATATCGGATTACAGTTTTGCATTGATGCATATAGCTCGCATCAAGAAACTTTTGCATTTTCTTACGTACGTTTTTGCAACGGTCGTGAGAAAACAATAAAAAGAAAAAAGAGCTTTTGAAGCGATCACGAGTACCTGGGTGCAATTTGCCAAAACCTCGAGGCAGTCTTTTTTACAAACCCGTCAGGAGTAAATCTTAGCAAGTTTTTGTGCATTTTTCTTAAATCAAAAAATAGGTTGTGCATCTGCGCTAATTGAAAATAAATATACATATATGTATATATATCGTGTTCTAGAAAGGTAATAAAGATAGCTAGAATTAAATCCGAATATTGTGAATGTACATTCTTAACCGAATAAATATTGTGCATCTTTGTTCTATTTGTGATAAATGTAAAATTCGAGAAAATTTCATTTAATAAATTATTACCATTTATTTCGGTAAATATATATTGTGTGTATTTTTTAACTAAACGAATAGGCGGTGCATTTTACTACATAAACTCCCCAATCCGCCCGCTTTTCCACGTGAAACCCGGGAGCACGAGCGGGTCGGCATATAACAGTCCTCTACGTGACGTAGAGTTATCTCAGGAGATGGGGTGGTCCTAAAATGAACAGAGTTGAGCGCCACGTGATTTTTCTTTACAGGTAAATCACGAAACCGATTCTTTTCCTTTTAATACTCCAACACCTGTATATCACCAACTAAGCGGGATACGCTAAAACTGAAAATGAACAAAATAACAAAAAAAGAATACCTGGACCCATATAATATATTTATTTCAGTATAAGCCACAAATTCTAAATCTAAAGGCAAGATGCCGCGAAATAAAAAAAGGTACCAGCAGTCAGTCACACATTAAAGACGTAAAAGAAAAGGTCCAGCGACCTCAATAAACTGATAATGGTAGGACACATAGATATATTGCCGCAGCCATATATGATTTCAGAAAATATACTAAATAAAATACTTAGCTTGTACTTTGGCTTGGAGCACTGTCCTTCTTCCCTTGTATATTTCACAGCGGCTCAGCTGCCTACAAATTTGACCCTCGTGAGTCCAGAATTCCTTCTCCTCATCTTCCTTTCCCTTTGTCACTGCGTTTTCTTTGTCACTTCCTTTTCTTAATCACGGTCTTATAATTTTCCCGTTTGCGTGCTTTAATATTAAATTCTCTTCCAGTCAGACTTTTCTCCGTTAATTATTATTTTATCGGAGAACTTTTCCTTTTTCGTCTGTCCACCTTTAACACTCGAGAAGAAGTAGGAAATGCCCACCATGTATCTTTATGGTGGCACCCTTTTTTGTGTTTCTCGTTTTTGACGTCTTTTTTAAAAATGGCACTTTAGTGCATTCGCACGCGTTACATATATTGACCTCGAAAATATCCGAGAGCGATATATGAGAGCGGATATACCGAAGACGCCAAAAATGCAACCTAAGGAAAGACCCATGGCATGGTAAAATTAAATTAACCATGTTCCACCGTTAATAAAGTGCTATGCTTTTTTGTTTAGGTTGCATCTACTCCGTTTTCATTAAAAATAAAAATAAGTTCCACTCTCACGGTAAAAGCAAAGTGCTTAGATAAGAATTTTGAACCTGTAAAAAGCTCTGGGAAGTAAAAATCAAGAAGATGAAATAGTCAGTCTATCGAGAGCTTTAAAACCCTTTTAACGGAATTGTAAAGAAATATAATTGCAATAAAGTTCGTTTTTCTTTTTGGATACATATATATATATAGTGTTTTATTTGATTGATTAATTTTCTCCGACGGATTGTTTTTTTCTCTCCATCGCTAAGCGAGTTATATAAGTGGCGCAGTCGGTAGGATCCTATTCGCAGAGCTGGGCACAAGACCGTTCATCCGTTAATCGTTAATTAACGAAGTTAACTTTTCGAGTAACGGATTAACGTTTAAAAATATTAACGGACTCTTTAACTTCCGTTAACTTTCCATAAGTCCGTTAACCGTTAATCGGGTACTTACTATTTATGACGAAACTGGCATCACGCCGCGGAAATCATGCTCTGACTAGTTTGGCTGGTACAAGCATGTGGCTACAAGCAGGTGCCGTCTATAGAAGCTATCACGCTTCAAGCTCAAGCGTATCTCGGATCACTCCTGCCGACAATTGCAGCAACTGTATTTAAATTAAAGAATATCAAGGCTAGGGGTATGAGAATTGCACAGCTTTAGCCAGTGCCTTATTAAAGGGCAGTGATCTCCAGTATTTTAATTCTCCCGTAATTTTAATTTGATTTCGATATTATTATTATAACAAACTAAGATTTGTATACCGTTTTCTTATTTATCTTCCATGTCCTACCTAAACTTCCCCAGCCAAAATATTCTTTTTATAAACAATGGTATTATACCCGAGGCACATGACGCACCAGAATGATCAGTAATCCAATTACATAATTAATAGAATGATCATTGCTTGGTAAGGCAAGCACACGATATCTCGTGATCTTGTGGGTAATTCGATTTGACAGATGACAATTCTCAATTTTGTAAATTAAGAACTGTGAATTGTAAAGTAATTTGCGAAAAATTGAATCGAGCCTTGTATTTGATATACAATGTGACAAAGTTTTTCGATAATTCACTTTGGAAAATATTCAAAATTTACCTTGAAAAATGTATCAGTAAATTTCACAAATGACATCTGACAGTGATGGCTTGAAAATCAGCTGATTTTTCCAATAACTTGCAGTTCCTCACCGCTGAAAGCGCACTTATCGACAAAAGGAATGACAAGTAATGCATAATTGCAAACGAATGAGCTTGTGGAGGCGTAATTGGTGCAATGACAAAACGAATGATCGTTGCGCCAATGATGCAATAGCACACGAGCTATGTAATGGTCATAACTCCGCCAATAATCGTTGATATGTTCCGTCTGTCTAGGGTATTCGTTTAATATACTTGCCCAGCTCACTATTCAAGATTACAATTACTATTAGCAGTTAACGATTAACGATTAATGTTAACTTCCGTTAAATTTTCCATAAAATAACGCTTTAACGTTTAACGAAGTTAACTTTTTTAGTAACGGAATAACGATTAACGAAGTTAATTTTTTTATTAACGGTGCCCAGCACTGCCTATTCGATCGAAATAGGATCTAGTGATACGAATCAAGGTCAGGAAAAAAAAGTGTGTGTTAAAAGAATCAATTAAAGAATAAATTGAAAATAAGGGTGACAAATTAAAGTGTGAAACACAGTAGCTCAAAGTGCAATTTAGTGAGATACGCAGAAACGACCACTCAACCCTATAAAGCACACTGGAGAGAAGAATACAGCGGAAATAGAAGAATGGAAGAACAGCAACAATTACAACCAAACATAGTTGAACAATTTCTGGCCCTCCTCACAGACATAGTAAACAGACAGGCTCAACAACCATCCTTTAGGAGCAGGATTGAAAAGGAGATCAGATATCTGACAGCTTTTGAGGGAAAGCCAAGAACATTGCCAGCATTCATTACGTCGATAGACAGAGTATTATCAGAGTATGGAAATCAGGCCCCCTTGGTATATACTATCATCTATAATGAAAAAATTCTGGGTCCAGCCAAGTGTTATCTAGATACGGTATTTGCAGGAACATGGGAAGAATGTAAGGCGAAATTGAAGCTACAATATAAACCATCCAAGGAACAGGGACGTATAATGCAGGAAATTTCTACATTAAAAGTAAGTTCGATTTCCGATTTAACTGATAAAATTAGACTGATAGTAAGTGATATTGCAGAATGTGCTACCTTTAGTGAATACCAAGTACAAATTGTGAATAATTTGAGTAGTGTCCTAATTTTAAAAATAAAAGAAATTACGGCAGGGGCTTTAGCAGCCGAGTTACATAATTAAATTTAGCCTAGAGGAAATTAGATTAGTAATAAATAAATATGTGGGCCAAGATCATTATAATTTAAAATTTTTTAAATCCAAACAAATAATGACAGACAAGTATCCGCAAAGATAATATGTACAAAAACGGAATCAGAACTTTAGACGAAACCCTAATAATCAGACCCAAACCCAACAAGGTATTCAATTCAAGTCAATTTCGATATAACAGTTTCTATAATAATAACAGTCAGTCTCGAAATTATAGACCCCCTAAAAATTTTTATCAGTCGCGAAACAATAATTTTGATTACAATGTTGGACACTTAGAATATATAGCAAACAGGAATGGTTGAATCATGTAAAATTCGTGTACATGAGCGTAATTTGTCAAGAGCAGGAGACTATACATAGGAGTAAGTGAGATGCTGGTTAGAGAAATTGTCAAAGCTGTAGATTAATTGTCAAATGTGATTTTGTTTTGTGAACAGGTTTATGCAATCTAAAATTCTTTTGCGAAATTCAACAAAAGTACGGAATCAGTTTTTTTCAAAACTATTTAATTTTGAAGTTTATTTTGTGTAAAGTTTTATAGTGACACTAGTGCCTGTTAAAACCTTCATAACAATTAAAAAAACAGAAATGAAGTGTTCGGTCAGTGCTTGCAAAAATCTATCGAATTATAATCAAGGAAAATCGTGTTTCAAGTGAGTGCACTATGTAAATTATGTTTATTGTTAATAAAAGCAAAGATTTATATAAATTAAATATGTGAATTATTTCAAAATAAAGTAGAAAAAGAACATTTTTACCGCAGATGCCCCGAACAAAAACTTTGTTTACTTTTTGCAAATTGATAAGTTGCCCCAGAATAGCGACGGCGTGTATATATTTTTTCTGTGGAGGAAAACTTTCAGTTTGTGATAAGCTTGGGAGTTAACTAGTTATTAACAATAGTTTGAATCGTATTGTGACTTCAAACATTATACAACCAACAGAATATAAGCATTAACCAATATATTACCTGTTTCAGATTTACTAAGGATGTGATATTGCTAAAGTAAAGAAGTGGCTCGAAGCAATAAGGCAACCAGAATTCATCCCAAATCGCGGAAATTTTATTTGTGAGAACCACTTTGTAGAGGCGGATATTCAACGACTCGGGAAAAGGAAAAACTTAAAAAGCGATGCAGTACCTTCTCGTTTTATTGATATGATAGTAAGTAATTACTATGAACATTGACTATAATTATTACATACCTATTTCATATAAGGATGTTCAAATGTGTGAACAGCCTGGACTTATGGAGGAATCTGAATCTTTGCTCACTAGCAATATGGAGGAAGTTTCAGTTGAAGTAGCATCAAATGTAAGTATTACGCAGTCTATTCATATTTTTATGTAACAATTAATTACAGAGCTTAAAAAGAATTCAACAAAATGTTATGGTTTCAAGAATTAAATTAAATTTCTGTAATCTTTATATTTTTAGACTCATGGAAAATTTGTGTATGAAGCTTGGCCTATTTCTGCAAGCTATGCTACAGATAATCCCATCAAATGTAAGTAAATCTTTGTTAACAATTTCGCACAAAGAGGTAGTGTTTCATCAGCACTGCGCCCTATAATTATTTTATTTTACAAATATTTAATCAAATATTCAAATGGAAAGAATTTCCGTAGTATAATAATTTTTTCTATTTGTACAGAATCATTTGATGTAAGTTTTCCCTTTATACGTATTTTTATTTCTATATAAACTTTTATTTACAAGTTACTTAATTTTCGATCGTCTAGTTCAATACTGGAACAAGTCCGAAAATACATTTTGAAGATAAGTACCTACTGCAATAAGTGGAGTACACTATTCACTATTCGAATATATATTTGACTAATGCTGACTTACTAATGAAAACAGGATACAAATCCTATTCCATAAAATAGCTGAAGTTGTTTTGAAAAGAAAAATACCCAAATCATATGTCAATTATCTCGAAACAGTTATATTTTATTTGTTCCAGTATTGAACTAGACGATCAATATGTAATCGATTATTGTTATTTTACAAAAGAATCTCATCGTATTTTAGGTATGTTCACGCACCTCTGAAGAAAATCTTCACGGTGATATCGAATGTGGGTCATCTTCACATGCGACTAAATTTAGATTCGTTGTAAGTTAGCAATTAGTTTACTTATATATTATTTATGTATATTATAATAAAAAGTTAAATACAGTATATACCCGATATAGACGAACATCAGTTCAAGCGAGTTATCGTTATCGAATATGTTCATGTTAACGAAAGGTAGAATATAATTTTTTATATATGCATTTAAATGCTTCTTTTATGTATCTTAAGCCTATACTAAGTCTATTTAAGCCATATGAGTATATGTGTGTACTGTATTGACTGATACAATAATTAATTATTTTATGAAGTGCTGTTTTGTTGTTTGTTTGATATGAAATATTGTACAAAAACAGTTCCTCTTAGAATTGTGCCGTTGCAAAAGTAAGTAAGTATATAATTCAAAAATTGAAGTAATCATTTTTATTAGGAAAACATCAAGAAAAATTTTACCATTAAAGAATGTATGGAGACATCCGACGAAAGCTCTGAAGAATTAAGTGAAATTAATTTTAGGAGAAAAGCAAAATTAAAAAAATTGAGGGGATGTATCAGGGACAGGGACAAAGTCATTAATAGATTACGCCGGAAAATTTTCCGATAAAATAAAAAAGTGGTGAAAATAGAAAATTTACTCTATGAACTGAAAGAAAAGAATCTCATAGGAGAAGATGCAGAAAATACTTTGTCACAAATTGTCAGCTCTGCCAAAGATATTTTTGAGAGACATTTTGTCAAACACCAAGGGAAAACTGCTCCGAAAACTTATAATGCTCCCATTCGTGCCTTTGCACTAAATTTGAATTTTTGTCCCGAAGGCTTACTCGTACGTGAGGGAAGTATTTTCAAACTGCTTACCACATCCGACAACCCTAAGTGAATGGTATAAGGTTTATGGCTGTAGTCCAGGCTTTACCAAAAAGTCCTTCATAGCAATTAAAGCAGCATGCGAAGAAGCCGGAAAGGCAAAAGACAAGTTGTTTCTGAATTTAGTATTTGATGAAATACATATAAGGAAACATATTGATTGGGATGGGAAAAGATCCTAAGTGAAATTCCAGCAACACAAATTTTAGTCCTGATGGAGGTTTGCATTAATCGATCTTGGAAAATTCCTATTGCCTTTTTTCCAATCGCATCTATGAATTCCGAACAGAAGGCAAACATAATTAAATTGTCTCTAGAAGAGCTGGAAGCAACTGGAGCTGAGATTATTGGAATAACTTTCGATGAAGCAACAGTCAATCTCAGCGCCGGAAACTTCTTGGTTGCGATATTCGTGACGTCAATGCGGACAGTTATTTTCATCATAATAATGAGAAGTATATCGTACATCCTGATCCTTGCCATATGATTAAACTTGTGAGAAACGCTTTAGGCGATTTAAAATGCATAATTAATGAGGAAGGACAGGCCATAGAATGGAAATATTTAGATTTTTTGGTAAAGCTACAAGAACGAGAGCAATTACACTTGGGAAACAAATTAAAGCAGGCGCATATATATTTTGCAAAAAAAAAAAATAATGTAAAGCTTGCAGTCCAGACTTTTAGTAAATCTGTGGCAGATGCTCTTGACTTTTGTAGAGAAGTTCTTCAATATAATGAGTTTTCCGGGAGCAAACCTTTGTCGCAATTTATTCGCATCGTTAATGATACTTTCGATATTTTAAATAGTAGGAGAGTATCAACGTTTGAGTATTTCAAACGAGCATTATGCAACAACAACAGTGATAACGTTCGAGAATTTTGCAGAATTTGCTGTAAGTTACTTTTTAAAACTAAGTCATCCATCTGGAGAGTTACTTATATACAGCACAAAGAAAATGGGCTTCATAGGACTGATTGCATGCTTGAAAAACTTGAAAACTCTTGACCAAAGATTTATAAAGCCAGGAAAGTTACAGTACATTCCGCTTTATAAGATAAATCAAGATCACTTGGAACTATTTTTTAGTAGCATACGCAGTCATCTGGGAAGAAATAACAACCCATCCGTCAGGCAGTTTATCTCTGCTTATAAAAAACTTCTAGTTCGCTGCCAAATAAGGGAAGGTGGTATCGGAAATTGCATTCCTTTAGAGAGCATTGAAATTTTGGGTGGTACTCTGAAGAACATAGATCCAACGGAGCAGATTAATAGTACGGTAGAAAGACTGCAACTTATAGAAGAAAAGAATTAATAGACGACATTTCAGTACTAGACCAACAATTTCTTGGAGAGCATTGTTATGCAGCATATCCTGCAAAACTATCTGAATATGGCCATCATGTGGTTTCTTATATTGCAGGATTTGTTGTAATGAAAATAAATAAGGGTTTAAATTGCCCAGAGTGTCTGTCTGCATTACAAGGATCTTACTCCCCGTCCACACCTCTCGCCTACAAAACAAGAGGAAAGCTCCAGATACCATCTGAAAGTGTGATACAGATATGTAAGAAAGCAGAATTTTCTTTGCGTTTCAAGATGCACTTTCTAAAAGGACACGATACTATCCTTAGAATGGATATATTATTACGCATATCTATTGAAGTGCAAAATTTTTTCATTAATAGATCTCTATTCGAAAATCAGCAGGCACATATGGGCTACAACAGTCATTATAGCTCTTTAATTAAGCTAATAACTGAAAAGTACCTTCATACAAGGTATTATTTCACAGCTAAAAAGGCATCTGAGAAGATTTCATTGCGACAGCATTATAATAAAATGGTTATATTCCACGGAATGTGAATCATGAAAGGAATATGGGATACGAAGGCTACGTAAGAAAATAAAAGATAAAACGAAAGATAACGACGACTATAATGACTGTTGGGGACGTGTGAGGTATTCGCCTTAGTGTTTTAAGTTCAGTATCTGATTTCAATATGTTTATTTATTTATTATAAATTATTGTGATTTTATGCAATACTTATTGCTTACTAGATAAAACACTTTGGCAAACTCTTCACTTCTTACACCTACCTCCCCGTGGTCGTCCTTGGAAACATAGCACAATAAACAGAACACGTTTTTAGAAAATTCTTTATATTTGTACATTTTCTGATTCGAGATAATTTCTTTCTGTCTTGGACCCTTATCATAACGATATATTTATTATTATTTATTCGTTTTGAGAAGAGGAATCACACAATAAAAGACATATATTAGACTGCAACCTGTATAGTTGGATTTATTATAAATGCATGAATTTATTTTGCTATGGCTAATGGTGTTATTCCTGACTAGATACACACAGTGTACTAAGCAAAATATTTCATTTGTAGATATTTAAACTAAAAAAGTTATAATTGGCCCAGTCCTCCAATGAGGGTGCCAAACGAACATGAAATATTTTAATGTTTTTAACTTATATATGACATTATTACATCTCTATTATGCTTTTGGCAGATGAGATGATATAATGCCTTTATGTCTATGCACTAAAAACGTAAACACAATCATAATATACCTACATCTACATTATGATTTCATCTAGGGTATAAAGCATTCCTAGCTTACTCGCATCTGCTCGGGGCTTCGATGTTGTTTTGTACTTTCTCAACAGTGAGAACTTTTTTTTTTAATAAAATTCACAAAAATAAAAGTTATCTTGTTGAATAAAATAAAAGTGCAACACAACATCAAATTAAAAACTTTTTAAAAATTACTTTTCGCCCCTCTCCGGATTTATCAGTTATCTAAGCCTGTACTGAACTCTCAACCACAAAAACATAGACTACCAACACAACCAGAAATTCATTACGCAATATCTGGCTTATCACCATTCCTGTTTGCTCTATATTCTAAGGTTGGACAGAATCCAGGAAATTCTAATAGTAGTGCACAATCAAGAAATCATCCACAAAATAGTACTAACGGCAACCAAGTCCAACCAATGGACGTTGATGTGAACACAATTAATGCTAGACGGGAAGTAAATCAGTTAGGAGAATCCGAGTTTTTTATAAATTAGCCTCGGAAACGAAAAAAATCTTTATCATTATAACAATAGATAACCAAAAATATAGTACTATGATAGATACTGGGTCCACAATAAGCTTACTAAATTCTAAAAATGTTACGAATAAAATTTATGAACGAATATCAGGAGAAATAGCTCAAATTAATACCATTGAAGGAGAAGTTAGGAAAAACACGGAATACGTCAAAACAAAATGTCCTGCAGAATTTCAACAACCTACTAATGCTAGGATGCGGTGGATTAAAATTTATATAGATAAAACATACGATTTCTTAATAGGTATAGATTGGGTAGAAAAGATTGTAAAAAGAATTGATATAGCAGATTAGGAAATTATATTGAACAATGATGCGAAATTACCGTTCTTAAATAAAACCATTCAAGAAGAGCTAAATATGTTGGAAGAGAGTGAGCTGGGGAATATAAATTTAGATTACTTGAATGATGAAGAGAAGGTAGGAATAACAAAACTGCTAGAAAAATACAAAAGGTTGTTTTATAAAAAAGGGGACAAGTTAACTAGTACCAATAGTATTGTACATGAGATTAAGACTACTACGAACGAACAAATTAATTCCAAGTTATTAGGTTGAGGTCAGGAAACAAATGATTGAAATGGAAGCTCAAGGTATCATAAGAAAAAGCAATAGTAAATACACTTCTCCCATTATAGTTATACCCAAAAAACAGGATAAATCAGTTATTCAAAAATATAGAATAGTAGTAGATTATCGGAAGCTTAACCAAGTAACGGTCGACGATAAATACCCATTACCAAACATTGATAGTATCCTGGACAAATTGGGAAAGGCCCAATATTTCAGTTCACTAGATCTAACTAAGGGATATCACCAGATTCTAGTGGCTAAGCAGGATATAGAGAAAACGGCATTTGTAACTCCAGCAGGTCTATATGAATACGTCAGGATGCCCTTCGGTTTGAAGAACGCACCTGTCACATTCCAACGGTTAATTAATGAAATATTAAGGGACTCCATAAATAGAATATGTGTAGTATACTTAGATGATATCCTCATTTTCTCCACCACTCTAGAGGAACATCTGAATTCATTAGAAAAAATATTCCAAAAGTTAACCGAGCACAATCTGAAAATAAAAGCCGATAAGTGCAGCTTTATGAACAGAGAGACCGAGTTCTTAGGACATGTCCTAACAAAAGAGGGAATAAAACCAAATCCAAGCAAAGTGGAAGATATCCAGAGAGTGAAACTACCAAAAACAGAAAAACAATTGAAAAGCTTCTTAGGTATGACAGGGTTTTACCGCAAATTCATTAAAGACTATGCCAAGGTTGCACACCCTTTGATTAGATATTTGAAAAAAGATGCTAAAATCAATACCAACGACCCTCATTATATAGAAGCTTTTGAAAAATTAAAATTGCTAATAGCATCACATCCCATTCTAAAATTCCCAGATTACAAAAAAGAGTCCATTGTTACCACTGATGCGAGTAATTATACCATTGGAGCCGTTCTTTCTCAAGAAGGCCACCCAGTGTGCTATGTTTCAAGGACTTTTAATAATCACGAAAAAAATTACAGTGTAACAGACAAAGAATTTCTTGCCATCGTGTATTCTGTGAATTATTTTAGGCCCTACTTGCATGGAAGAAAATTTAAAATCGTTACCGATCATGCCCCAATAAAATACCTAAATGCTAAATATAAAGGTAAAGAATTCTATTAAAGAAATCAAAGGTGGATTTTAAAACTTCAAGAGTATAATTTTGACATCGAATACCTTCAGGGTAGAGAAAATAAAGTAGCCGATTTTCTGAGTAGACTAGAAAATAGTCCACAAATAAATGGAAATAACAGCAGTGACTATGGACCTGTCTGGTACGGTACATTCGGCAGAGGAACAACTATTGGATCATATTGGTATAAAAGAGCAAATAATAAATAAATACAAAACCCAGATAATATTGACTTATAATCAAAATGGAGACATTGAGTTAACATATCAGAGAAGAATAATTCAGATTAACCCGCAGAATACGGAAGATATTATTACAGACATATTAAAAAGGTTTGTGAAAACGGGACATATGGGTATATATTCAGAGGTAGAAGATAGGGATTATAATAAAGTGCAACAAATTATTATAAAATTATTCTCAGGAGATAGAAGAGTCAAATTCATGAAAGTTACTAAGAGAGCCCAGGAAATACAGAACGAGGAACAATGTCATAAGCAAATATCACTATACCATACGAAAGAATCATTACATAGTGGTATTATATTTCATTATAATAAACAAAATTTTATAACCATTATAGATAAATTAACAGAATTTGCTGTAACATATCTTATAAATGCTAGAAGTTGGGTAAAGAAAATTGCTATACTTGAAGGATATATAGCTACATTTAATAAACCAAGAAAAATTGTCATGGATAACGAGTTTAAAGCGGAACAAATTAAGAAATACTTGCTGGAAAAGGGTATAGAAGGGCATTGGACTAAGCCTAATAGTCATACAGGTAATGCAGATGTAGAAAGATTGCATTCGACTTTAATAGAAAAACTTCAGGCAATTGATGACGACATATCGTTAGAACAAAAGATGCAAAAAGCAGTTGGGAATTATAATGATAGATATCACTCCGCTATGTCAATGACACCTAGGGAAGCGAATAATTTGAATGACACAAGACCGCTAGTAGAAAAATGGTGTAATAAAAAAGAACAGCTGGTTCGTAAAATCAATAAAAAACGGGAAAACTATACCGAATCAACAAAGGTAGGGTATATAAAAAGTTATAGAAGAGTAAGACATAAGGACCAACCCTATTTTAGAAAGTATCCACTAGAGAATGTGCATTGAACCAATAAAATTTGCAGATAATCATAATAATACTCATGGCGATGACAAATACAGTACAAGGGCTACTACAGGTGCATCCGATACGAGAAGAAAACGGGTATGTGAAAATAAAAATTAAACAGGTAGAAATAGCCAATGATACAGATATAGTCCTACACATAATTGATCCGATTGAACTTACGAATATTGTAAATCAGTCAGAACTTAACATGGAGGTTTTAAAACCGGAAGACAGACGAGCATATTAACTGAATTAGAAGTGATTAAACCAATGCCGAATTCAGAACATTTAGAGATCAGTGAACCGGAAAATTTAATTGTCGAAGTAAAAGGAAGAATATATCAATATAATGAACAGGCACTAGTAAAGGATTTAAGGCTGAGTGAGAGTTGTATTATTCAAGAAAATTGTAATTTAGTGTATAACAATATAACTAGTATAGAAGAGATAGATGATGAATTCATTTTATTGAAAAATATGTACAATGATACTATGCGGCATAATTGCGACAAGAGAGGAATCAGTCTAACTGGAAACTATTAGATTAATTACAGTAATTGTACATTAGGGTTAAAACAGAAAAAATTCTATAATAAAAAAGTTACCATACTAGACAAGTACTATTACCCAGCAATATAACATAAACAAGCATTTGTAAATCCAATTGACTTTGAGAAAATTGTCATAGAAAATATCAATAATTTAGAAGAAATTCAGGAATTAAAATACCACAGGAATATTATATTTGCCACTGATGTTGGTATAATCATTGTGTTAGTTTTACTTGGTATAGTTATTATAGCGTTTAGGTTTTGGAAGAATTGAAAAGATAAGGTTAAAATTATAAATAACTTAGAGCCGGAGACTTCTGACCCAAAGCGGGGAGGAGTTACATATATTGACCTCGAAAATATCCGAGACCAATATATGAGAGCCGATATAATGGAGCCGCCAAAAGTGCAACCTAAGGAAAAACCCATGGCATGATGAAATTAACTTAACCATGCTCCCACCGTTAATGAAATGCTATGCTTTTTTGTTTAGGTTGCATCTACTCCGTTTTCATTAAAAATAAAAATAAGTTCCGCTTTCACGGTAAAAGCAAAGTGCTTAGATAAGATTTTGAACCTGAAAAAAGCTCTGCGAAGTAAAAATGAAGAAGATGAAATAGTCAGTCTGTCGAGAGCTTTAAAACCGTCTTAACGGAATTGTAAAGAAATTTAATTGTAATAAAGTTCGTTTTTCTTTTTCGATATATATATATAGTGTTTTATTTGATTGATTAATTTTCTCCAACGGATTGTTTTTTCTCTCCATCGCTAAGCAAATGTTGCGTCGCGCTTACACGGCACTACGTATGTGGCCCGAGTTTTTTTTCTAATCATTGTTGGATAATTTTAATCCATATATGTGTTTATTTATTATGTGTTTAATTGTTTAAAGTCTTATAACTTCGTGGTGTTACGGAACATAGGAATTGTTATAGCGTAACGTGTCTGTTCGACTCAATTTCGGCTTGCTTAAATGCCACTACTACACTTAATGTATTTGTTGGGTTTAGACTTGGACTGGTTTGAATATTATGTTAGGTTTTGGCGTTTAATTTATATTTTTTTAAATATTATTCCTTTCAACGTTTAGTATTGATTTGTTTTGATATAATTATTTCTCATAACGTTTAGTATTGATTTGTTTTGGTATTATCATTTCTCTTAATGTTTAGTTTTAATATGTTTTAATATTTCTCTTAATGTTTAGTTTTAATTTGTTTTGATATCATTATTTCTTTTAATGTTTAGTATTGTTTTTTATTTATCTAGTATTATTTTGCCAACGTTTCTGTAAGGAATCCTGGACTACGTCTTCATTCGAGTTCTTTCTTTTGACCAATTGCAGATGCTTTTTGGAACTATCACTACCAAGATGAAGAGTAGCGGATAGCTCGGTAGAGGCTAAACTAGTGAAATCAGTGATTTGAAATGTATGACTGGCTGAGGTTGCCGAAAATTGATCTTAAGACCTAATCAAGCTCCATTGACATGCAGTATTTGAAGTTAACTTCTTAAGATTTTTAATGCTTAAAGCGAGAACTATTGCAAAAATTTCTCGAATGTCCTCTCCAGGTCGTTGTTTACACTCCAGCATTTCCGTACGTTGCTCACTGAACGATTTTCGTGGCGTATATGCAGTTGTAATAACTTGCTGCAGAGTTTCAAAATCCTTCGGCTCCTGGGAACACACTAGATAATAAGCGTCACCTGTAAGCCAAAATTTCACACATTTGATAAAGATAGCTTTTTCTTCAGTAGTAAATTGATCGTAGAGTTCCTTGCTGCAATTCAGGAAACGGTACAATTCTTTGCCCAGCTTTGGTGACCTTTCCCCAGAAAATAATGGTATATATTTGGATACCATATCCATAACTTTCCCATGTGCATCCGTCATACTGTTCTTGGGCAATCCGTATGATTTACTGCTTCCTGGTTCTTTTGTCTTTCCCTTCGATCAGCTACTCTTAGCTGAAATATCTTGCCTATCTTTCGTTTCTCGTGGTTTATCCCAGAACAATAATTTCCTTGGTGTCCACTTCTTACTGACTTCTTGCCTGTATACTTTCTCTTGCGGCAGTGGACCCTCGGCTCTTAATTCTGTCTCCCGTTCCTCCGCTGCCCCTTCTTGGCAGCTGTATTCCACTCCTGAATCAATTTTCTCGATTCTTCACTTGATGTTCGTTTTTGCAATTCTGCCATGAGATGCTCTCCAATATACTGCCAGTCTTGCTCGTAGCTTTCTAACTTCTCCTTACACTCTTTTAGCTCCTGCGATCTTTCCTCTAATTCCTTCTCTTGAGTTTCGAACCGTAACAGTTGCTCTCTTGTCAGTACATTACTTCTACCCACCGACATTGAAGTCTGAACCAGAAGATCATCTAATTCTTCTCTCTTTACCCTCCAATCCAAGCCTAGTTACATATATATATTATATATAATACCTAACCAAGAAAACAATCTCACCCAACAAAACAACTTACACAAAAGTTAATTAATTTTAAATTACACCTAGTAAAACTAATTCAAATTTTTCCCAATTTCCTCATTCAATCTCACTTTCTCCTGCCCTTTGTAACCTAATTGCTCCCTAGATTAACACCTTAATCCCAAACGTTACAGTCGACTTGACTTTTTGTGTGAATCACGAATACATAACCCTAACACTCAGCAGATATCAATATCGAGACTTATAATCTCTGTTTAAAACGTGGCGATTCAGACAACTATAGCATATACTCTATCAATGCTATAACAAACGCGAAGTAGCTTCGAACGAACAGGAGTGAAATCCAACTTTTAAGCGGAATTATAGAAAAACAACGCTATACCTAATTACCAAAATTTCCACTCCTTAACTGTTACTCTATTTAACGTATAGAGAGATTCACAGTTTTTCTTACAGGTACAAATTCATTCATCCGCACAAAAACTGAATAACTTACTACACTTCTCATTTATAATAAAAACATAAAGGCCAACGATAAAAACACAAAACATTTATTCCCCCATATTAAACAATAAATATTGAAAATCGCCGCAAACAAAACAAAAACCAAACATCGATGAATTAACTAATTAACCTATATCTTAAATTCTCAACCTAAACACACGGAAATGCGACAAAAACTTTCAAACGCCTATAATGATTAACCTCAACCTATCCAAAAACGCACATCACAATCATGAAATCAATATTACTACACTGAAATGACTTCCCAAAATCGCACTCAACACTTAATCTAACACTTTTTAAATTTATCCTGAACAGTAAATGGAGCAGCTAAAAGAAGCAGAACTCCCACAATTAAGAGAGCTAACTTAATGACAATATAACTAAGCTACCTGGCGCTTAGGTAACCTGAACCGACTCTAATCACGATAAGACTGTACACTTTACGGCACTCGCCAGTCCAGTCACTGGTCTTTTATGCACCAATATTCGGAAGTAGACTTTACTTAACAACGCGGATGTAAACAAACGACAACAACCTTGCCGTTTGTTCTACCGGTTGCAGCACCTGAGTCGCTCAGTAGTAAACAATCGCTTTACATAATAATTACCATGATAGGTTAATTATTATTGTAATCGTCGATTGCTCCACTAAGCGCTCATCGCAGCCAGCTGTTGAGCTAATCAGCAAAATAACCGACAGTTGCAGAACAGTACCATGTGACGTTACTGTTTAGCAATTGCTAATTATTTCACTAAAATGCGCCCTTGGCTGCTGGAAGAATCTTCCGTATATTGGGCCATAACAACATCAATATATTGTCCTATACAATATATTGGTGTACCTCATAAAAGAACCTGAAAACGAAAAATTATTTCATTTTAAAATTTCAATCAAAATTTAAAATGCATTTAGAAATGCATTCCCACAGTATAACAAAATGCAATTTAGCATAAATTGCATTTTGTTATCAGACACACATTCCACTCACACGGTATGCATACTTACCTACATACAGTGTCTTCTCACTTATTTTTCCGTATGTACTATGTACATACGGACATTACTTACTTAATCCAATCTAATTGTATGTACATACATACATACAATTATCGAAATAAAAAAAGGTACCAGCAGTCAGTCACACATTAAAGACGTAATAGAAAAGGTCCAGCGACCTCAATAAACTGATAATGGTAGGACACATAGATATATCGCCGCAGCCATATATGATTTCAGAAAATATACTAAATAAAATACTTAGCTTGTACTTTGGCTTGGAGCACTGTCCTTCTTCCCTTGTATATTTCACAGCGGCTCAGCTGCCTACAAATTTGACCCTCGTGAGTCCAGAAATCCTTCTCCTCATCTTCCTTTCCCTTTGTCACTGCGTTTTCTTTGTCACTTCCTTTTCTTAATCACGGTCTTATAATTTTCCCGTTTGCGTGCTTTAATATTAAATTCTCTTCCAGTCAGACTTTTCTCCGTTAATTATTATTTTATCGGAGAACTTTTCCTTTTTCGTCTGTCCACCTTTAACACTCGAGAAGAAGTAGGAAATGCCCACCATGTATCTTTATGGTGGCACCCTTTTTTGTGTTTCTCGTTTTTGACGTCTTTTTTAAAAATGGCACTTTAGTGCATTCGCACGCGTTACATATATTGACCTCGAAAATATCCGAGAGCGATATATGAGAGCGGATATACCGAAGACGCCAAAAATGCAACCTAAGGAAAGACCCATGGCATGGTAAAATTAAATTAACCATGTTCCACCGTTAATAAAGTGCTATGCTTTTTTGTTTAGGTTGCATCTACTCCGTTTTCATTAAAAATAAAAATAAGTTCCGCTCTCATGGTAAAAGCAAAGTGCTTAGATAAGAATTTTGAACCTGTAAAAAGCTCTGGGAAGTAAAAATCAAGAAGATGAAATAGTCAGTCTATCGAGAGCTTTAAAACCCTTTTAACGGAATTGTAAAGAAATATAATTGCAATAAAGTTCGTTTTTCTTTTTGGATACATATATATATATAGTGTTTTATTTGATTGATTAATTTTCTCCGACGGATTGTTTTTTTCTCTCCATCGCTAAGCGAGTTATATAAGTGGCGCAGTCGGTAGGATCCTATTCGCAGAGCTGGGCACAAGACCGTTCATCCGTTAATCGTTAATTAACGAAGTTAACTTTTCGAGTAACGGATTAACGTTTAAAAATATTAACGGACTCTTTAACTTCCGTTAACTTTCCATAAGTCCGTTAACCGTTAATCGGGTACTTACTATTTATGACGAAACTGGCATCACGCCGCGGAAATCATGCTCTGACTAGTTTGGCTGGTACAAGCATGTGGCTACAAGCAGGTGCCGTCTATAGAAGCTATCACGCTTCAAGCTCAAGCGTATCTCGGATCACTCCTGCCGACAATTGCAGCAACTGTATTTAAATTAAAGAATATCAAGGCTAGGGGTATGAGAATTGCACAGCTTTAGCCAGTGCCTTATTAAAGGGCAGTGATCTCCAGTATTTTAATTCTCCCGTAATTTTAATTTGATTTCGATATTATTATTATAACAAACTAAGATTTGTATACCGTTTTCTTATTTATCTTCCATGTCCTACCTAAACTTCCCCAGCCAAAATATTCTTTTTATAAACAATGGTATTATACCCGAGGCACATGACGCACCAGAATGATCAGTAATCCAATTACATAATTAATAGAATGATCATTGCTTGGTAAGGCAAGCACACGATATCTCGTGATCTTGTGGGTAATTCGATTTGACAGATGACAATTCTCAATTTTGTAAATTAAGAACTGTGAATTGTAAAGTAATTTGCGAAAAATTGAATCGAGCCTTGTATTTGATATACAATGTGACAAAGTTTTTCGATAATTCACTTTGGAAAATATTCAAAATTTACCTTGAAAAATGTATCAGTAAATTTCACAAATGACATCTGACAGTGATGGCTTGAAAATCAGCTGATTTTTCCAATAACTTGCAGTTCCTCACCGCTGAAAGCGCACTTATCGACAAAAGGAATGACAAGTAATGCATAATTGCAAACGAATGAGCTTGTGGAGGCGTAATTGGTGCAATGACAAAACGAATGATCGTTGCGCCAATGATGCAATAGCACACGAGCTATGTAATGGTCATAACTCCGCCAATAATCGTTGATATGTTCCGTCTGTCTAGGGTATTCGTTTAATATACTTGCCCAGCTCACTATTCAAGATTACAATTACTATTAGCAGTTAACGATTAACGATTAATGTTAACTTCCGTTAAATTTTCCATAAAATAACGCTTTAACGTTTAACGAAGTTAACTTTTTTAGTAACGGAATAACGATTAACGAAGTTAATTTTTTTATTAACGGTGCCCAGCACTGCCTATTCGATCGAAATAGGATCTAGTGATACGAATCAAGGTCAGGAAAAAAAAGTGTGTGTTAAAAGAATCAATTAAAGAATAAATTGAAAATAAGGGTGACAAATTAAAGTGTGAAACACAGTAGCTCAAAGTGCAATTTAGTGAGATACGCAGAAACGACCACTCAACCCTATAAAGCACACTGGAGAGAAGAATACAGCGGAAATAGAAGAATGGAAGAACAGCAACAATTACAACCAAACATAGTTGAACAATGTCTGGCCCTCCTCACAGACATAGTAAACAGACAGGCTCAACAACCATCCTTTAGGAGCAGGATTGAAAAGGAGATCAGATATCTGACAGCTTTTGAGGGAAAGCCAAGAACATTGCCAGCATTCATTACGTCGATAGACAGAGTATTATCAGAGTATGGAAATCAGGCCCCCTTGGTATATACTATCATCTATAATGAAAAAATTCTGGGTCCAGCCAAGTGTTATCTAGATACGGTATTTGCAGGAACATGGGAAGAATGTAAGGCGAAATTGAAGCTACAATATAAACCATCCAAGGAACAGGGACGTATAATGCAGGAAATTTCTACATTAAAAGTAAGTTCGATTTCCGATTTAACTGATAAAATTAGACTGATAGTAAGTGATATTGCAGAATGTGCTACCTTTAGTGAATACCAAGTACAAATTGTGAATAATTTGAGTAGTGTCCTAATTTTAAAAATAAAAGAAATTACGGCAGGGGCTTTAGCAGCCGAGTTACATAATTAAATTTAGCCTAGAGGAAATTAGATTAGTAATAAATAAATATGTGGGCCAAGATCATTATAATTTAAAATTTTTTAAATCCAAACAAATAATGACAGACAAGTATCCGCAAAGATAATATGTACAAAAACGGAATCAGAACTTTAGACGAAACCCTAATAATCAGACCCAAACCCAACAAGGTATTCAATTCAAGTCAATTTCGATATAACAGTTTCTATAATAATAACAGTCAGTCTCGAAATTATAGACCCCCTAAAAATTTTTATCAGTCGCGAAACAATAATTTTGATTACAATGTTGGACACTTAGAATATATAGCAAACAGGAATGGTTGAATCACGTAAAATTCGTGTACATGAGCGTAATTTGTCAAGAGCAGGAGACTATACATAGGAGTAAGTGAGATGCTGGTTAGAGAAATTGTCAAAGCTGTAGATTAATTGTCAAATGTGATTTTGTTTTGTGAACAGGTTTATGCAATCTAAAATTCTTTTGCGAAATTCAACAAAAGTACGGAATCAGTTTTTTTCAAAACTATTTAATTTTGAAGTTTATTTTGTGTAAAGTTTTATAGTGACACTAGTGCCTGTTAAAACCTTCATAACAATTAAAAAAACAGAAATGAAGTGTTCGGTCAGTGCTTGCAAAAATCTATCGAATTATAATCAAGGAAAATCGTGTTTCAAGTGAGTGCACTATGTAAATTATGTTTATTGTTAATAAAAGCAAAGATTTATATAAATTAAATATGTGAATTATTTCAAAATAAAGTAGAAAAAGAACATTTTTACCGCAGATGCCCCGAACAAAAACTTTGTTTACTTTTTGCAAATTGATAAGTTGCCCCAGAATAGCGACGGCGTGTATATATTTTTTCTGTGGAGGAAAACTTTCAGTTTGTGATAAGCTTGGGAGTTAACTAGTTATTAACAATAGTTTGAATCGTATTGTGACTTCAAACATTATACAACCAACAGAATATAAGCATTAACCAATATATTACCTGTTTCAGATTTACTAAGGATGTGATATTGCTAAAGTAAAGAAGTGGCTCGAAGCAATAAGGCAACCAGAATTCATCCCAAATCGCGGAAATTTTATTTGTGAGAACCACTTTGTAGAGGCGGATATTCAACGACTCGGGAAAAGGAAAAACTTAAAAAGCGATGCAGTACCTTCTCGTTTTATTGATATGATAGTAAGTAATTACTATGAACATTGACTATAATTATTACATACCTATTTCATATAAGGATGTTCAAATGTGTGAACAGCCTGGACTTATGGAGGAATCTGAATCTTTGCTCACTAGCAATATGGAGGAAGTTTCAGTTGAAGTAGCATCAAATGTAAGTATTACGCAGTCTATTCATATTTTTATGTAACAATTAATTACAGAGCTTAAAAAGAATTCAACAAAATGTTATGGTTTCAAGAATTAAATTAAATTTCTGTAATCTTTATATTTTTAGACTCATGGAAAATTTGTGTATGAAGCTTGGCCTATTTCTGCAAGCTATGCTACAGATAATCCCATCAAATGTAAGTAAATCTTTGTTAACAATTTCGCACAAAGAGGTAGTGTTTCATCAGCACTGCGCCCTATAATTATTTTATTTTACAAATATTTAATCAAATATTCAAATGGAAAGAATTTCCGTAGTATAATAATTTTTTCTATTTGTACAGAATCATTTGATGTAAGTTTTCCCTTTATACGTATTTTTATTTCTATATAAACTTTTATTTACAAGTTACTTAATTTTCGATCGTCTAGTTCAATACTGGAACAAGTCCGAAAATACATTTTGAAGATAAGTACCTACTGCAATAAGTGGAGTACACTATTCACTATTCGAATATATATTTGACTAATGCTGACTTACTAATGAAAACAGGATACAAATCCTATTCCATAAAATAGCTGAAGTTGTTTTGAAAAGAAAAATACCCAAATCATATGTCAATTATCTCGAAACAGTTATATTTTATTTGTTCCAGTATTGAACTAGACGATCAATATGTAATCGATTATTGTTATTTTACAAAAGAATCTCATCGTATTTTAGGTATGTTCACGCACCTCTGAAGAAAATCTTCACGGTGATATCGAATGTGGGTCATCTTCACATGCGACTAAATTTAGATTCGTTGTAAGTTAGCAATTAGTTTACTTATATATTATTTATGTATATTATAATAAAAAGTTAAATACAGTATATACCCGATATAGACGAACATCAGTTCAAGCGAGTTATCGTTATCGAATATGTTCATGTTAACGAAAGGTAGAATATAATTTTTTATATATGCATTTAAATGCTTCTTTTATGTATCTTAAGCCTATACTAAGTCTATTTAAGCCATATGAGTATATGTGTGTACTGTATTGACTGATACAATAATTAATTATTTTATGAAGTGCTGTTTTGTTGTTTGTTTGATATGAAATATTGTACAAAAACAGTTCCTCTTAGAATTGTGCCGTTGCAAAAGTAAGTAAGTATATAATTCAAAAATTGAAGTAATCATTTTTATTAGGAAAACATCAAGAAAAATTTTACCATTAAAGAATGTATGGAGACATCCGACGAAAGCTCTGAAGAATTAAGTGAAATTAATTTTAGGAGAAAAGCAAAATTAAAAAAATTGAGGGGATGTATCAGGGACAGGGACAAAGTCATTAATAGATTACGCCGGAAAATTTTCCGATAAAATAAAAAAGTGGTGAAAATAGAAAATTTACTCTATGAACTGAAAGAAAAGAATCTCATAGGAGAAGATGCAGAAAATACTTTGTCACAAATTGTCAGCTCTGCCAAAGATATTTTTGAGAGACATTTTGTCAAACACCAAGGGAAAACTGCTCCGAAAACTTATAATGCTCCCATTCGTGCCTTTGCACTAAATTTGAATTTTTGTCCCGAAGGCTTACTCGTACGTGAGGGAAGTATTTTCAAACTGCTTACCACATCCGACAACCCTAAGTGAATGGTATAAGGTTTATGGCTGTAGTCCAGGCTTTACCAAAAAGTCCTTCATAGCAATTAAAGCAGCATGCGAAGAAGCCGGAAAGGCAAAAGACAAGTTGTTTCTGAATTTAGTATTTGATGAAATACATATAAGGAAACATATTGATTGGGATGGGAAAAGATCCTAAGTGAAATTCCAGCAACACAAATTTTAGTCCTGATGGAGGTTTGCATTAATCGATCTTGGAAAATTCCTATTGCCTTTTTTCCAATCGCATCTATGAATTCCGAACAGAAGGCAAACATAATTAAATTGTCTCTAGAAGAGCTGGAAGCAACTGGAGCTGAGATTATTGGAATAACTTTCGATGAAGCAACAGTCAATCTCAGCGCCGGAAACTTCTTGGTTGCGATATTCGTGACGTCAATGCGGACAGTTATTTTCATCATAATAATGAGAAGTATATCGTACATCCTGATCCTTGCCATATGATTAAACTTGTGAGAAACGCTTTAGGCGATTTAAAATGCATAATTAATGAGGAAGGACAGGCCATAGAATGGAAATATTTAGATTTTTTGGTAAAGCTACAAGAACGAGAGCAATTACACTTGGGAAACAAATTAAAGCAGGCGCATATATATTTTGCAAAAAAAAAAAATAATGTAAAGCTTGCAGTCCAGACTTTTAGTAAATCTGTGGCAGATGCTCTTGACTTTTGTAGAGAAGTTCTTCAATATAATGAGTTTTCCGGGAGCAAACCTTTGTCGCAATTTATTCGCATCGTTAATGATACTTTCGATATTTTAAATAGTAGGAGAGTATCAACGTTTGAGTATTTCAAACGAGCATTATGCAACAACAACAGTGATAACGTTCGAGAATTTTGCAGAATTTGCTGTAAGTTACTTTTTAAAACTAAGTCATCCATCTGGAGAGTTACTTATATACAGCACAAAGAAAATGGGCTTCATAGGACTGATTGCATGCTTGAAAAACTTGAAAACTCTTGACCAAAGATTTATAAAGCCAGGAAAGTTACAGTACATTCCGCTTTATAAGATAAATCAAGATCACTTGGAACTATTTTTTAGTAGCATACGCAGTCATCTGGGAAGAAATAACAACCCATCCGTCAGGCAGTTTATCTCTGCTTATAAAAAACTTCTAGTTCGCTGCCAAATAAGGGAAGGTGGTATCGGAAATTGCATTCCTTTAGAGAGCATTGAAATTTTGGGTGGTACTCTGAAGAACATAGATCCAACGGAGCAGATTAATAGTACGGTAGAAAGACTGCAACTTATAGAAGAAAAGAATTAATAGACGACATTTCAGTACTAGACCAACAATTTCTTGGAGAGCATTGTTATGCAGCATATCCTGCAAAACTATCTGAATATGGCCATCATGTGGTTTCTTATATTGCAGGATTTGTTGTAATGAAAATAAATAAGGGTTTAAATTGCCCAGAGTGTCTGTCTGCATTACAAGGATCTTACTCCCCGTCCACACCTCTCGCCTACAAAACAAGAGGAAAGCTCCAGATACCATCTGAAAGTGTGATACAGATATGTAAGAAAGCAGAATGTTCTTTGCGTTTCAAGATGCACTTTCTAAAAGGACACGATGCTATCCTTAGAATGGATATATTATTACGCATATCTATTGAAGTGCAAAATTTTTTCATTAATAGATCTCTATTCGAAAATCAGCAGGCACATATGGGCTACAACAGTCATTATAGCTCTTTAATTAAGCTAATAACTGGAAAGTACCTTCATACAAGGTATTATTTCACAGCTAAAAAGGCATCTGAGAAGATTTCATTGCGACAGCATTATAATAAAATGGTTATATTCCACGGAATGTGAATCATGAAAGGAATATGGGATACGAAGGCCTCGTAAGAAAATAAAAGATAAAACGAAAGATAACGACGACTATAATGACTGTTGGGGACGTGTGAGGTATTCGCCTTAGTGTTTTAAGTTCAGTATCTGATTTCAATATGTTTATTTATTTATTATAAATTATTGTGATTTTATGCAATACTTATTGCTTACTAGATAAAACACTTTGGCAAACTCTTCACTTCTTACACCTACCTCCCCGTGGTCGTCCTTGGAAACATAGCACAATAAACAGAACACGTTTTTAGAAAATTCTTTATATTTGTACATTTTCTGATTCGAGATAATTTCTTTCTGTCTTGGACCCTTATCATAACGATATATTTATTATTATTTATTCGTTTTGAGAAGAGGAATCACACAATAAAAGACATATATTAGACTGCAACCTGTATAGTTGGATTTATTATAAATGCATGAATTTATTTTGCTATGGCTAATGGTGTTATTCCTGACTAGATACACACAGTGTACTAAGCAAAATATTTCATTTGTAGATATTTAAACTAAAAAAGTTATAATTGGCCCAGTCCTCCAATGATGGTGCCAAACGAACATGAAATATTTTAATGTTTTTAACTTATATATGACATTATTACATCTCTATTATGCTTTTGGCAGATGAGATGATATAATGCCTTTATGTCTATGCACTAAAAACGTAAACACAATCATAATATACCTACATCTACATTATGATTTCATCTAGGGTATAAAGCATTCCTAGCTTACTCGCATCTGCTCGGGGCTTCGATGTTGTTTTGTACTTTCTCAACAGTGAGAACTTTTTTTTTTTAATAAAATTCACAAAAATAAAAGTTATCTTGTTGAATAAAATAAAAGTGCAACACAACATCAAATTAAAAACTTTTTAAAAATTACTTTTCGCCCCTCTCCGGATTTATCAGTTATCTAAGCCTGTACTGAACTCTCAACCACAAAAACATAGACTACCAACACAACCAGAAATTCATTACGCAATATCTGGCTTATCACCATTCCTGTTTGCTCTATATTCTAAGGTTGGACAGAATCCAGGAAATTCTAATAGTAGTGCACAATCAAGAAATCATCCACAAAATAGTACTAACGGCAACCAAGTCCAACCAATGGACGTTGATGTGAACACAATTAATGCTAGACGGGAAGTAAATCAGTTAGGAGAATCCGAGTTTTTTATAAATTAACCTCGGAAACGGAAAAAATCTTTATCATTATAACAATAGATAACCAAAAATATAGTACTATGATAGATACTGGGTCCACAATAAGCTTACTAAATTCTAAAAATGTTACGAATAAAATTTATGAACGAATATCAGGAGAAATAGTTCAAATTAATACCATTGAAGGAGAAGTTAGGAAAAACACGGAATACGTCAAAACAAAATGTCCTGCAGAATTTCAACAACCTACTAATGCTAGGATGCGGTGGATTAAAATTTATATAGATAAAACATACGATTTCTTAATAGGTATAGATTGGGTAGAAAAGATTGTAAAAAGAATTGATATAGCAGATTAGGAAATTATATTGAACAATGATGCGAAATTACCGTTCTTAAATAAAACCATTCAAGAAGAGCTAAATATGTTGGAAGAGAGTGAGCTGGGGAATATAAATTTAGATTACTTGAATGATGAAGAGAAGGTAGGAATAACAAAACTGCTAGAAAAATACAAAAGGTTGTTTTATAAAAAAGGGGACAAGTTAACTAGTACCAATAGTATTGTACATGAGATTAAGACTACTACGAACGAACAAATTAATTCCAAGTTATTAGGTTGAGGTCAGGAAACAAATGATTGAAATGGAAGCTCAAGGTATCATAAGAAAAAGCAATAGTAAATACACTTCTCCCATTATAGTTATACCCAAAAAACAGGATAAATCAGTTATTCAAAAATATAGAATAGTAGTAGATTATCGGAAGCTTAACCAAGTAACGGTCGACGATAAATACCCATTACCAAACATTGATAGTATCCTGGACAAATTGGGAAAGGCCCAATATTTCAGTTCACTAGATCTAACTAAGGGATATCACCAGATTCTAGTGGCTAAGCAGGATATAGAGAAAACGGCATTTGTAACTCCAGCAGGTCTATATGAATACGTCAGGATGCCCTTCGGTTTGAAGAACGCACCTGTCACATTCCAACGGTTAATTAATGAAATATTAAGGGACTCCATAAATAGAATATGTGTAGTATACTTAGATGATATCCTCATTTTCTCCACCACTCTAGAGGAACATCTGAATTCATTAGAAAAAATATTCCAAAAGTTAACCGAGCACAATCTGAAAATAAAAGCCGATAAGTGCAGCTTTATGAACAGAGAGACCGAGTTCTTAGGACATGTCCTAACAAAAGAGGGAATAAAACCAAATCCAAGCAAAGTGGAAGATATCCAGAGAGTGAAACTACCAAAAACAGAAAAACAATTGAAAAGCTTCTTAGGTATGACAGGGTTTTACCGCAAATTCATTAAAGACTATGCCAAGGTTGCACACCCTTTGATTAGATATTTGAAAAAAGATGCTAAAATCAATACCAACGACCCTCATTATATAGAAGCTTTTGAAAAATTAAAATTGCTAATAGCATCACATCCCATTCTAAAATTCCCAGATTACAAAAAAGAGTCCATTGTTACCACTGATGCGAGTAATTATACCATTGGAGCCGTTCTTTCTCAAGAAGGCCACCCAGTGTGCTATGTTTCAAGGACTTTTAATAATCACGAAAAAAATTACAGTGTAACAGACAAAGAATTTCTTGCCATCGTGTATTCTGTGAATTATTTTAGGCCCTACTTGCATGGAAGAAAATTTAAAATCGTTACCGATCATGCCCCAATAAAATACCTAAATGCTAAATATAAAGGTAAAGAATTCTATCAAAGAAATCAAAGGTGGATTTTAAAACTTCAAGAGTATAATTTTGACATCGAATACCTTCAGGGTAGAGAAAATAAAGTAGCCGATTTTCTGAGTAGACTAGAAAATAGTCCACAAATAAATGGAAATAACAGCAGTGACTATGGACCTGTCTGGTACGGTACATTCGGCAGAGGAACAACTATTGGATCATATTGGTATAAAAGAGCAAATAATAAATAAATACAAAACCCAGATAATATTGACTTATAATCAAAATGGAGACATTGAGTTAACATATCAGAGAAGAATAATTCAGATTAACCCGCAGAATACGGAAGATATTATTACAGACATATTAAAAAGGTTTGTGAAAACGAGACATATGGGTATATATTCAGAGGTAGAAGATAGGGATTATAATAAAGTGCAACAAATTATTATAAAATTATTCTCAGAAGATAGAAGAGTCAAATTCATGAAAGTTACTAAGAGAGCCCAGGAAATACAGAATGAGGAACAATGTCATAAGCAAATATCACTATACCATACGAAAGAATCATTACATAGTGGTATTATATTTCATTATAATAAACAAAATTTTATAACCATTATAGATAAATTAACAGAATTTGCTGTAACATATCTTATAAATGCTAGAAGTTGGGTAACGAAAATTGCTATACTTGAAGGATATATAGCTACATTTAATAAACCAAGAAAAATTGTCATGGATAACGAGTTTAAAGCGGAACAAATTAAGAAATACTTGCTGGAAAAGGGTATAGAAGGGCATTGGACTAAGCCTAATAGTCATACAGGTAATGCAGATGTAGAAAGATTGCATTCGACTTTAATAGAAAAACTTCAGGCAATTGATGACGACAT
Organism: Dioctria linearis; assembly: GCA_963930735.1. Classification (NCBI taxonomy): domain Eukaryota; kingdom Metazoa; phylum Arthropoda; class Insecta; order Diptera; family Asilidae; genus Dioctria; species Dioctria linearis. The sequence goes on from OZ005742.1 coordinate 202,192,774, forward strand.
ATCGTTAGAACAAAAGATGCAAAAAGCAGTTGGGAATTATAATGATAGATATCACTCCGCTATGTCAATGACACCTAGGGAAGCGAATAATTTGAATGACACAAGACCGCTAGTAGAAAAATGGTGTAATAAAAAAGAACAGCTGGTTCGTAAAATCAATAAAAAACGGGAAAACTATACCGAATCAACAAAGGTAGGGTATATAAAAAGTTATAGAAGAGTAAGACATAAGGACCAACCCTATTTTAGAAAGTATCCACTAGAGAATGTGCATTGAACCAATAAAATTTGCAGATAATCATAATAATACTCATGGCGATGACAAATACAGTACAAGGGCTACTACAGGTGCATCCGATACGAGAAGAAAACGGGTATGTGAAAATAAAAATTAAACAGGTAGAAATAGCCAATGATACAGATATAGTCCTACACATAATTGATCCGATTGAACTTACGAATATTGTAAATCAGTCAGAACTTAACATGGAGGTTTTAAAACCGGAAGACAGACGAGCATATTAACTGAATTAGAAGTGATTAAACCAATGCCGAATTCAGAACATTTAGAGATCAGTGAACCGGAAAATTTAATTGTCGAAGTAAAAGGAAGAATATATCAATATAATGAACAGGCACTAGTAAAGGATTTAAGGCTGAGTGAGAGTTGTATTATTCAAGAAAATTATAATTTAGTGTATAACAATATAACTAGTATAGAAGAGATAGATGATGAATTCATTTTATTGAAAAATATGTACAATGATACTATGCGGCATAATTGCGACAAGAGAGGAATCAGTCTAACTGGAAACTATTAGATTAATTACAGTAATTGTACATTAGGGTTAAAACAGAAAAAATTCTATAATAAAAAAGTTACCATACTAGACAAGTACTATTACCCAGCAATATAACATAAACAAGCATTTGTAAATCCAATTGACTTTGAGAAAATTGTCATAGAAAATATCAATAATTTAGAAGAAATTCAGGAATTAAAATACCACAGGAATATTATATTTGCCACTGATGTTGGTATAATCATTGTGTTAGTTTTACTTGGTATAGTTATTATAGCGTTTAGGTTTTGGAAGAATTGAAAAGATAAGGTTAAAATTATAAATAACTTAGAGCCGGAGACTTCTGACCCAAAGCGGGGAGGAGTTACATATATTGACCTCGAAAATATCCGAGACCAATATATGAGAGCCGATATAATGGAGCCGCCAAAAGTGCAACCAAAGGAAAAACCCATGGCATGATGAAATTAACTTAACCATGCTCCCACCGTTAATGAAATGCTATGCTTTTTTGTTTAGGTTGCATCTACTCCGTTTTCATTAAAAATAAAAATAAGTTCCGCTTTCACGGTAAAAGCAAAGTGCTTAGATAAGATTTTGAACCTGAAAAAAGCTCTGCGAAGTAAAAATGAAGAAGATGAAATAGTCAGTCTGTCGAGAGCTTTAAAACCGTCTTAACGGAATTGTAAAGAAATTTAATTGTAATAAAGTTCGTTTTTCTTTTTCGATATATATATATAGTGTTTTATTTGATTGATTAATTTTCTCCAACGGATTGTTTTTTCTCTCCATCGCTAAGCAAATGTTGCGTCGCGCTTACACGGCACTACGTATGTGGCCTGAGTTTTTTTTCTAATCATTGTTGGATAATTTTAATCCATATCTGTGTTTATTTATTATGTGTTTAATTGTTTAAAGTCTTATAACTTCGTGGTGTTACGGAACATAGGAATTGTTATAGCGTAACGTGTCTGTTCGACTCAATTTCGGCTTGCTTAAATGCCACTACTACACTTAATGTATTTGTTGGGTTTAGACTTGGACTGGTTTGAATATTATGTTAGGTTTTGGCGTTTAATTTATATTTTTTTAAATATTATTCCTTTCAACGTTTAGTATTGATTTGTTTTGATATAATTATTTCTCATAACGTTTAGTATTGATTTGTTTTGGTATTATCATTTCTCTTAATGTTTAGTTTTAATATGTTTTAATATTTCTCTTAATGTTTAGTTTTAATTTGTTTTGATATCATTATTTCTTTTAATGTTTAGTATTGTTTTTTATTTATCTAGTATTATTTTGCCAACGTTTCTGTAAGGAATCCTGGACTACGTCTTCATTCGAGTTCTTTCTTTTGACCAATTGCAGATGCTTTTTGGAACTATCACTACCAAGATGAAGAGTAGCGGATAGCTCGGTAGAGGCTAAACTAGTGAAATCAGTGATTTGAAATGTATGACTGGCTGAGGTTGCCGAAAATTGATCTTAAGACCTAATCAAGCTCCATTGACATGCAGTATTTGAAGTTAACTTCTTAAGATTTTTAATGCTTAAAGCGAGAACTATTGCAAAAATTTCTCGAATGTCCTCTCCAGGTCGTTGTTTACACTCCAGCATTTCCGTACGTTGCTCACTGAACGATTTTCGTGGCGTATATGCAGTTGTAATAACTTGCTGCAGAGTTTCAAAATCCTTCGGCTCCTGGGAACACACTAGATAATAAGCGTCACCTGTAAGCCAAAATTTCACACATTTGATAAAGATAGCTTTTTCTTCAGTAGTAAATTGATCGTAGAGTTCCTTGCTGCAATTCAGGAAACGGTACAATTCTTTGCCCAGCTTTGGTGACCTTTCCCCAGAAAATAATGGTATATATTTGGATACCATATCCATAACTTTCCCATGTGCATCCGTCATACTGTTCTTGGGCAATCCGTATGATTTACTGCTTCCTGGTTCTTTTGTCTTTCCCTTCGATCAGCTACTCTTAGCTGAAATATCTTGCCTATCTTTCGTTTCTCGTGGTTTATCCCAGAACAATAATTTCCTTGGTGTCCACTTCTTACTGACTTCTTGCCTGTATACTTTCTCTTGCGGCAGTGGACCCTCGGCTCTTAATTCTGTCTCCCGTTCCTCCGCTGCCCCTTCTTGGCAGCTGTATTCCACTCCTGAATCAATTTTCTCGATTCTTCACTTGATGTTCGTTTTTGCAACTCTGCCATGAGATGCTCTCCAATATACTGCCAGTCTTGCTCGTAGCTTTCTAACTTCTCCTTACACTCTTTTAGCTCCTGCGATCTTTCCTCTAATTCCTTCTCTTGAGTTTCGAACCGTAACAGTTGCTCTCTTGTCAGTACATTACTTCTACCCACCGACATTGAAGTCTGAACCAGAAGATCATCTAATTCTTCTCTCTTTACCCTCCAATCCAAGCCTAGTTACATATATATATTATATATAATACCTAACCAAGAAAACAATCTCACCCAACAAAACAACTTACACAAAAGTTAATTAATTTTAAATTACACCTAGTAAAACTAATTCAAATTTTTCCCAATTTCCTCATTCAATCTCACTTTCTCCTGCCCTTTGTAACCTAATTGCTCCCTAGATTAACACCTTAATCCCAAACGTTACAGTCGACTTGACTTTTTGTGTGAATCACGAATACATAACCCTAACACTCAGCAGATATCAATATCGAGACTTATAATCTCTGTTTAAAACGTGGCGATTCAGACAACTATAGCATATACTCTATCAATGCTATAACAAACGCGAAGTAGCTTCGAACGAACAGGAGTGAAATCCAACTTTTAAGCGGAATTATAGAAAAACAACGCTATACCTAATTACCAAAATTTCCACTCCTTAACTGTTACTCTATTTAACGTATAGAGAGATTCACAGTTTTTCTTACAGGTACAAATTCATTCATCCGCACAAAAACTGAATAACTTACTACACTTCTCATTTATAATAAAAACATAAAGGCCAACGATAAAAACACAAAACATTTATTCCCCCATATTAAACAATAAATATTGAAAATCGCCGCAAACAAAACAAAAACCAAACATCGATGAATTAACTAATTAACCTATATCTTAAATTCTCAACCTAAACACACGGAAATGCGACAAAAACTTTCAAACGCCTATAATGATTAACCTCAACCTATCCAAAAACGCACATCACAATCATGAAATCAATATTACTACACTGAAATGACTTCCCAAAATCGCACTCAACACTTAATCTAACACTTTTTAAATTTATCCTGAACAGTAAATGGAGCAGCTAAAAGAAGCAGAACTCCCACAATTAAGAGAGCTAACTTAATGACAATATAACTAAGCTACCTGGCGCTTAGGTAACCTGAACCGACTCTAATCACGATAAGACTGTACACTTTACGACACTCGCCAGTCCAGTCACTGGTCTTTTATGCACCAATATTCGGAAGTAGACTTTACTTAACAACGCGGATGTAAACAAACGACAACAACCTTGCCGTTTGTTCTACCGGTTGCAGCACCTGAGTCGCTCAGTAGTAAACAATCGCTTTACATAATAATTACCATGATAGGTTAATTATTATTGTAATCGTCGATTGCTCCACTAAGCGCTCATCGCAGCCAGCTGTTGAGCTAATCAGCAAAATAACCGACAGTTGCAGAACAGTACCATGTGACGTTACTGTTTAGCAATTGCTAATTATTTCACTAAAATGCGCCCTTGGCTGCTGGAAGAATCTTCCGTATATTGGGCCATAACAACATCAATATATTGTCCTATACAATATATTGGTGTACCTCATAAAAGAACCTGAAAACGAAAAATTATTTCATTTTAAAATTTCAATCAAAATTTAAAATGCATTTAGAAATGCATTCCCACAGTATAACAAAATGCAATTTAGCATAAATTGCATTTTGTTATCAGACACACATTCCACTCACACGGTATGCATACTACCTACATACAGTGTCTTCTCACTTATTTTTCCGTATGTACTATGTACATACGGACATTACTTACTTAATCCAATCTAATTGTATGTACATACATACATACAATTATCAGAATTATTCGCGCTCTCTTAAAATTAATATTTCAAGACGGGCGCACAAGTGCATATCGGATTACAGTTTTGCATTGATGCATATAGCTCGCATCAAGAAACTTTTGCATTTTCTTACGTACGTTTTTGCAACGGTCGTGAGAAAACAATAAAAAGAAAAAAGAGCTTTTGAAGCGATCACGAGTACCTGGGTGCAATTTGCCAAAACCTCGAGGCAGTCTTTTTTACAAACCCGTCAGGAGTAAATCTTAGCAAGTTTTTGTGCATTTTTCTTAAATCAAAAAATAGGTTGTGCATCTGCGCTAATTGAAAATAAATATACATATATGTATATATATCGTGTTCTAGAAAGGTAATAAAGATAGCTAGAATTAAATCCGAATATTGTGAATGTACATTCTTAACCGAATAAATATTGTGCATCTTTGTTCTATTTGTGATAAATGTAAAATTCGAGAAAATTTCATTTAATAAATTATTACCATTTATTTCGGTAAATATATATTGTGTGTATTTTTTAACTAAACGAATAGGCGGTGCATTTTACTACATAAACTCCCCAATCCGCCCGCTTTTCCGCGTGAAACCCGGGAGCACGAGCGGGTCGGCATATAACAGTCCTCTACGTGACGTAGAGTTATCTCAGGAGATGGGGTGGTCCTAAAATGAACAGAGTTGAGCGCCACGTGATTTTTCTTTACAGGTAAATCACGAAACCGATTCTTTTCCTTTTAATACTCCAACACCTGTATATCACCAACTAACCGGGATACGCTAAAACTGAAAATGAACAAAATAACAAAAAAAGAATACCTGGACCCATATAATATATTTATTTCAGTATAAGCCACAAATTCTAAATCTAAAGGCAAGATGCCGCGAAATAAAAAAAGGTACCAGCAGTCAGTCACACATTAAAGACGTAATAGAAAAGGTCCAGCGACCTCAATAAACTGATAATGGTAGGACACATAGATATATCGCCGCAGCCATATATGATTTCAGAAAATATACTAAATAAAATACTTAGCTTGTACTTTGGCTTGGAGCACTGTCCTTCTTCCCTTGTATATTTCACAGCGGCTCAGCTGCCTACAAATTTGACCCTCGTGAGTCCAGAAATCCTTCTCCTCATCTTCCTTTCCCTTTGTCACTGCGTTTTCTTTGTCACTTCCTTTTCTTAATCACGGTCTTATAATTTTCCCGTTTGCGTGCTTTAATATTAAATTCTCTTCCAGTCAGACTTTTCTCCGTTAATTATTATTTTATCGGAGAACTTTTCCTTTTTCGTCTGTCCACCTTTAACACTCGAGAAGAAGTAGGAAATGCCCACCATGTATCTTTATGGTGGCACCCTTTTTTGTGTTTCTCGTTTTTGACGTCTTTTTTAAAAATGGCACTTTAGTGCATTCGCACGCGTTACATATATTGACCTCGAAAATATCCGAGAGCGATATATGAGAGCGGATATACCGAAGACGCCAAAAATGCAACCTAAGGAAAGACCCATGGCATGGTAAAATTAAATTAACCATGTTCCACCGTTAATAAAGTGCTATGCTTTTTTGTTTAGGTTGCATCTACTCCGTTTTCATTAAAAATAAAAATAAGTTCCGCTCTCACGGTAAAAGCAAAGTGCTTAGATAAGAATTTTGAACCTGTAAAAAGCTCTGGGAAGTAAAAATCAAGAAGATGAAATAGTCAGTCTATCGAGAGCTTTAAAACCCTTTTAACGGAATTGTAAAGAAATATAATTGCAATAAAGTTCGTTTTTCTTTTTGGATACATATATATATATAGTGTTTTATTTGATTGATTAATTTTCTCCGACGGATTGTTTTTTTCTCTCCATCGCTAAGCGAGTTATATAAGTGGCGCAGTCGGTAGGATCCTATTCGCAGAGCTGGGCACAAGACCGTTCATCCGTTAATCGTTAATTAACGAAGTTAACTTTTCGAGTAACGGATTAACGTTTAAAAATATTAACGGACTCTTTAACTTCCGTTAACTTTCCATAAGTCCGTTAACCGTTAATCGGGTACTTACTATTTATGACGAAACTGGCATCACGCCGCGGAAATCATGCTCTGACTAGTTTGGCTGGTACAAGCATGTGGCTACAAGCAGGTGCCGTCTATAGAAGCTATCACGCTTCAAGCTCAAGCGTATCTCGGATCACTCCTGCCGACAATTGCAGCAACTGTATTTAAATTAAAGAATATCAAGGCTAGGGGTATGAGAATTGCACAGCTTTAGCCAGTGCCTTATTAAAGGGCAGTGATCTCCAGTATTTTAATTCTCCCGTAATTTTAATTTGATTTCGATATTATTATTATAACAAACTAAGATTTGTATACCGTTTTCTTATTTATCTTCCATGTCCTACCTAAACTTCCCCAGCCAAAATATTCTTTTTATAAACAATGGTATTATACCCGAGGCACATGACGCACCAGAATGATCAGTAATCCAATTACATAATTAATAGAATGATCATTGCTTGGTAAGGCAAGCACACAATATCTCGTGATCTTGTGGGTAATTCGATTTGACAGATGACAATTCTCAATTTTGTAAATTAAGAACTGTGAATTGTAAAGTAATTTGCGAAAAATTGAATCGAGCCTTGTATTTGATATACAATGTGACAAAGTTTTTCGATAATTCACTTTGGAAAATATTCAAAATTTACCTTGAAAAATGTATCAGTAAATTTCACAAATGACATCTGACAGTGATGGCTTGAAAATCAGCTGATTTTTCCAATAACTTGCAGTTCCTCACCGCTGAAAGCGCACTTATCGACAAAAGGAATGACAAGTAATGCATAATTGCAAACGAATGAGCTTGTGGAGGCGTAATTGGTGCAATGACAAAACGAATGATCGTTGCGCCAATGATGCAATAGCACACGAGCTATGTAATGGTCATAACTCCGCCAATAATCGTTGATATGTTCCGTCTGTCTAGGGTATTCGTTTAATATACTTGCCCAGCTCACTATTCAAGATTACAATTACTATTAGCAGTTAACGATTAACGATTAATGTTAACTTCCGTTAAATTTTCCATAAAATAACGCTTTAACGTTTAACGAAGTTAACTTTTTTAGTAACGGAATAACGATTAACGAAGTTAATTTTTTTATTAACGGTGCCCAGCACTGCCTATTCGATCGAAATAGGATCTAGTGATACGAATCAAGGTCAGGAAAAAAAAGTGTGTGTTAAAAGAATCAATTAAAGAATAAATTGAAAATAAGGGTGACAAATTAAAGTGTGAAACACAGTAGCTCAAAGTGCAATTTAGTGAGATACGCAGAAACGACCACTCAACCCTATAAAGCACACTGGAGAGAAGAATACAGCGGAAATAGAAGAATGGAAGAACAGCAACAATTACAACCAAACATAGTTGAACAATGTCTGGCCCTCCTCACAGACATAGTAAACAGACAGGCTCAACAACCATCCTTTAGGAGCAGGATTGAAAAGGAGATCAGATATCTGACAGCTTTTGAGGGAAAGCCAAGAACATTGCCAGCATTCATTACGTCGATAGACAGAGTATTATCAGAGTATGGAAATCAGGCCCCCTTGGTATATACTATCATCTATAATGAAAAAATTCTGGGTCCAGCCAAGTGTTATCTAGATAAGGTATTTGCAGGAACATGGGAAGAATGTAAGGCGAAATTGAAGCTACAATATAAACCATCCAAGGAACAGGGACGTATAATGCAGGAAATTTCTACATTAAAAGTAAGTTCGATTTCCGATTTAACTGATAAAATTAGACTGATAGTAGGTGATATTGCAGAATGTGCTACCTTTAGTGAATACCAAGTACAAATTGTGAATAATTTGAGTAGTGTCCTAATTTTAAAAATAAAAGAAATTACGGCAGGGGCTTTAGCAGCCGAGTTACATAATTAAATTTAGCCTAGAGGAAATTAGATTAGTAATAAATAAATATGTGGGCCAAGATCATTATAATTTAAAATTTTTTAAATCCAAACAAATAATGACAGACAAGTATCCGCAAAGATAATATGTACAAAAACGGAATCAGAACTTTAGACAAAACCCTAATAATCAGACCCAAACCCAACAAGGTATTCAATTCAAGTCAATTTCGATATAACAGTTTCTATAATAATAACAGTCAGTCTCGAAATTATAGACCCCCTAAAAATTTTTATCAGTCGCGAAACAATAATTTTGATTACAATGTTGGACACTTAGAATATATAGCAAACAGGAATGGTTGAATCATGTAAAATTCGTGTACATGAGCGTAATATGTCAAGAGCAGGAGACTATACATAGGAGTAAGTGAGATGCTGGTTAGAGAAATTGTCAAAGCTGTAGATTAATTGTCAAATGTGATTTTGTTTTGTGAACAGGTTTATGCAATCTAAAATTCTTTTGCGAAATTCAACAAAAGTACGGAATCAGTTTTTTTCAAAACTATTTAATTTTGAAGTTTATTTTGTGTAAAGTTTTATAGTGACACTAGTGCCTGTTAAAACCTTCATAACAATTAAAAAAACAGAAATGAAGTGTTCGGTCAGTGCTTGCAAAAATCTATCGAATTATAATCAAGGAAAATCGTGTTTCAAGTGAGTGCACTATGTAAATTATGTTTATTGTTAATAAAAGCAAAGATTTATATAAATTAAATATGTGAATTATTTCAAAATAAAGTAGAAAAAGAACATTTTTACCGCAGATGCCCCGAACAAAAACTTTGTTTACTTTTTGCAAATTGATAAGTTGCCCCAGAATAGCGACGGCGTGTATATATTTTTTCTGTGGAGGAAAACTTTCAGTTTGTGATAAGCTTGGGAGTTAACTAGTTATTAACAATAGTTTGAATCGTATTGTGACTTCAAACATTATACAACCAACAGAATATAAGCATTAACCAATATATTACCTGTTTCAGATTTACTAAGGATGTGATATTGCTAAAGTAAAGAAGTGGCTCGAAGCAATAAGGCAACCAGAATTCATCCCAAATCGCGGAAATTTTATTTGTGAGAACCACTTTGTAGAGGCGGATATTCAACGACTCGGGAAAAGGAAAAACTTAAAAAGCGATGCAGTACCTTCTCGTTTTATTGATATGATAGTAAGTAATTACTATGAACATTGACTATAATTATTACATACCTATTTCATATAAGGATGTTCAAATGTGTGAACAGCCTGGACTTATGGAGGAATCTGAATCTTTGCTCACTAGCAATATGGAGGAAGTTTCAGTTGAAGTAGCATCAAATGTAAGTATTACGCAGTCTATTCATATTTTTATGTAACAATTAATTACAGAGCTTAAAAAGAATTCAACAAAATGTTATGGTTTCAAGAATTAAATTAAATTTCTGTAATCTTTATATTTTTAGACTCATGGAAAATTTGTGTATGAAGCTTGGCCTATTTCTGCAAGCTATGCTACAGATAATCCCATCAAATGTAAGTAAATCTTTGTTAACAATTTCGCACAAAGAGGTAGTGTTTCATCAGCACTGCGCCCTATAATTATTTTATTTTACAAATATTTAATCAAATATTCAAATGGAAAGAATTTCCGTAGTATAATAATTTTTTCTATTTGTACAGAATCATTTGATGTAAGTTTTCCCTTTATACGTATTTTTATTTCTATATAAACTTTTATTTACAAGTTACTTAATTTTCGATCGTCTAGTTCAATACTGGAACAAGTCCGAAAATACGTTTTGAAGATAAGTACCTACTGCAATAAGTGGAGTACACTATTCACTATTCGAATATATATTTGACTAATGCTGACTTACTAATGAAAACAGGATACAAATCCTATTCCATAAAATAGCTGAAGTTGTTTTGAAAAGAAAAATACCCAAATCATATGTCAATTATCTCGAAACAGTTATATTTTATTTGTTCCAGTATTGAACTAGACGATCAATATGTAATCGATTATTGTTATTTTACAAAAGAATCTCATCGTATTTTAGGTATGTTCACGCACCTCTGAAGAAAATCTTCACGGTGATATCGAATGTGGGTCATCTTCACATGCGATTAAATTTAGATTCGTTGTAAGTTAGCAATTAGTTTACTTATATATTATTTATGTATATTATAATAAAAAGTTAAATACAGTATATACCCGATATAGACGAACATCAGTTCAAGCGAGTTATCGTTATCGAATATGTTCATGTTAACGAAAGGTAGAATATAATTTTTTATATATGCATTTAAATGCTTCTTTTATGTATCTTAAGCCTATACTAAGTCTATTTAAGCCATATGAGTATATGTGTGTACTGTATTGACTGATACAATAATTAATTATTTTATGAAGTGCTGTTTTGTTGTTTGTTTGATATGAAATATTGTACAAAAACAGTTCCTCTTAGAATTGTGCCGTTGCAAAAGTAAGTAAGTATATAATTCAAAAATTGAAGTAATCATTTTTATTAGGAAAACATCAAGAAAAATTTTACCATTAAAGAATGTATGGAGACATCCGACGAAAGCTCTGAAGAATTAAGTGAAATTAATTTTAGGAGAAAAGCAAAATTAAAAAAATTGAGGGGATGTATCAGAGACAGGGACAAAGTCATTAATAGATTACGCCGGAAAATTTTCCGATAAAATAAAAAAGTGGTGAAAATAGAAAATTTACTCTATGAACTGAAAGAAAAGAATCTCATAGGAGAAGATGCAGAAAATACTTTGTCACAAATTGTCAGCTCTGCCAAAGATATTTTTGAGAGACATTTTGTCAAACACCAAGGGAAAACTGCTCCGAAAACTTATAATGCTCCCATTCGTGCCTTTGCACTAAATTTGAATTTTTGTCCCGAAGGCTTACTCGTACGTGAGGGAAGTATTTTCAAACTGCTTACCACATCCGACAACCCTAAGTGAATGGTATAAGGTTTATGGCTGTAGTCCAGGCTTTACCAAAAAGTCCTTCATAGCAATTAAAGCAGCATGCGAAGAAGCCGGAAAGGCAAAAGACAAGTTGTTTCTGAATTTAGTATTTGATGAAATACATATAAGGAAACATATTGATTGGGATGGGAAAAGATCCTAAGTGAAATTCCAGCAACACAAATTTTAGTCCTGATGGAGGTTTGCATTAATCGATCTTGGAAAATTCCTATTGCCTTTTTTCCAATCGCATCTATGAATTCCGAACAGAAGGCAAACATAATTAAATTGTCTCTAGAAGAGCTGGAAGCAACTGGAGCTGAGATTATTGGAATAACTTTCGATGAAGCAACAGTCAATCTCAGCGCCGGAAACTTCTTGGTTGCGATATTCGTGACGTCAATGCGGACAGTTATTTTCATCATAATAATGAGAAGTATATCGTACATCCTGATCCTTGCCATATGATTAAACTTGTGAGAAACGCTTTAGGCGATTTAAAATGCATAATTAATGAGGAAGGACAGGCCATAGAATGGAAATATTTAGATTTTTTGGTAAAGCTACAAGAATGAGAGCAATTACACTTGGGAAACAAATTAAAGCAGGCGCATATATATTTTGCAAAAAAAAAAAATAATGTAAAGCTTGCAGTCCAGACTTTTAGTAAATCTGTGGCAGATGCTCTTGACTTTTGTAGAGAAGTTCTTCAATATAATGAGTTTTCCGGGAGCAAACCTTTGTCGCAATTTATTCGCATCGTTAATGATACTTTCGATATTTTAAATAGTAGGAGAGTATCAACGTTTGAGTATTTCAAACGAGCATTATGCAACAACAACAGTGATAACGTTCGAGAATTTTGCAGAATTTGCTGTAAGTTACTTTTTAAAACTAAGTCATCCATCTGGAGAGTTACTTATATACAGCACAAAGAAAATGGGCTTCATAGGACTGATTGCATGCTTGAAAAACTTGAAAACTCTTGACCAAAGATTTATAAAGCCAGGAAAGTTACAGTACATTCCGCTTTATAAGATAAATCAAGATCACTTGGAACTATTTTTTAGTAGCATACGCAGTCATCTGGGAAGAAATAACAACCCATCCGTCAGGCAGTTTATCTCTGCTTATAAAAAACTTCTAGTTCGCTGCCAAATAAGGGAAGGTGGTATCGGAAATTGCATTCCTTTAGAGAGCATTGAAATTTTGGGTGGTACTCTGAAGAACATAGATCCAACGGAGCAGATTAATAGTACGGTAGAAAGACTGCAACTTATAGAAGAAAAGAATTAATAGACGACATTTCAGTACTAGACCAACAATTTCTTGGAGAGCATTGTTATGCAGCATATCCTGCAAAACTATCTGAATATGGCCATCATGTGGTTTCTTATATTGCAGGATTTGTTGTAATGAAAATAAATAAGGGTTTAAATTGCCCAGAGTGTCTGTCTGCATTACAAGGATCTTACTCCCCGTCCACACCTCTCGCCTACAAAACAAGAGGAAAGCTCCAGATACCATCTGAAAGTGTGATACAGATATGTAAGAAAGCAGAATGTTCTTTGCGTTTCAAGATGCACTTTCTAAAAGGACACGATACTATCCTTAGAATGGATATATTATTACGCATATCTATTGAAGTGCAAAATTTTTTCATTAATAGATCTCTATTCGAAAATCAGCAGGCACATATGGGCTACAACAGTCATTATAGCTCTTTAATTAAGCTAATAACTGAAAAGTACCTTCATACAAGGTATTATTTCACAGCTAAAAAGGCATCTGAGAAGATTTCATTGCGACAGCATTATAATAAAATGGTTATATTCCACGGAATGTGAATCATGAAAGGAATATGGGATACGAAGGCTACGTAAGAAAATAAAAGATAAAACGAAAGATAACGACGACTATAATGACTGTTGGGGACGTGTGAGGTATTCGCCTTAGTGTTTTAAGTTCAGTATCTGATTTCAATATGTTTATTTATTTATTATAAATTATTGTGATTTTATGCAATACTTATTGCTTACTAGATAAAACACTTTGGCAAACTCTTCACTTCTTACACCTACCTCCCCGTGGTCGTCCTTGGAAACATAGCACAATAAACAGAACACGTTTTTAGAAAATTCTTTATATTTGTACATTTTCTGATTCGAGATAATTTCTTTCTGTCTTGGACCCTTATCATAACGATATATTTATTATTATTTATTCGTTTTGAGAAGAGGAATCACACAATAAAAGACATATATTAGACTGCAACCTGTATAGTTGGATTTATTATAAATGCATGAATTTATTTTGCTATGGCTAATGGTGTTATTCCTGACTAGATACACACAGTGTACTAAGCAAAATATTTCATTTGTAGATATTTAAACTAAAAAAGTTATAATTGGCCCAGTCCTCCAATGATGGTGCCAAACGAACATGAAATATTTTAATGTTTTTAACTTATATATGACATTATTACATCTCTATTATGCTTTTGGCAGATGAGATGATATAATGCCTTTATGTCTATGCACTAAAAACGTAAACACAATCATAATATACCTACATCTACATTATGATTTCATCTAGGGTATAAAGCATTCCTAGCTTACTCGCATCTGCTCGGGGCTTCGATGTTGTTTTGTACTTTCTCAACAGTGAGAACTTTTTTTTTTTAATAAAATTCACAAAAATAAAAGTTATCTTGTTGAATAAAATAAAAGTGCAACACAACATCAAATTAAAAACTTTTTAAAAATTACTTTTCGCCCCTCTCCGGATTTATCAGTTATCTAAGCCTGTACTGAACTCTCAACCACAAAAACATAGACTACCAACACAACCAGAAATTCATTACGCAATATCTGGCTTATCACCATTCCTGTTTGCTCTATATTCTAAGGTTGGACAGAATCCAGGAAATTCTAATAGTAGTGCACAATCAAGAAATCATCCACAAAATAGTACTAACGGCAACCAAGTCCAACCAATGGACGTTGATGTGAACACAATTAATGCTAGACGGGAAGTAAATCAGTTAGGAGAATCCGAGTTTTTTATAAATTAACCTCGGAAACGAAAAAAATCTTTATCATTATAACAATAGATAACCAAAAGTATAGTACTATGATAGATACTGGGTCCACAATAAGCTTACTAAATTCTAAAAATGTTACGAATAAAATTTATGAACGAATATCAGGAGAAATAGTTCAAATTAATACCATTGAAGGAGAAGTTAGGAAAAACACGGAATACGTCAAAACAAAATATCCTGCAGAATTTCAACAACCTACTAATGCTAGGATGCGGTGGATTAAAATTTATATAGATAAAACATACGATTTCTTAATAGGTATAGATTGGGTAGAAAAGAATGTAAAAAGAATTGATATAGCAGATTAGGAAATTATATTGAACAATGATGCGAAATTACCGTTCTTAAATAAAACCATTCAAGAAGAGCTAAATATGTTGGAAGAGAGTGAGCTGGGGAATATAAATTTAGATTACTTGAATGATGAAGAGAAGGTAGGAATAACAAAACTGCTAGAAAAATACAAAAGGTTGTTTTATAAGGAAGGGGACAAGTTAACTAGTACCAATAGTATTGTACATGAGATTAAGACTACTACGAACGAACAAATTAATTCCAAGTTATTAGGTTGAGGTCAGGAAACAAATGATTGAAATGGAAGCTCAAGGTATCATAAGAAAAAGCAATAGTAAATACACTTCTCCCATTATAGTTATACCCAAAAAACAGGATAAATCAGTTATTCAAAAATATAGAATAGTAGTAGATTATCGGAAGCTTAACCAAGTAACGGTCGACGATAAATACCCATTACCAAACATTGATAGTATCCTGGACAAACTGGGAAAGGCCCAATATTTCAGTTCACTAGATCTAGCTAAGGGATATCACCAGATTCTAGTGGCTAAGCAGGATATAGAGAAAACGGCATTTGTAACTCCAGCAGGTCTATATGAATACGTCAGGATGCCCTTCGGTTTGAAGAACGCACCTGTCACATTCCAACGGTTAATTAATGAAATATTAAGGGACTCCATAAATAGAATATGTGTAGTATACTTAGATGATATCCTCATTTTCTCCACCACTCTAGAGGAACATCTGAATTCATTAGAAAAAATATTCCAAAAGTTAACCGAGCACAATCTGAAAATACAAGCCGATAAGTGCAGCTTTATGAACAGAGAGACCGAGTTCTTAGGACATGTCCTAACAAAAGAGGGAATAAAACCAAATCCAAGCAAAGTGGAAGATATGCAGAGAGTGAAAGTACCAAAAACAGAAAAACAATTGAAAAGCTTCTTAGGTATGACAGGGCTTTACCGCAAATTCATTAAAGACTATGCCAAGGTTGCACACCCTTTGATTAGATATTTGAAAAAAGATACTAAAATCAATACCAACGACCCTCATTATATAGAAGCTTTTGAAAAATTAAAATTGCTAATAGCATCACATCCCATTCTAAAATTCCCAGATTACAAAAAAGAGTCCGTTGTTACCACTGATGCGAGTAATTATACCATTGGAGCCGTTCTTTCTCAAGAAGGCCACCCAGTGTGCTATGTTTCAAGGACTTTTAATAATCACGAAAAAAATTACAGTGTAACAGACAAAGAATTTCTTGCCATCGTGTATTCTGTGAATTATTTTAGGCCCTACTTGCATGGAAGAAAATTTAAAATCGTTACCGATCATGCCCCAATAAAATACCTAAATGCTAAATATAAAGGTAAAGAATTCTATCAAAGAAATCAAAGGTGGATTTTAAAACTTCAAGAGTATAATTTTGACATCGAATACCTTCAGGGTAGAGAAAATAAAGTAGCCGATTTTCTGAGTAGACTAGAAAATAGTCCACAAATAAATGGAAATAACAGCAGTGACTATGGACCTGTCTGGTACGGTACATTCGGCAGAGGAACAACTATTGGATCATATTGGTATAAAAGAGCAAATAATAAATAAATACAAAACCCAGATAATATTGACTTATAATCAAAAAGGAGACATTGAGTTAACATATCAGAGAAGAATAATTCAGATTAACCCGCAGAATACGAAAGATATTATTACAGACATATTAAAAAGGTTTGTGAAAACGGGACATATGGGTATATATTCAGAGGTAGAAGATAGGGATTATAATAAAGTGCAACAAATTATTATAAAATTATTCTCAGGAGATAGAAGAGTCAAATTCATGAAAGTTACTAAGAGAGCCCAGGAAATACAGAATGAGGAACAATGTCATAAGCAAATATCACTATACCATACGAAAGAATCATTACATAGTGGTATTATATTTCATTATAATAAACAAAATTTTATAACCATTATAGATAAATTAACAGAATTTGCTGTAACATATCTTATAAATGCTAGAAGTTGGGTAACGAAAATTGCTATACTTGAAGGATATATAGCTACATTTAATAAACCAAGAAAAATTGTCATGGATAACGAGTTTAAAGCGGAACAAATTAAGAAATACTTGCTGGAAAAGGGTATAGAAGGGCATTGGACTAAGCCTAATAGTCATACAGGTAATGCAGATGTAGAAAGATTGCATTCGACTTTAATAGAAAAACTTCAGGCAATTGATGACGACATATCGTTAGAACAAAAGATGCAAAAAGCAGTTGGGAATTATAATGATAGATATCACTCCGCTATGTCAATGACACCTAGGGAAGCGAATAATTTGAATGACACAAGACCGCTAGTAGAAAAATGGTGTAATAAAAAAGAACAGCTGGTTCGTAAAATCAATAAAAAACGGGAAAACTATACCGAATCAACAAAGGTAGGGTATATAAAAAGTTATAGAAGAGTAAGACATAAGGACCAACCCTATTTTAGAAAGTATCCACTAGAGAATGTGCATTGAACCAATAAAATTTGCAGATAATCATAATAATACTCATGGCGATGACAAATACAGTACAAGGGCTACTACAGGTGCATCCGATACGAGAAGAAAACGGGTATGTGAAAATAAAAATTAAACAGGTAGAAATAGCCAATGATACAGATATAGTCCTACACATAATTGATCCGATTGAACTTACGAATATTGTAAATCAGTCAGAACTTAACATGGAGGTTTTAAAACCGGAAGACAGACGAGCATATTAACTGAATTAGAAGTGATTAAACCAATGCCGAATTCAGAACATTTAGAGATCAGTGAACCGGAAGATTTAATTGTCGAAGTAAAAGGAAGAATATATCAATATAATGAACAGGCACTAGTAAAGGATTTAAGGCTGAGTGAGAGTTGTTTTATTCAAGAAAATTGTAATTTAGTGTATAACAATGTAACTAGTATAGAAGAGATAGATGATGAATTCATTTTATTGAAAAATATGTACAATGATACTATGCGGCATAATTGCGACAAGAGAGGAATCAGTCTAACTGGAAACTATTAGATTAATTACAGTAATTGTACATTAGGGTTAAAACAGAAAAAATTCTATAATAAAAAAGTTACCATACTAGACAAGTACTATTACCCAGCAATATAACATAAACAAGCATTTGTAAATCCAATTGACTTTGAGAAAATTGTCATAGAAAATATCAATAATTTAGAAGAAATTCAGGAATTAAAATACCACAGGAATATTATATTTGCCACTGATGTTGGTATAATCATTGTGTTAGTTTTACTTGGTATAGTTATTATAGCGTTTAGGTTTTGGAAGAATTGAAAAGATAAGGTTAAAATTATAAATAACTTAGAGCCGGAGACTTCTGACCCAAAGCGGGGAGGAGTTACATATATTGACCTCGAAAATATCCGAGACCAATATATGAGAGCCGATATAATGGAGCCGCCAAAAGTGCAACCTAAGGAAAAACCCATGGCATGATGAAATTAACTTAACCATGCTCCCACCGTTAATGAAATGCTATGCTTTTTTGTTTAGGTTGCATCTACTCCGTTTTCATTAAAAATAAAAATAAGTTCCGCTTTCACGGTAAAAGCAAAGTGCTTAGATAAGATTTTGAACCTGAAAAAAGCTCTGCGAAGTAAAAATGAAGAAGATGAAATAGTCAGTCTGTCGAGAGCTTTAAAACCGTCTTAACGGAATTGTAAAGAAATTTAATTGTAATAAAGTTCGTTTTTCTTTTTCGATATATATATATAGTGTTTTATTTGATTGATTAATTTTCTCCAACGGATTGTTTTTTCTCTCCATCGCTAAGCAAATGTTGCGTCGCGCTTACACGGCACTACGTATGTGGCCTGAGTTTTTTTTCTAATCATTGTTGGATAATTTTAATCCATATCTGTGTTTATTTATTATGTGTTTAATTGTTTAAAGTCTTATAACTTCGTGGTGTTACGGAACATAGGAATTGTTATAGCGTAACGTGTCTGTTCGACTCAATTTCGGCTTGCTTAAATGCCACTACTACACTTAATGTATTTGTTGGGTTTA
Source organism: Dioctria linearis (assembly GCA_963930735.1). NCBI lineage: Eukaryota > Metazoa > Arthropoda > Insecta > Diptera > Asilidae > Dioctria > Dioctria linearis. The sequence goes on from OZ005742.1 coordinate 202,212,093, forward strand.
GACTTGGACTGGTTTGAATATTATGTTAGGTTTTGGCGTTTAATTTATATTTTTTTAAATATTATTCCTTTCAACGTTTAGTATTGATTTGTTTTGATATAATTATTTCTCATAACGTTTAGTATTGATTTGTTTTGGTATTATCATTTCTCTTAATGTTTAGTTTTAATATGTTTTAATATTTCTCTTAATGTTTAGTTTTAATTTGTTTTGATATCATTATTTCTTTTAATGTTTAGTATTGTTTTTTATTTATCTAGTATTATTTTGCCAACGTTTCTGTAAGGTTCCTGGACTACGTCTTCATTCGAGTTCTTTCTTTTGACCAATTGCAGATGCTTTTTGGAACTATCACTACCAAGATGAAGAGTAGCGGATAGCTCGGTAGAGGCTAAACTAGTGAAATCAGTGATTTGAAATGTATGACTGGCTGAGGTTGCCGAAAATTGATCTTAAGACCTAATCAAGCTCCATTGACATGCAGTATTTGAAGTTAACTTCTTAAGATTTTTAATGCTTAAAGCGAGAACTATTGCAAAAATTTCGAATCTTACTTGTTTTAAGTGCGGTAAGGTAGGTCATTATGCTAACAAATGTCTTTCAAATATAGAAAAGAGATGTAATACATATCCGACTCATAATCATATAGAATCTAGCTGCCCTAGAAAAGAAAAATCGGACAAAAATAAAGTAGTGGCATTGTTAGAAATTCCAAATGCAGAAGTAACAAACCATAAGTATTATAAGGATGTTAAAATAAATGGAGCACAATCAAGAGCCTATGTAGATTTTGGCAGTTCGTGTACGAGAATAACTGAAAGTGAAGCTCAACGACATAATCTGAAAATAAATACAGACGATTGGATAATATTACATGGTTACGGAAGGGGATCAACTGGTAGCAGGGGATTGGTTGAATTAGAAATTTCAATCGATGAGATCGAAGCGCCTATCAAAGCAGTTGTTGTAGCCGACTGTGAACAAAATGTGCCTGTCATTGTTGGAAGATCGTTTACAGAATTACCTGAAGTAGTTGTTATTAAGAGCGATGAAATATTAAAATTTCTCAAAAGAACAAATGAGGGGAATTTGTTCACAGATTTTTTAGATCCAGTATAATCGTGCTGCGTTTCACTGAAAGAGTAAGTGTACCACCACAACATTTAAAAATGATTAAAGTTAAATCTGATCAGTGCATAGGAGACATATATATTGAATCCAGCTTACGATCAAATGAAGGATGGGAATCCTGCATACCTCGGACAGTTCTTCGGATTGATGAGAATTGTAATACCTGCGTACCGTTTGTTAATTTAGCCGATCGAGATATTATCATTAAACAAAAGAAGTGATAGCACGAGCATGGCAATGTGAAGAGGAACCTTTACAGTCCGAGAATGTCATGGGAATTACAACAGATGAACTGGTAGAGTTAAGTTTGGATAAAATAGTCGTAAGACCAGTTAGTGAGCAAGAAAAATCCGAGTTATTTAGCCTACTGAAGGAATTTCGCGATTGTGTTGCTTTGAATACCAGCGAGCTAGGTTGTGCTAACTCGGTTAAGATGAAAATTCAACTCGAAGAAGATAAACCATTTGCATTCCGGCCCTACCGAATGGCACTAGTAGAACAGCAAGCTGTTAATAACATTGTACAAGACCTTCTGGCAAACCACATCATTAGAGAATCGAATTCGCCAGTAGTGTTAGTCAAAAAGAAGAATGGAGATCTACGATTATGTATTGATTATAGAAAATTGAATTCAGTGACAATAAAAGACAGCCATCCTTTACCTAGAATTGATGACCAGATTGACAGGCTGCGAGGTGGCATCTTTTTCACTAGCTTAGACTTGCGCTCAGGGTATCACCAAATACCCATTGAAGAGGAATCGAAACGATACACAGCCTTCGTCACAACATCCGGGCAGTATGAATATGAACGTATGCCGTTCGGACTAACATTACTGATTGTAATTCATTAAAAGCAACAAATGAAAAGAAGCAACTCATTCCCAGGATAGCTAGATGGTGGTTACAACTGCAGGAATTCACATTCGAAATTAAGTTTCGACCAGGACAACGAATGAAACATGTTGATGCTTTGAGCCGGAATCCAGAAAAGGATCAAAATTTCGAAACTGTAATGAATATTACACAAGCGGATTGGGTATTAGCAGGGCAACTGACAGACGACAAAATAAAAGAAATCTGTGAAGTTTTATCACGACCTCGTCAGACAGCATATGAAAAAGTTATTTATAAAAATTATGCGCTTCGTGATGGAAGAGTTTATCGAATCACATTACGAGGAATACAATGGGTTGTACCACGAGGTATGAGAAACCAGGTAGTAAGGGCGGCTCATGATGATGTCGGACACTTCGCGTTAGAGAAAACATTGTCCAGAGTTTGCGAACATTACTGGTTCCCGGGAATGAAGGAATATGTAGAGAAATATATCTCCAATTGCATCAGATGTCTGTACAACAAAAGAAATGCAGGAAAAAAGGAAGGTTTTCTACATCCAATTCCAAAGGATCCAGAGCCAATGAAAGTTGTTCACGTAGATCATTTGGGTCCCTTCCCAAAAAGTAAACGCGGCAATACTTATATTATTGCTATCGTGGATGCTTTCACCAAATTTTTATTCATAAGAGCCGTTAAATCAACTAAAACAAAATATGTTGTCGAATTTTTCAAGGATCTATTTGCGGTATATGGAATTCTTAAAATAATAATTTCGGATCAGGGAAGTTCTTTCACAGCGAAAGAATTTATAAGATTTTGTGACCAGAACAACATAAAACATACAAAGAATGCGGTCGCGAATCCCCGAGCAAACGGCCAAGTAGAAAGACTAAATAGGTCTATTTTGAGTGCGTTGAGAACGAGTACACTGGAAGAAGATTTGTGGGATACAAATGTGAAGCAAGTTCAGTTCTCAATTAATAACTTCACAAATAAAAGTACAAGGAAAACTCCAAGTGAGTTACTATTTGGATTCAAACCAAGAGGTGGTACTGATCTCATATTATGCGACGAACTAAGTCAAACATCAAAGGTAATAGAGGATATTTTGACGGAAAGGAAGTTAGCAGCTGAGAGAAAAGTTCAGGCTAAAGAAATACAAAAGAAAAATTTTGATAAAAAAAGAAAGACCCCAAGAAAATATAAAGAATGAGATATAGTCTTGATTGAGAAGACGGAAATGGCACCTAACACCAGTAGAAAACTTATTCCTACCTACAGTGGACCATTCGTGGCAAAAGCCGCATTGGAAAATGATCGATATGTGGTGAGAGATATGAGAGGAACTCAAAGAACATCGAAGAGGACGAATTAAGAGCGAACAGTAGCGGTTGACAGGATGAAACCATGGTGTCCTCCAGGTGGAGTGTCCGATGAAACTGCTTGTGAAAGTGGAAGTGATGGAGTAATATTATCGGACGACGAAGAGGACAAGGATTAACTCGGGACGAATTATTTACAGGATGGCCGAATGTAAGATAACAAGAAAAGACCATTTATTTAAATTCATTTTAATAAAAGAACGTAGTTAGACCCTGTAGTTTTTCTTCGGATTGTAAATAAATTCCAAGAAAATAAAAATAATTTCCTGCACCTTTTTTTTTTAATAGAACGTAGTTAGACCCGGTAGTTTTCCTAGAAATTGGAAATAGAATTAAACGCATCACTCAAGGACTGTAGCAAAAGGTAAGAAGTTTTATTACGCACTTACTGAGCACATTCATGCTGGCTGTTGCAGTTTCCGTGATGCGTAAATTCGAGGGATATACGAAGTACCTTGAGAATAAGGCAATTAGCTAGTTCTTAGAGTATTGAGTAGTTTGTGTGAGTTTATTTAGATGCAGGAACAGGAATGCGTAATAAATGTTGAAATTGGTTTTAGCGTTTTGTGCATTCCTAAGAATTGGACTGGCATTATTCAGTCAGTTCTTCCTGAACATTAGTAGGTAGAGGATTTGTGTTGCAAGTAGTGTACTGTGATGTTAAGGTGATTTGTTATAAAAGGAACATTTAACGTAGTTATCAGTTTAAAAGTAAAATTTTGGTGAGTAATAATCACAGAGTTAGCCTGGTGTGTATGAATGTGTGTTTAATTAGCGATTCGCCGAATGGAATAGAATACTATGGAACTGATTTGTTTATTAATCGAGCGTGTGGTTAATGCCAGTTGACCACATTGTGTTATTTGATTAGTGACGTTTTATATAAGTGAAATGGAGATATTTAACATCGAGGATGGGGCTCCTCCTCATGTTTCGACGGCTTGGGTTAAAGGATTGAGATTGGTTCTCCTCTCCCTTTAACATGTGGTGATGGCTCTCCTCCCACACCCCATGCCAGTCTATTCTAATTGATGTTGAGAGGCTCTCCCTCAATATATAAAAAAAAAAAATTATATATTTTCCATATCGAAAAGATAGTAGTGTACTGTTGTGATAGTGGTGGCGTTCCGTATAGCTCGCGTAAATAGATAATTAGTAGCCAGACCTAGCTCACTGTTGTGTTTCTTTATTTACAGTGTGAAGCCGGGAAGAATCTGATTGGCCAATCCCCATGAGCTTTGAAGTAAATGTATATGTCAAAGAAATAAAAATATATATAAAAAAAAAAAATTGTTAAATTTTGATTTCATATTAAAATTGCTCTTACACATTTGATCGACCTTTTCAACATGGCAGATGCGAGAAAATATGAATTACTCAACATATCCATCATTTAAAATGTTGTGGTCCATTAAAACTAAAATCTTACACAATTGTAGTAGCTATAATCATACATTTAAAGATTGGTATAGGTTTGTAGATTTGAACATATAATTACCGACAATATTTATTTGTTCCTTTTTGTTTAGTAAATAAATTATTCTCAATATATTATATGTACAACAAAAATAGACAATACTCTCAGTCTCAGTTCGGAATTCTTCTTCTTACTTTTCTACTTGCAAAACATCTTAGAATTTTAACAAGTGGAGTAGAGAATTTGGTAATTCTCAAAACAGAGAATTGTTATTCATCATAATTTGTTGGCACATATTTAGAAGTACAACTAATAATGTTGAGCAACTATTTTTCAATAAATTATCAACAATTTGGTATAGTAAAGAAACTATTCTTCAGAGCGTTGAACCAAAAGATTGTTCGAAAACAATTTATTTTGTGGTTACTTTACCAGAAGTAGAATTCGACTACAACCTCTCCGTAATCTGACTATTTTTGTAGGTTAAACTACAATCAATATAGTTCGACACGGAAGCTTCCGTCAACTAACAATTTTTCTTCGTTTCGTTTTACGAACTTTTTCACCAATTTTTAAACTAAATTTTTCCTGCACCAATTTTTAACCTATATCCAGCGACTAAAGGCGAAAGTGATGTTCTGTTCTGTAGTATTCAAGAAAAAGATTATAAAGAAGGCTCTAGTGTCGTTTGCGCTTAGAAGTTTCTGTTTTTGCACTGACATATAATAAGAATGGACTGAGCGTTCTTGCTTCAAAAATGGCACAAATATTGAACAGGCTGTGAAAACCCTTTATTTCGTACAATTGTACACCGATTCATAATTTATTATTATTTGTCCATTGGAAACACTAAAAATGTTATAAAATAGTATTGCATTAAATTAAAATTATTTAGAAAGTTTAACTTGTTTTAATTAACCCAAAAACTCGTTTGTAATATTGCTGAAAAATGTGCTCCTCTGCAGATTTGTTGTCAAATTTCCTTGAGCTTGCAAGAGATAGACGTATAAAAACAATATATTTGTCTGAATTTTTATGTCAATTCCAATGCATTCCAATTAATACAGCCGTACTGTTTCCAAAATTGGTTACAGTTCAGTGTACATTTGGAGATTGAAAGAGACAAATAGATTTTAGTAAAAATTTGTGCCATTTTTAACTATAGGAATTAGATAGGATGGCTCAGTCCATTCTTATTATATGTCAGTGCTACAAAATGAAAAAAACTGTATTGTTCCAATATAAAATCAACGATGTTTCGACCTGCTGGTGGCCTACAACGGCACACATCAAAGTATTTTATCTGAAAAAAACTCCAGTCAGCCACCAAAGTGAATATAAATTCTACCCAAACATTTTCTGTAAATTAAGCAGAACTACGCAACAACGCTCATATAAATAAATTGTTAGCAGCCCAAGCACCAGTTGTCGGCCTCCATTTATGCATAAAAGCTTCAAGTAAATTTCTAAGAAAAAATAGAGGCCTTTCCTGCATCAGGTCGAGGCATTGTTTATTTTATTATTGGAGCGAGGCACCCATACAAACAGCATAGACATAAAACCTATTCAACCAATTTATACACCACCCAGCCGTTCCTTTCATTTGAAGAATATCAATTTATACAGCTCAAAGCAAAAAACAAAAATTGCTTCGTTCTAGGTATTTTAGTTTACAAATCAAAATGAGCAAAAGAAAAATGATTGGAGTAGTCGGTTTTTTCATTATTCGGAGCTTCGCCAAAGTTAGCCAAGACTTGTCAGTTAATCTTGTCAGTTAATATGATCTGCGTTGCATCACAAATTTTAAGGAATTCTTCAAAGAGGAAAATACAGTTTTTAATTTCAGACTGTAAACGAAGTAAATAAAGATTTATGCAAACTTCAATAGGATGGAAAAATAGAGAAATGTAGATCAATTAGACTATCTGTCTTGATTATCTGTCCTATCTAGCCTGTGGTTATACCTTTTGAATCTGGTGCAAAAAAAATGTTTTATTCAATGGTAAATAGCGTAGTTTTTGTGTCATATCATCAAATAATTTGAGAGCAGAAGTAAACAAAATTAAATCAAAACAAAACAAAGGGTATGTGGCAACCGCCGCCGAAGTTAGAGGGCAATATTTAAATTTTGCGCCCAGCGCAGCGAATTGTAATTCACGCCCTCTATGTAAAAAAGTGAGAACAAAAAATATAGCGTCGTTAATTTTCGTGGGTTTTTATTTTTTTCCAAAGACAGTCCGTCCAATATAGTAGACGCTTAAGTTAAAAAGTACCCGTGTAATAGGGGGCCAAAATAGCCAATAAAACCAATAAAGAATTAAGAGTGTTATTTCGAAATTAAAAGTTTTTTTAATTTTTACGCCTCGAGCTGTATGGTGACATAGTGTGAAATGGTAAGTCGCTAACTTCCAAAGTGGTGACCCCGTCGTGATCTACATTGAAAGGTGTGCAAGCGATTGCCGGTGCTCCATACATATCGACATTTTCGACTTTGAGTAGCGCATACGCTTGAGATTCAATGTCGACCTCGACAAGTAGAGACAGTGAATAATGGTACTAAGCTTAAAGCCTTATCACTAGCGTTTAAAAATATTTTGCACATTCTAAAACCTTACGACAAAACCATTTTATCGAAATTGATGCAGAATACAGAATTATGATATTTTGTTATAGTCGACTGACACTTGTTATATGTTGCTCGTCATTGGAAATTAAATCAATGAATCAATAACCACAGTACAAGTTAAACAGGCGATTTTCGCGATTTATATTAACTTTTTTTCGAATAATCATCAGTCGCTTTCGCTTCAAGTTAAAGTAAACATTTTTTTGAGAATTTTTCCATTTTTTCTAAAAAATAAAAAAGTATAAAATCTTATCGAACGATTTTTACAAACGAAACAAAGTGACAAACGAAACAAAGTGACAAACGAAACAAAGTGACAAACGAAACAAAGTGACAAACGAAACAAAGTGACAAACGAAACAAAGTGTCAAACGAAATAAATTTTCCCGGTAATTTGAATGTATTAATCCATCAATTGCGAACAAAATACAAATAATTTTACAAAATGCCAACTAACGGCGCGGGAGACGAACAAGAAAACGAACGTCAGGAAGTGAACGCGAATTAAGCCATTCCTCGGATCCCATTGCCACAAATGAACGAAAATCACATCACTGAATTATAACAAAGAGCGTATTCCCATTTTCCTATAGGAAAGAATGGCGCAAGTTTTACAGTTTTCTCTTTCGCCCTATGGCAGAGTTGGAGCTACCAACACAAAATATTTCTTACTAAACGTCTTCTTATGCCTTTTATGTTGGCTGCAGATGCAATCACGGCAGAAAGAATAAGGTAAAGATAGTGTTTACCATGCTCCGTTTCTCTTGCCCATACGCAGGATTCAGTTAAGAATAACTTTTGAAAATAAAAGTCGGAATGAGTTTAATTCCTTATAAGCGATTAAAATAACACTTGGACACAAGAAAATATATTTTTTTAATTTAATTCGATTTTCGGATGTAAAATTTCATCTGATTGGTTGAGTTTTAATGTTTTTTATGTAGTAAAAGTTTTAAAGGGTGCTCTAACGGTGACATACAGAAACACAATATTTGTGCCACATGAAATAGCAAATCCATTGTTATAAATCAGTGAATACATAGAAATGTATTTTATGAGTCTCCACTTTTGGTTTAATGCTTCACAAATAAAATACAACACAGTGATCCACTACGATTAATGGAATTATCTTCGATTATCAACGATGTCCCAGAGCAAGGTAAATATGCTTTTATCAAACCGAAACTTATCGAACATTTTGCAGACTGCCAATAGAAACGAATTCAAGAAACTTTTGCTGGAAACTCACTGGGTGATCAAAAACCAAGCCAATTATATGGTCATATAATGCGATTAGTCACAGGTTCGTTCACTGATTCAACTTTATTGAACCTTTGGGCAGCAAAGCTCCCCGAAACGGCTCAGACTGCTGTCATAGCAATGAAAACAGCAACATTAGCAGACAAACTCGCAACGGCAGATGCTGTAGTTGAATCAATTCGCCTTCGCAGTATGCATGATATTGCTTCTGGCAGTTCTTCGTCAGTCAGGACAGCCTCAGTGAAACCTGCCAACGATAGATGTGAAACATTTCCAGCTATTGATGAGTTATTATTATTATTATTTATAAATAAATAATAATTGGACTGGCAAAACGTACACAAGATTTTACAATCTTTTTAGTACAAAAAATTATGGAACTATATTTAAAATTAAATTAAAAAAAAACCTACAAAAACTAAGTTAATCAAAGAAATTTCAGAAATGCGACGTGAATTTTAAAATTCTCGGAACCAACGCGGTGGAAGCAACTCGTGCAATAAAGATAAACGAGAGCGGTCAAACTCACGAAATTCAGTACGGATTCAGCAGAATGCTGGTACCATCGTAAATTTGCTAACAAAGCTCGTGTGCGTCGACAACCGTGCACGTTTGGTAAGCAATCTGCAAATCAGAGCGCACCAAACTCCAACACACAACAATGAAGCCGTCCAGTTGCTTCAACTTCAAGTTACGGTGGGCTTGAAGTTACTTCAAAACATCTTTATCGTCTAAACATCACTGACTCATCATCATGCAAACAATTTCTAATTGAGACTGGCGCGGATGTGTCAGTTATACCACCGAATCTATAAGCAACTGGAATCAAACCCAGCGATATGAAACTTTACACCGCAAATGGCATAGCAATCAAAGTCTACGTTCAAGTTCATTTAAAAATTAATCTAGGTCTCCGTAGAGATATTTTATGGACTTTTTACATAGCAGACGTTACTACACCGATCATCGGAGCCGATTTCATTCAATTCTATGGCTTATTAATCGATCTTAAAAACAGTCAGCTCATCGATCCTTTAACAAGATTAAAAATCGCCTGCATTCGAGAACTTTCTATACATGAGACAAGCCGTATGAAACTACCGCACCTTTCGCCGACCTGTTCAGCGATTACAAAGAAATATCGAAATTTCCACTGCTAAATATGAACACTACAATTGTCCACGAGATCAAGACTAACGGGGAACCTGTTTTCGCCCGACCAGGTCGGCTTGAACCAGAGAAGCTTAAAGTAGCGAAACACGAATTCGAACTGGAATTTGTCGTCCGTCGAATAGCAACTGGGCTAGTCTTTACGTATGGCTAAAAAGCCAGATGGAAAATGGCGGTGACTACCGTGCTTTAAACGCAATTACGGTACCTGATCGTTATCCAATTCCGTATTTAACAGATTTCACATCGATTCTTCACGGAAAATATATTTCTTCCAAAATCGATTTACAAAAAGCATATCATCAAGTCCCTATCGCTCCGGACGATATTCCGAAGACAGCTATAACAACACCATTCGGATTATTTGAATTTTCATATATGACATTTGGGGTGCGCAAAGCTGCAAAAACCTTTCAATGCGTAATTCATGAGGTAGTAAGGGGATTAGACTATGTGTTTCCATTTTTAGATGATTTATGCATCGCATCTTCTTCTGACGAATGTCTCGTTTAAAAACAATTTTCGATCGACTCAAACAGCACAAATTGACTTTTAGCACTGCGAAATGTTACTTAGAAAAATCACAGATGTTTTCTTGGACACTTGATAACACCATCAGGCAATTCCAGAATAAGTTTCTGCGATGCGAAATCTTCCACAACCGTCAACGATCAAGAAATTGAAAGGTTTTTTGAGAACTATCAACTTTTATAGAAGATTTCTTCCTCAAGCCATGAAATTGCAGACAAGAAAAAGAACGATAAACGTGCGACAGTTTGGACGAAAGGAGGAATTGAAGGATTCGAAAATTGCAAAAACTAACTCGCGACCGTATCAGAGTGTGCTCACCAAATGATTATGTTGTGACTCAGGTGCCCAATGCCCCGAATCACAACCATAAGGTCCATGCACCAATATATTGCCCTATGCAATATATCGATGCATTACAAATGTTGTATACGTAAAGTATACAAAAATTACCTAAAAAATACTCTGATTTAAAATAGTCTAATGTAAAATATTTTAATTTAATTTTCATACATATAAGCCAAGCATGCGTCAGCAATTTCCTCGCATTCCTTTCAATAAACGAAAATATTCCCATAACCCATAAAACGACTTGGGAAAAATAAAAGAATTAAATTTCAAACCCAAGTCGCTTCAATGGAAAAAAGCCCCACGACAAATTTTACCTTCAGTAAGATTTGTCGTATATACGATATGTATGTACATATATACATACATACATATCGGGCGCATGAAAATTTTACGTCGGTGAAGACTGAAACGATCAAGTCTTCACCGAAAAAAGCTCTTATCAGCAAATTGTCGCGAGCTGCATACATTGTGATCGCAACAATGTATGCAAGGTAGCAAGACGATGGTTGATATGTATGAAAATATCAAATTTCAATTTCAACCATCGTTCGTCGCGATAATTCTGGGCATGTTTAAACATGCCCAGCGTAAAATAATTTTCTCAGGATAGGAATGCTAATTAAGCATTTTCCTATCCTGAACGAAGAGACTTACGATTGAAAAATCTAAGTCTCGAGACAGTCGGTTTTTAGATGTACAAGTAGTCAGTTTGAGTCAGTCGAGTTCACAAAAAAACCTTGGTTGGAATCGCGCGGTTAAGTTACACGTAAGAAATTTTTGGGAGTATTAATAGAGATAATTTTGAAAAAATGCTTTTGACAAAAAAAAAATAATAAGGGTGGATTATGAAGTGATCGGCTCGGTTGTTTTAAAAAAGGCAAATTATAGAAACGAAGACGTTTTCTCCTCACAAAATCGAGTGGTGATAGTTAAGTTTAATTGTGTAATGGAAGTTATACTATTGTTTAAGAATAAAAGTGTATTGGAGCAAAAAGCCCCTAGTATATAAAAAAATAAAGAGTAAATAAATCAAAACAAAGGGGAGTTTTTCACGCATACAGAGGTACTATCTGCTCCGGCAAACCTTGGGCAGCCAGGTTTGTAATTGTCAGTGTAAATATATATAACAAATTGGCGCAGCCGGTAGGATTGAGGAAGCTTGATCTAGTCAAAACGATCGTAAAAGCTTGAAAAGCCTTAATCCTTCGAACCTAAGGGGTCCCATTGACTAAGCCACTCAGGCCAAGTCACCCCCAACACTCGGGTAGATACCATCTCTAGGCGCCTCTACTCCAGGCGGGCAAGCGTTCACCCCAATTAGTGCACAGGCACCACCGAGGGATACCAGTGAACAGTCCACAGAAGGAAGAGGAGAAATATTTCAAACTCCCCCAGAAGGACGAATACTGAGCAGCCAGGACACAGCCCGATAAGCAGCCTGAACTTTTAGCATCCAGCGCTTATCTATAAAACGCTAGCAGTCAACGATCCTGAGTTGAAGAGGAAATCGAAGACGGCTCATAAGCCCCCTTTTCAACTAGACCCAGGGGAAGTTAAGGCAGCCCAAAGGCCCCCCCCAGCTGCAAAACAAACCGAAATCAACCCACAAAGGATTCAGAGGGAGCTCGAAGGCGGTTAAAGAAACCCCCCTCTCAATCACAGCAAAGGGACTTAAGCAGGCAAGGAGCCCCCTTTCACCAAACAACGCATCATATGCCAGCCGACAATCCTGCTCCACCTCAGCAGGAAACAGAAACAGCAGCGAGGGAAAATTCTCCATCTTTAACAGACGCGGGATCAGCCCCAGGTGCAAAAATACAGCATCCCGGTGAAGGTACAGCATCTGCTGCTGAATCTTGCCCAACAGGACCTCGACTCCGAAGCGGAACCATTCTGCCAGGTCCGAATAGTCAAGTAAGTTTAGCTAAATTTTTAAATAAATTATACGAGAGAGCGCGGGAATCGGATAAACTGACGATTACCCATTGTGACGCCTTAGATCACAAATTAAAAACAGAGCGTGAGACCAGACTCGCCAAGTTAAATACCTTAAAGGAAAAAACAATAAAGTTCCGAGAGGAACTAGAATAGTTTTCCGAATCTCGACGCTCACTCAGTTTAGATCTAGAAAAGAGTAAGAGTGTTAGGTTAAGTGACAGTGATAGTGATAGTGACAGTGACGGTGAAGTAGCTGAACCAACTCCCGAAGACCTGCTGATCGATTGGCTCGAAGAATCCTTAACGGAAGTCAGCCCAGAAACAAGCCCAGCTAGTCCACCCAAATTTAAATTTCCAGTCAATAGACTACGCGAAATGGTGGACTACGCAAAGGTAGCTAAGCTCACAGCTCAACTCGTCCCCTTATTTTCGGGTGAAAATACCCCACAAATGGGACGAGAGCTACAAACATTCATTGGCTGCTGCAAACAAACTATGCAGTGCCTAAATAATGAAGAAAAAGCGGCTTTCATTCAGGTCCTTCCCACAAGACTCAGAGGTGACGCATACCAATTATTCGCTTCAGACGTCCCTGCTTCATTTAGTGAAGTAGAGGAACGTCTAAATAGAACATACCTTCCCCGTGAGACATACCAAGAGTTAGTGAATAAGTTAATCACTACTAGGCAAAACCCGTTAGAATCTCTCACTGTGTTCATTACAAGATTGAAACAGTTGTTGACGATTTGCAACGAGGCAGCGACACAGAAGTATGGAGCTGAGGCAGTCCCTGCTGTGAAAACACAGCTGATGGATTTTGCCAAGAACGCTTTGAAAAGTGGAGTAACTAACCCACACCTGAGTCAATATTTGCTCACGCAGGGAGAAGGTGATTTAGAAGCATTAATTCAAAAGGCCCTGGACATGGAGAAACTACAACAAAGTGCTACATTCGTCCAGACTCCTCTGGTACAAGCTCCTCCAATGGCTCCAGTAGACCCAGATCTACGAGTGAGAGCCTACTATAGAGCTCCTTACTATCAAATGCCATCTACACCTATGTTCGCATCACCTCGAGCTCCAAACCCAAATCAGTTTTCACGCAATGTGAATAATCCAGGCTCATCACAGTCACGGCAAAGGCCATTTACAAACACTGATGCCAGAAACTCGGATACAGATGCACTGGTCCGTAACATCACGTGTAATTTCTGCCAGCGAAAGGGTCATACGTATTCAGATTGCCTTAAGCGCAAGAACACCCCTTTTTGCTCAAACTGCAAAATCTATGGACATGACGTCCGTGATTGCAGAAAAGCACAACAAACGCAACAGATTGTTCCTCCACGCCTCTCCAACAGATCTACACAAGAGCAACATAACACAAAAAGTCCTCAAGTCTTCAACATAAGACTCAAATGCACCTTTTGTGCCGCCAAAAGAAAAAATGGGAAGCCCGGAGTCAGGGAAACGACATGCAGTCGACCCAAAACTCCCCGGCTCGACTTTAAACCCACAACGCAAATCAAAAGGGTCACCTCAAGCGCCCGAATCCGGTGTCCCTACAGTGAAACTTCCACTGGACATAAGCCTTAACGGCCATAAAAAACTAGTAGTGGACACTGGCGCTGAGGTTAGTATTATTAAGAAAAGAGCAATTAAAGACCTCAAAATAATTAATTCCAATGAGGCATGCACTTTACAGACCCCTTTTGGAACCGGAAAGACATTGGGAAATTGCAAGGGCAACTTCAATTTCAAAAATAAAATTCCCTGCAAGTTTCAGGTGGTACAAAACCTGCCAGGTCTTTCCGATGACGGCCTATTAGGAAACGATTTCCTATCAAACAATTGTAATGTTGAAGGCCCAAATAAAGCACTCAAGTTTCCTTGTACGGAAACAAATCCCGAAGAGTTTACTGTGCCCTTGTCATGCAAAACGGACAAGCTGTATTCCAGAAAAGCAGTCGAAGTGAGGTCACTTGCAGAAAAGATGGAACCTAAACAGGTTAAGCTATCTACATGCAGTGTCTCCAAGGCATCTCAAAAGAGTAGTGCTGGCTGCCAGGTTCAACAAGAGCCGACGGAATGCGAAAAGAGCTGTCTGGGTGATCAAGAAACCTGCGAAATGAGGCAGCATCTGGCTACTTTAGAGGAACCAATATGCATACCTGCTAGGTCCCGTTGCAAGTAAAGGAAGAAATGCTCTGTCTATCGAAAGAGATAGGCGATGGAGTGTTCCTGGCCAACAGTTTACTCCCTACTGGGAAAGAAACAGTGCTAGTTGCCATACTCAACATTAACAATTTCCAAGTAGTCATCAACAGTTTATTGTTACAACTGCTCCCTATACATGACTACGCCGTCATCCCAATAGGAGAAGCCACTGATACACAACACGTTCTCAAGCCGAATAAATTGCAAGCGAGTAACACGAACATCAGTGAGCTTCCCAAGGCGGAACACAAGTCAAGCAAGACTTCTTTTTCCAGAATACCTAGATATAAGCTACTAACGAGGCCCAAGAGCCCTATACAAGACGCGTGCGAGCTCAGTAAGACCCGAGTAGAGGCAAAAATGACTCCACCGTCCAAGAAAATAAGTTACAAAAATTTAACATGGCCCCATAGCCAAATTAAAGATGCGAGCGAGCTCCAGAGGCCGACAAGCAGTAGTAGTTTTAACCACACTTATTTGTTGTTTCTCTAGCTCAGCTAGGGCTTGTGTGTTCGATTCAATTTCAACTAAGCGGCTGTATATCTCCTTCTCGTTGTTACTATCCATGGTACCAAATAAATAGTGCATAGCATTGCCTATTCCGTCGAATAGTGATCTGGCCTTACGCCTTCCTGGAACTAATTCCTTAATGGTTCTCGTGCGCTTTTGTACGCTATCTATTATAGCGTGTATGTGTAGTTGCTGCACGTTGCACAGGTCTCTTTGTCCGTGATATTTATGCAGAGTTTATGCACCAAATATTCTGCATGTTCCGTTAGTTTTGTCTGCGTGTCTAACTCATCCAAGTCTATCTAAGTGAGAACATTCCAAGTGTTATGATACACCATGAGGCTTCCTAGATCCTCGAAAAATATGCCCGAGCTATTTAGCTTGGTTATAGCATAGGGTTTGTCGGCGATCTCTCCTGTCGCGTACTGGATGAGGATGGCAATTGTAATAATTTGTAGCGCCATTTCTGTGGACAATTCGGAGGATGAAAATATTCCTTTAAGTATGACTTTACCTATTTCGTGCCGTTATTAGACCAGGCAGTGGAGTGGCTCCACCGCAAGTGTTCCTGAGAGCCGTTAAAATGGGATTAATTTGAAACAAACAGAGTAGAAATTTGAGTCAACCTGGTTCTGTGACAACATGTTTATTTCATTCGAAGTATGGTTTTAGACGGTTGTTATGTACCGTTACAATACGCTTACCAATTTTTATTGTGGTGTTCACTCCACTTGGTATAGCAGTTACCTGATAAGGTCCTACCCAGATTTGGGAAAGCTTATGTTTCCTGCTTTCGTTTTTAATGAGGACCTTATCTCCTATGTGAACAGTTAGAGGTCGTACTGTCTTATCATAGTACCCCTTTGAGCGTTGTTTACTGGCTAATAAATTCTTTCTTGCCGTGGGGTATGATTTTTGGAGCTTATACTTTAGTATATGATAATAGCTCTCGTGATTGTAAACTGGTTCGGGATCCCGTTTTAAATTTGATGGGACATCCGCTGTGAAGCCGTATAGGCAGTCCATGGGGGTAAGTTTAGTACCCTCGTGTACACTATTGTTATACACGAATGCAGCGGTTCGTAGGTATTGGTCCCATGTTTTGGGATTTTCATCTACGATTGTTCGCAGGTATTCAATCAGTGGTCTGTGGGCACGCTCTAGTGCTCCGTTAGACTGTGGGTGGTATGCCGAAGTCTGTAACTTCTTTACCTGTAGAAGCTTACATACTCTTTTGAATAATTCACTCAGGAAATTTGTTCCCTGATCGGTGAGTATTATTTTGGGTAACGATTTCATCAAAGAAAACTTGCGCTACTGTGACTGCTTCTGCATTAGGTATTGCATACCAGTCGACAAATTTTGTTAAATTATCTTGGAAGGTCAAGATATATTTGTTACCTGATGTGGTCTCTTCTAATGGACCTACAATATCGAGGTAAACTTGTCGAACGGTTGCTCTGCGATGTCCGTGATAACCATTGGCATTTTATATTGTGGGGATGCTTTCATCGTCTGGCACTTTGGGCATTTTTTAATGTATTTTTTTAATATCGCTAAGCATGTGGCTCCACCAATACTTGCGTCTTATGCGTTTGTAAGTTTTTATGACACCTTGATGGCCACCAAATGGAGAATCGTGATAATCTTTTAAAATTGTTCGGATTTCCGTAGCGCTCGTGATAACTTCGGGTGTCTTGCCAGTACTTACTTTTTGCTCAAGCGATGCTGGGTTTAGTGTTTCCGCCTCAGTGTGTTGAATTTCGTTTTGGTCCGCTTTCGTGTGCTCTTCTGTCTCTACACTGGAGCTATTTAATGGGTAAATTAAAAGTGGGGGAGAAATTAAAGCGTTTTTTATGCTTTGAAATGCTTCTTGGCATTTCTCTGTCCAAGTGAATTTTACATCCTTTCGGAGTAAATTTGTGATTGGACGTACAATTTTGGAGAAGTCTGGAATGAATTTCCTGTAGTAATTGGCAAGTCCTAAAAATGACTGAACTTGCCTTACTGTTCTTGGAACAGGAAATGTTTGGACGCAGGCCGTCTTACTTGGGTCTGGTAGGGCTCCTTCGCTAGAACATTTATGTCCTAGGTAAACAACTTCTCTTCGTAGAAACTGGCACTTTTCTGGCTGCAGTTTTAAGTTGTTTTCTCTCAACTTATTGAAGACTTTCCTCAACTTTTCGTTGTGGTCATTTAAATTTTTACCATAGATGACAATGTCATCTAGGTAGACAAACCATTCGAGGCCTTGTAGGCCTGTTAGTACGAAATTCATTAGGCGTTGAAATGTTGCGGGGGCTCCTTTGAGCCCGAATGGCATACGCTTGAACTCGTAGTGCCCATAACTTGTGCTGAAAGCAGTCTTATGTCGATCTTTTTTGTCGACAAGGACTTGGTGATAGCCGTTGGCCAAATCGAGTGTGGTGAAATACCTTGCGTGACCTAGTTGGTCGAGAATATCCTCGATTCGGGGTAGTGGGAATGCGTCTCCAATTGTCTTTTCGTTTATTTTACGAAAATCGACAACGACGCGCCACCTTTTTTCACCGTCAGGTCCCGCTTTCTTGGGGACAACTAATAGAGGTGAATTCCAAGGGCTTTTACTAGACTGGACTATCCCGCTGTCTAGCATTTCTTTTAGCTGCTTGTTAATGACTTTCCGCTGTGTTTCAGGTAAGCGGTACATTTTTTGATTGATTGGTGGTTGATCTTGCAGCAATGGAATATTATGCGTTATCGCATTTGTATAGGTGAGTTTGTCACCTTTGAGGAAGAAGATATCGTTATACTCTTCGCAGAGTTCTGATATCGAAATTTTTTCTTCCGCGGTTAAATTAGGGTCTAGGCTGAGTTCTTGCTCTAGCCTAGAAATACGCGGGTATTGTTTTGGGTCATCCGGAGTCTCATTATCCGGGTATAGATATCGTACATGTTGTAAAATTGCCGTTTTGTCGGCTGAACCTTGGTTTGACTTATTCTTCCTTTTAGGTTTTTGACCTGTAAATAGATGAGGCTTCTGTGATTCCTTTCGAGGCTTTATTTCGTTGTTCTTAGTAATTGGCAGGGTATTTGCTTCCTGCTTTGTTGACGGCTGAGTTTGGTACACCTGTGTGGTCTTTGCCTTAGGTTGTGTGGGATACTCATGCGCGTCAATGCTACTGCTTTTTGACCATGTAGAATGTTTTGTGTTGTGTGACGGTGGAGTAATATGCACCTTTAACATAGGCTTTAGCGACTCGCTACCGTTCTTATATGGCCGTTGTTTGTTTAAGAGTGGTTTATGCCTCGGGATTTTGGACGGAAGAGTTATATGCACCTTTTTGGCAGGCTTTAGGCACTCAGTTCCGTCTCTTGGGTTGTTTGATATTGCCTCTAAATTTGGTAGTGGAATGTGTGTTCTTTTGTGGTCTTTTGTGTGTGTCAATGGGACTATGATGTAGTCGTTTATTGGAAATAGTTGTAACTTTAAGCTATGTATGACTACTTGATGACTGTTAGCGTTGAGAATACTGACCAGCACTCTTCTCCAGACGACAGTAAACTGTTTGCCAAGAAGACTCCATCGCTTATCTCTTGTGATAAACAGAGCATTTCTTCTTGAGTTTGTAACGGGACTGGGGCAACAATTTGAGAGCGGGCAGGTATGCAGATTGGTTCCTGAAAGGTAACCAATTGCTGCCTGATTTCATCGGTCTCTTGTTCGCCCTGCTTCATTTAGTGAAGTAGAGGAACGTCTAAATAGAACATACCTTCCCCGTGAGACATACCAAGAGTTAGTGAATAAGTTAATCACTACTAGGCAAAACCCGTTAGAATCTCTCACTGTGTTCATTACAAGATTGAAACAGTTGTTGACGATTTGCAACGAGGCAGCGACACAGAAGTATGGAGCTGAGGCAGTCCCTGCTGTGAAAACACAGCTGATGGATTTTGCCAAGAACGCTTTGAAAAGTGGAGTAACTAACCCACACCTGAGTCAATATTTGCTCACGCAGGGAGAAGGTGATTTAGAAGCATTAATTCAAAAGGCCCTGGACATGGAGAAACTACAACAAAGTGCTACATTCGTCCAGACTCCTCTGGTACAAGCTCCTCCAATGGCTCCAGTAGACCCAGATCTACGAGTGAGAGCCTACTATAGAGCTCCTTACTATCAAATGCCATCTACACCTATGTTCGCATCACCTCGAGCTCCAAACCCAAATCAGTTTTCACGCAATGTGAATAATCCAGGCTCATCACAGTCACGGCAAAGGCCATTTACAAACACTGATGCCAGAAACTCGGATACAGATGCACTGGTCCGTAACATCACGTGTAATTTCTGCCAGCGAAAGGGTCATACGTATTCAGATTGCCTTAAGCGCAAGAACACCCCTTTTTGCTCAAACTGCAAAATCTATGGACATGACGTCCGTGATTGCAGAAAAGCACAACAAACGCAACAGATTGTTCCTCCACGCCTCTCCAACAGATCTACACAAGAGCAACATAACACAAAAAGTCCTCAAGTCTTCAACATAAGACTCAAATGCACCTTTTGTGCCGCCAAAAGAAAAAATGGGAAGCCCGGAGTCAGGGAAACGACATGCAGTCGACCCAAAACTCCCCGGCTCGACTTTAAACCCACAACGCAAATCAAAAGGGTCACCTCAAGCGCCCGAATCCGGTGTCCCTACAGTGAAACTTCCACTGGACATAAGCCTTAACGGCCATAAAAAACTAGTAGTGGACACTGGCGCTGAGGTTAGTATTATTAAGAAAAGAGCAATTAAAGACCTCAAAATAATTAATTCCAATGAGGCATGCACTTTACAGACCCCTTTTGGAACCGGAAAGACATTGGGAAATTGCAAGGGCAACTTCAATTTCAAAAATAAAATTCCCTGCAAGTTTCAGGTGGTACAAAACCTGCCAGGTCTTTCCGATGACGGCCTATTAGGAAACGATTTCCTATCAAACAATTGTAATGTTGAAGGCCCAAATAAAGCACTCAAGTTTCCTTGTACGGAAACAAATCCCGAAGAGTTTACTGTGCCCTTGTCATGCAAAACGGACAAGCTGTATTCCAGAAAAGCAGTCGAAGTGAGGTCACTTGCAGAAAAGATGGAACCTAAACAGGTTAAGCTATCTACATGCAGTGTCTCCAAGGCATCTCAAAAGAGTAGTGCTGGCTGCCAGGTTCAACAAGAGCCGACGGAATGCGAAAAGAGCTGTCTGGGTGATCAAGAAACCTGCGAAATGAGGCAGCATCTGGCTACTTTAGAGGAACCAATATGCATACCTGCTAGGTCCCGTTGCAAGTAAAGGAAGAAATGCTCTGTCTATCGAAAGAGATAGGCGATGGAGTGTTCCTGGCCAACAGTTTACTCCCTACTGGGAAAGAAACAGTGCTAGTTGCCATACTCAACATTAACAATTTCCAAGTAGTCATCAACAGTTTATTGTTACAACTGCTCCCTATACATGACTACGCCGTCATCCCAATAGGAGAAGCCACTGATACACAACACGTTCTCAAGCCGAATAAATTGCAAGCGAGTAACACGAACATCAGTGAGCTTCCCAAGGCGGAACACAAGTCAAGCAAGACTTCTTTTTCCAGAATACCTAGATATAAGCTACTAACGAGGCCCAAGAGCCCTATACAAGACGCGTGCGAGCTCAGTAAGACCCGAGTAGAGGCAAAAATGACTCCACCGTCCAAGAAAATAAGTTACAAAAATTTAACATGGCCCCATAGCCAAATTAAAGATGCGAGCGAGCTCCAGAGGCCGACAAGCAAAATGCAGCTGACTCCTCCACCCAATATACCTGGATGTAAGATAACCACAAGGACAAGAAGCCCAACGACAGGTGCGTGTGAGCTCAGTAAGCCCTATTCACAGGCAAAGACGACTCCACCACCCAACAAAGTTAGTGTTAAGAAACATCAGTGGCCCAAGAGCCCCATGACAAGTGCGTGTGAGCTCAGTAAGACCTATTTAAAGGCAAAGTTGACTCTGTTACGTACCTTTGTGGAGGATGGCGGGTATTGTATCCAAAACACTTTTCTTTTAATATTTTGTTTTCTAATTTATTTTAATTCTTTTGTTTTCACCACAATTCTTGTTGTACAATTTTTTGTTGTCATAAATTTCTGATCTTTTAACTTTTTCTATTTTAACCTTTTTTTTATTACTCAACCGAGACCCAGATTCAAAACCACTCTTATCAATCACAATCGCCGTGTATCTTCCTATTCTGTAAAAACACTAGACTACTTTTATTCAAAAACTCGACTCTTAAATTCCCTTTCTTTTGTTTTTTAATTGCCGTTACTCAAATTAGCAATCCCGCTCATACGTAGAAACTTTTTTAATTTTACTCCGTTTTTGACGAGATTTTCGAATCAACTCTTACGTAGAAACGTTTTAAATTTTACTCCGATTTTACGAGATTTTCAAACCAACTCCATGAACCGCCGTTATTCACATTTTAAAAACAACTCGGCTCTTGATCACTTTTGTCGCGATCAAGAGCCTTCGTTCAGGGTAAAAAATGCATAGTTGCATTTTCACCCTGAGAAAATTTTCATTTATTCTGGACTTGATTAAACAAGTCCAGAATATTTTTCGTTGGACGGAGGCTTGAAATTTGATGCTTTTATAAACATCAGCCACCGTCACGATGCCGCGCGCGTATACATACAATGTACTTTCGCGGCGCGCTCTTCTTATCGCGAAAGCTTTTTTGTGATATGTATGTACGTTCGTACATACATATTGAAGTTTTCACGACAAATCGTACTGAAGGTACGATTTGTCTTTTGCTTTATTTTTTTAAAGTAAATATTTCTACTGGCAAATTTTGCTGAAGGCAAAATTTGCCATGGGAATAATTTTATTTTAATTTATGGAATGTGAAGAAAATTGCTGACGCAATTTTCTTCACTGATTAAATAGATAAGCTAACCATGTTTTAGGCATGGTTAGCTTATATGAGAATTTATAATTTGGAATATTTTATTGAATTGAATTTGAAGAACTTATTCAATTTTTTAATATTTTTCAAATTTTAGGGTTTTCTATGTGAGTTTTAGGAACTGATTTGCTTTCTTCAAATGTTTTTGAAGGTAAGCTAATCATGTTCAACATGTATGTATGCCTGTAAAATCATCCCCTTTCTATACTTTTTCAGGGTATAATTTACGTACATAACAATCCTTCCCCCTGAGAAAAAGAGAATTATTCTTTGAAGAGGAATAATTCTTAGGGGAAGTTGTCATTGTACTAGTTTGTATTATTTTATTTTTTTTTTTTTGCTAATTATCCTGATATGAACTTTATTATTTCCGAATTTATGTAATGTATTTTACGTTACCGTTGTTGTACCTTATAGATCATTAGTGCTACTTTAATTTTATTATTTTATTCTTTCTCGAATTTGTTTTGCTTTTAGGTCTATTAGGTCTGGTTAGGTTGGTACTAGTTTGGCGGGTCGGGTTTCGGTCGGTTCGGCTAGGCTTTACAAAATTATTTTGTTTAATATAACTTTTATTCTGAAAGGTTCTTGCCTTTATCTTTGTTATAGCATGTTCTTGTTAATGCTAATTTTTTAAAAAATTTCTTTTTCTAGCCTATTTACGGCTTATTTATTCTTCTAATGGTAGCCTGGTAGGTTATATTTTATTATTTATTTATTCTTTATTTCTACTTTGAAGAAATATTTTATCTATTTTTAGTACCTTACTCTATTTTTATAAATCTTTAATTCTAATGTCACTTTATTTTCATTTACGTATGTATATTTATGTAATACATAACCTATTTCGGCCTTACTGCCTGTCCTGCATGCTTTTTATACATTGTTTTTTTGTTTATTTAACCATTGTTAGTTTGGTTTGCTTCATCTTTTTTTTTCTACTACAATTTAGTTTGTTATTTATTTATTATTTAGTTTTAATATAATTTTGTTTTATTTTATATTTATTTCTATTTATGTATATTTATGTAATACATAACCTATTTCGGCCTTACTGCCTGTCCTGCATGCTTTTTATACATTGTTTTTTTGTTTATTTAACCATTGTTAGTTTGGTTTGCTTCATCTTTTTTTTTCTACTACCATTTAGTTTGTTATTTATTTATTATTTAGTTTTAATATAATTTTGTGTTATTTTTTTTTATTTCTATTTACTTTCATATTTATTTATTTATTTATGTTTAACTAATTTCTTTTAAAGCTATTAGCTTACCGACTATTTAATAATTAAATTTAATGCCTTTTTTATGTACCTGATTTTAAATTATTTTTCCTTACCGATTACCTGTTACTGTTCGAGTAAGTACGGTATGCTACTTTATTTTTCCTATTTTATGTTTATGTAGCATTAATTCTAACAAAGTTTTTCTTTAGTATTACTAATCTAATTATTTTTAATTCTATATACTTTTTGTATATAGTGTACCAGGGCTACTCATTTTGTTTAAATTTGACATTGATTTGGTGATCCATGTTGACAGTGTCCGTGTTCCATTTTTTAAACGATTTGGACTGATTTTGTTTTAGCGAGGCTTCTAGTTCGCCTTAAACTGGGTTGGGGAACAGGAGTTCGTTCTTCTAAAGGGATTCCCTCTGATAAAACTTCGGGGTTACCTTGTGGTTGATTTCTCTGTTGTCTCATCTTGATGACAACAGGGTTAAGATATTTTACAGCTACAGCGATCATTATGGCCAGAACTAGTAGGCTCGTAAATGATAGAGAAGTTGTGGACAGGATATGGGATTGTCTGCTTGATACCTTGTTACTATACTGGTCTAACTTGTGCTGGATATCTTCCAGCGAATGTGTGCCAGTATAGATTGATTTATTGATATCGTCCCCTGTTATGATCTCGGTTTGTACACTTTGGTTTTGAGACTTGGGTAAAATTTCGGCTAGATTCAAGTTGAGTAATGAATGATTCAGCTCAGGAAATTGTTTAGGCTGAGTAATTTTGAGAGGTTGTTTATTTTCACCTTCGTACCTTAGCACCTTTTCCTCTATCTGCACCTGACATGGTTGCGTTATCTCTAGTATCCCCTGCCCCTCTAATTTTGAGATGGCAAAGTGATCTTGACATGTTATATGTAGTACCGTGGAGGTAATAAACGAAAATAGCCACGCATTGGGCTTGTTTAACTTTATCAACATGTCTTTTTGGGGAAATTGTACTCTCGACCTACACTTGGGCACTTCATTTAAAGGATTGTACAACACTTTCACTATACATTCATCCGAGGTGGTTGCCTTAATTATGGGGGTATTTAGTCGACCTATATATGTATTTTCCTCCAGGCTATGAGTGACTTTCTTGGAGCTTTTCATATCCTCGCCTTTTAATAAGAGGAATTCCTGTGTGCGTGCGCTATTTGCCACACAAGAGTAACCAGGGTCAGGGATTATGGAATAATTTGCTGGTTGTGGTACTGGGAAGCATCGGACTTGCCGTAGCCTCATTTTGGGGGAATCAAAAATTGGGAGAGTTATTCTCACCACTAATTTGTTCTGCATAAGGCGTGACTGGCTCCTGCTGATTGCTACAGAATCGATAGGCAATTTTGGTCGTTCAGACATTTCGAAGTTGATTTACGATACACGTCCAGCAGATTTTTGGGAGACACGAGGAGTGGGTGAATATGGTTGCCTTTAGTGGCTATTATAATGTCAAGGAGGGCTTGTTGACGGTATTCGACTTCGATGATTTGGAGCAATAAGCTTGATATAATCTCTTGTCTTAGTTGCCTCCTGTTTAGGTCCTCGGTCACAGTATGCAGGTCGTTAATCTGGTGTGCTATGTTTTGCTGACGATCAATTAACATAGCCAATGGTTTTTGAATCTGTTCCAAGGTAGTTTTAACCACACTTATTTGTTGTTTCTCTAGCTCAGCTAGGGCTTGTGTGTTCGATTCAATTTCAACTAAGCGGCTGTATATCTCCTTCTCGTTGTTACTATCCATGGTACCAAATAAATAGTGCATAGCATTGCCTATTCCGTCGAATAGTGATCTGGCCTTACGCCTTCCTGGAACTAATTCCTTAATGGTTCTCGTGCGCTTTTGTACGCTATCTATTATAGCGTGTATGTGTAGTTGCTGCACGTTGCACAGGTCTCTTTGTCCGTGATATTTATGCAGAGTTTATGCACCAAATATTCTGCATGTTCCGTTAGTTTTGTCTGCGTGTCTAACTCATCCAAGTCTATCTAAGTGAGAACATTCCAAGTGTTATGATACACCATGAGGCTTCCTAGATCCTCGAAAAATATGCCCGAGCTATTTAGCTTGGTTATAGCATAGGGTTTGTCGGCGATCTCTCCTGTCGCGTACTGGATGAGGATGGCAATTGTAATAATTGTAGCGCCATTTCTGTGGACAATTCGGAGGATGAAAATATTCCTTTAAGTATGACTTTACCTATTTCGTGCCGTTATTAGACCAGGCAGTGGAGTGGCTCCACCGCAAAGTGTTCCTGAGAGCCGTTAAAATGGGATTAATTTGAAACAAACAGAGTAGAAATTTGAGTCAACCTGGTTCTGTGACAACATGTTTATTTCATTCGAAGTATGGTTTTAGACGGTTGTTATGTACCGTTACAATACGCTTACCAATTTTTATTGTGGTGTTCACTCCACTTGGTATAGCAGTTACCTGATAAGGTCCTACCAGATTTGGGAAAGCTTATGTTTCCTGCTTTCGTTTTTAATGAGGACCTTATCTCCTATGTGAACAGTTAGAGGTCGTACTGTCTTATCATAGTACCCCTTTGAGCGTTGTTTACTGGCTAATAAATTCTTTCTTGCCGTGGGGTATGATTTTTGGAGCTTATACTTTAGTATATGATAATAGCTCTCGTGATTGTAAACTGGTTCGGGATCCCGTTTTAAATTTGATGGGACATCCGCTGTGAAGCCGTATAGGCAGTCCATGGGGGTAAGTTTAGTACCCTCGTGTACACTATTGTTATACACGAATGCAGCGGTTCGTAGGTATTGGTCCCATGTTTTGGGATTTTCATCTACGATTGTTCGCAGGTATTCAATCAGTGGTCTGTGGGCACGCTCTAGTGCTCCGTTAGACTGTGGGTGGTATGCCGAAGTCTGTAACTTCTTTACCTGTAGAAGCTTACATACTCTTTTGAATAATTCACTCAGGAAATTTGTTCCCTGATCGGTGAGTATTATTTTGGGTAACGATTTCATCAAAGAAAACTTGCGCTACTGTGACTGCTTCTGCATTAGGTATTGCATACCAGTCGACAAATTTTGTTAAATTATCTTGGAAGGTCAAGATATATTTGTTACCTGATGTGGTCTCTTCTAATGGACCTACAATATCGAGGTAAACTTGTCGAACGGTTGCTCTGCGATGTCCGTGATAACCATTGGCATTTTATATTGTGGGGATGCTTTCATCGTCTGGCACTTTGGGCATTTTTTAATGTATTTTTTTAATATCGCTAAGCATGTGGCTCCACCAATACTTGCGTCTTATGCGTTTGTAAGTTTTATGACACCTTGATGGCCACCAAATGGAGAATCGTGATAATCTTTTAAAATTGTTCGGATTTCCGTAGCGCTCGTGATAACTTCGGGTGTCTTGCCAGTACTTACTTTTTGCTCAAGCGATGCTGGGTTTAGTGTTTCCGCCTCAGTGTGTTGAATTTCGTTTTGGTCCGCTTTCGTGTGCTCTTCTGTCTCTACACTGGAGCTATTTAATGGGTAAATTAAAAGTGGGGGAGAAATTAAAGCGTTTTTTATGCTTTGAAATGCTTCTTGGCATTTCTCTGTCAAGTGAATTTTACATCCTTTCGGAGTAAATTTGTGATTGGACGTACAATTTTGGAGAAGTCTGGAATGAATTCCTGTAGTAATTGGCAAGTCCTAAAAATGACTGAACTTGCCTTACTGTTCTTGGAACAGGAAATGTTTGGACGCAGGCCGTCTTACTTGGGTCTGGTAGGGCTCCTTCGCTAGAACATTTATGTCCTAGGTAAACAACTTCTCTTCGTAGAAACTGGCACTTTTCTGGCTGCAGTTTTAAGTTGTTTTCTCTCAACTTATTGAAGACTTTCCTCAACTTTTCGTTGTGGTCATTTAAATTTTTACCATAGATGACAATGTCATCTAGGTAGACAAACCATTCGAGGCCTTGTAGGCCTGTTAGTACGAAATTCATTAGGCGGTTGAAATGTTGCGGGGGCTCCTTTGAGCCCGAATGGCATACGCTTGAACTCGTAGTGCCCATAACTTGTGCTGAAAGCAGTCTTATGTCGATCTTTTTTGTCGACAAGGACTTGGTGATAGCCGTTGGCCAAATCGAGTGTGGTGAAATACCTTGCGTGACCTAGTTGGTCGAGAATATCCTCGATTCGGGGTAGTGGGAATGCGTCTCCAATTGTCTTTTCGTTTATTTTACGAAAATCGACAACGACGCGCCACCTTTTTTCACCGTCAGGTCCCGCTTTCTTGGGGACAACTAATAGAGGTGAATTCCAAGGGCTTTTACTAGACTGGACTATCCCGCTGTCTAGCATTTCTTTTAGCTGCTTGTTAATGACTTTCCGCTGTGTTTCAGGTAAGCGGTACATTTTTTGATTGATTGGTGGTTGATCTTGCAGCAATGGAATATTATGCGTTATCGCATTTGTATAGGTGAGTTTGTCACCTTTGAGGAAGAAGATATCGTTATACTCTTCGCAGAGTTCTGATATCGAAATTTTTTCTTCCGCGGTTAAATTAGGGTCTAGGCTGAGTTCTTGCTCTAGCCTAGAAATACGCGGGTATTGTTTTGGGTCATCCGGAGTCTCATTATCCGGGTATAGATATCGTATATGTTGTAAAATTGCCGTTTTGTCGGCTGAACCTTGGTTTGACTTATTCTTCCTTTTAGGTTTTTGACCTGTAAATAGATGAGGCTTCTGTGATTCCTTTCGAGGCTTTATTTCGTTGTTCTTAGTAATTGGCAGGGTATTTGCTTCCTGCTTTGTTGACGGCTGAGTTTGGTACACCTGTGTGGTCTTTGCCTTAGGTTGTGTGGGATACTCATGCGCGTCAATGCTACTGCTTTTTGACCATGTAGAATGTTTTGTGTTGTGTGACGGTGGAGTAATATGCACCTTTAACATAGGCTTTAGCGACTCGCTACCGTTCTTATATGGCCGTTGTTTGTTTAAGAGTGGTTTATGCCTCGGGATTTTGGACGGAAGAGTTATATGCACCTTTTTGGCAGGCTTTAGGCACTCAGTTCCGTCTCTTGGGTTGTTTGATATTGCCTCTAAATTTGGTAGTGGAATGTGTGTTCTTTTGTGGTCTTTTGTGTGTGTCAATGGGACTATGATGTAGTCGTTTATTGGAAATAGTTGTAACTTTAAGCTATGTATGACTACTTGATGACTGTTAGCGTTGAGAATACTGACCAGCACTCTTCTCCAGACGACAGTAAACTGTTTGCCAAGAAGACTCCATCGCTTATCTCTTGTGATAAACAGAGCATTTCTTCTTGAGTTTGTAACGGGACTGGGGCAACAATTTGAGAGCGGGCAGGTATGCAGATTGGTTCCTGAAAGGTAACCAATTGCTGCCTGATTTCATCGGTCTCTTGTTCGCCCAGACAGCCTTTTTCACATTCCTTGGGCTCTTTTGAAGCTTGGCAGCCAGCTTTTCTCGTTTGAGAAGCCTTGAAGACACTGCAGGTGGATAGTTCAGCCTGGTTAGACTCTACCTCTTCTGCAAGTGTTCTTACTTCGACTGCTTTTTCAGAATGTAGCTTGTCCGTTTCAAACTCTAATGGCAAAGCAAATTCGTCTGGATTAGTTTCCGTGCGAGGAAACCTTAGTGCCTTATTAGGACCCTCAACGTTACAGTTTTTTGCTAGGAAATCCTTTCCTAGAAGTCCATCATCGGAAAGGCCAGGCAAGTTCTTTACGACTTGAAACTTGCAGGGAATTTTGTTTTTGAAAAGGAAGTTTCCCTGGCAATTTCCCAGCGTCTTTCCGGTACCAAATGGGGTCTGAAGTGTACATGCCTCATTGTGGTTAATTTCTTTGTGATCTTTTAAGGACCTTTTCTTTATTATACTAACCTCAGCGCCTGTGTCTACTACTAGTTTAGCTTGGCCGTTCAGGCCTATGTCTAAAGGAAGTTTTACGGTAGCGACACTGGAATCGGGCTGCTGAGGAGACCCTATTTTATTAGACGGGAGCTTTATAGTCGAGCCGGGGAGTTTTGGGTCGACTGTACGTCGTTTCCCTGACTCCGGGTTTCCCATTTACGTTTTTGTTGACAGTTATTTACTGCATGTCCAGAACGACCACAAAATTCGCACTTTTTACGCACGTTATAGACTCTGGAATTGTTATTGGGATTCTGCGGCTCTCTAGGGCGTTGATTCGATGGTCCACCATTGTTGCTTGAACTTTGAATATTGTGGTTGTTCTTCTGCAGTCATGTATATCGTGGTTGTATATTTTGCAGTTCACACAGTACGAAGTATTTTTACGTTTGAGGCAATCTGCGTATGTATGGCCTCTTAAATTACAAAAACTACAAGTAATTTTTTTTAAATAATTATTTTTATTGTTTACATTAAAATTTCTATTTGGTGATTTTGGCTCCTGTTTTATATTTGCCTGTGTGAACTGTGATGGAAATGTACTGGTGCTTGCATTTGTGGGCACACTGTTTTGCCAGGTATCCTGTGCGTAGGATATGATGCCTGGATTATATATATTGTGATATGCAGGCGAATTATTTGGAATTCCTTGCGGATTACTTATCACAGGTGCATTTATTGACTGTGGTGTTGTGTTCTGCACTGTACTGAATTGAAAGTGCCCTGGAGGTTGCAGAAATAGAGCACTTTGTTGGAGACGCTCCATGTCAAGCGCTCTTTGTACGAGGTCATCCACCGTGCTGTCTGCATGGTCAGAAGGTATTGGCACATATACGGGTTATTGTCTCCTGTTTTTAGTGCGTTTTTAGCGAAGTCTTCTAGCTGTGTTTTCACAGCGGGGGCTGCTGTAGCGCCATATTTGGACTCTGCTGCTTCATTACAGAGTGCCAGCATTTGTTTTACTCGTGCCGTGAAGGCTGTGAGGTTTTCCAAAGGATACTGCCTTGTAGTAATTAATTTATTTACCAGTTCCTGGTAAGTTTCCCTAGGCAGGTAGGTACGATTTAGCCGTTCTTCTACCTCTTTGAAATTAGTAGGCATAGTTGAGGCAAAAAGCTGGTAAGCTTCGCCTCGAAGTCTGGTGGGGAAGATTTGCAAAAATGCCGATAGTTCCTCCACCGAAATGCACTGGATTACCTGCCTGCAGCATCCTAGGAAAGTTTGGAGCTCCAGGCTCAATTTTGGGTGCTGCTCTCCCGAGAATAGGGGTACGAGCTGGGCAGTTAACTTGGCGATTTTCGCGTAATCTGCCATGTTTATATTGGGGATTCTGAAGCTAAAGTTTGACACTTTTGGGGAGCTAGTTTCTTCTATGCTGGTTTCCAAAAGGGAGTCGCCCAGCCAATTCAATAGGATTTCACTCACGGTGGAATCACTGACACTGTCTTCAATGGCACCTTCTCTTAATTCTACACTATTATTTGTAATTTCTGTTTCGAGAGAGTGCGAGAGTTCCCCAAACTGCTTTAAGCTTTCTTTAAATTTTCCGTACTTTCTTTTAATTGCGCGATTTGCTCAAGACGCCGTTCACGGGTCTTTTTGAGCTGTTTATCGATAGAATCGCACTGTATAACAGAAAGTTCGGAGGAGTCTCGCACTTTCCCCTCTAGATATTTTAAATAATTTTCTAAATTTAAACTAGAAGGTCTTACTTGTGGGGGACCTGTAAGGATTGTCCCACTCCTTAATGTTACTCCTGGTGCTGTTGAATTTGTTGGGGGTGTTTGATTAGCACCCTCTGTTGACGATGTTGCTCCCTCGTTGCCTCCTTCGTACCAGGACGGATCTTCCTGTGCTTCGCCCGGTGAGGAAGATTGTTGTGGAGTTGGCGGAATTGGTGAGATTTCCAGCGGCGTCTCCTGCTGGGAGCTTTCCTCGCTCATGGACCACCGTATGTAGAATTTGCAGCTAGCGGGGCTTCTGCCGTCTTAGTTCCCTTGGTTCAAATTGAGAGGGGGGCTTATTGCCTTCTCCGAGGTCCCTCTCAATTCAGGATCGCTGGTTTTTGTGATTGAAGTTCTTTTGCTGCCGGGGGGGCCCGTGGCCTTCTTAAATTCCCCTGGATAAAAGCTGAAAGGGGGGCGCGTTGCCTACTTCGAAGTCCCTTTCAGCTCCGGATCGCAGATTGTCGGTTGAGGATTCTTCCTTCAAGTTTCGCTTTGAAATTTTCGGCTGTGGACGTCTTATGTTCCTGGGCTGGGATGAAGCCCGCTATTGTCCCACGTTGGCACTTTGTGCTTTGATGAGGGGGTGGCTGCGTGTTTTTCAAACAGAGGCAGTTAAAGCTGTCCGACCCCGAGCGTTAGGAGCCGACTAGATCGAAATACTCCTGAAGCCAGACTCAACTTCAGGCGAAGGGTAGGGTGTCTTGCCCAGTATTCGATTTCGTCCTCAACTCCTTTTGATTCGTAGGATAGAGGGTTTTCGAGCGCTTATACTTTTGTTTGTTTAAAGTAGGCTTCCTCTATCCTACCGGCTGCGCCAATTTTGTTACGTACCTTTGTGGGGGATGGCGGGTATTGTATCCAAAACACTTTTCTTTTAATATTTTGTTTTCTAATTTATTTTAATTCTTTTGTTTTCACCACAATTCTTGTTGTACAATTTTTTGTTGTCATAAATTTCTGATCTTTTAACTTTTTCTATTTTAACCTTTTTTTATTACTCAACCGAGACCCAGATTCAAAACCACTCTTATCAATCACAATCGCCGTGTATCTTCCTATTCTGTAAAAACACTAGACTACTTTTATTCAAAAACTCGACTCTTAAATTCCCTTTCTTTTGTTTTTTAATTGCCGTTACTCAAATTAGCAATCCCGCTCGTACGTAGAAACTTTTTTAATTTTACTCCGTTTTTGACGAGATTTTCGAATCAACTCTTACGTAGAAACGTTTTAAATTTTACTCCGATTTTACGAGATTTTCAAACCAACTAAATGAACCGCCGTTATTCACGTTTTAAAAACAACTCGGCTCTTGATCACTTTTGTCGCGATCAAGAGCCTTCGTTCAGGGTAAAAAATGCATAGTTGCATTTTCACCCTGAGAAAATTTTCATTTATTCTGGACTTGTTAAACAAGTCCAGAATATTTTTCGTTGGCTTGAAATTTGATGCTTTTATAAACATCAGCCACCGTCACGATGCCGCGCGCGTATACATACAATGTACTTTCGCGGCGCGCTCTTCTTGTCGCGAAAGCTTTTTTGTGATATGTATGTACGTTCGTACATACATATTGAAGTTTTCACGACAAATCGTACTGAAGGTACGATTTGTCTTTTGCTTTATTTTTTTTAAAGTAAATATTTCTACTGGCAAATTTTGCTGAAGGCAAAATTTGCCATGGGAATTATTTTATTTTAATTTATGGAATGTGAAGAAAATTGCTGACGCAATTTTCTTCACTGATTAAATAGATAAGCTAACCATGTTTTAGGCATGGTTAGCTTATGTGAAAATTTATAATTTGGAATATTTTATTGAATTGAATTTGAAGAACTTATTCAATTTTTTAATATTTTCAAATTTTAGGGTTTTCTATGTGAGTTTTAGGAACTGATTTGCTTTCTTCAAATGTTTTTGAAGGTAAGCTAATCATGTTCAACATGTATGTATGCCTGTAAAATCATCCCCTTTCTATCCTTTTTCAGGGTTTAATTTACGTACATAACAACTCCACCACTTACTAACATTAGTGTTAAGGAACCACCTTGGCCCAAGAACCCCACCAACAGTGCGTCGAGCTCAGTAAGACCTATTTAAAGGCAAAGTCGACTCCACCACTTAATAAAATTAGTATTAAGAATAAAAAGTGGCCCATGAGCTCGATAAAAGACGCGTGCGAGATCCGTAAGACCTCAATGAAGGCAAGGTTGGCTCCACCGTCAAATAGTATTAAGAAAACCAATTTTTCAAGGCCCATAAGCCAAAATACGAATGCGTGCGAGTACTCGGACCAATCAAAAGTACCCATAAAACATGGTACTCCACCATTAAAACTACAGGAAGCCCATTCCCTGCCATCTAGTAATGTAAGTAAAACAGATAGTAAGTACACAGCTACACAAAGTGAGAAAAAAAACTTAAGCTTTTCGGAAAACACAGCTATCTTACAACACGTAAGATACTTATTTCCGGATCAGGAAGATCCCACACATACTCCGCGAGTCAACAGGCTAGACCAAGAGCTCAGCCTAGACCCAAATCTAAATGCGGAAGAAAAAGCTTCGATATCCGAACTCTGTTATGAGTACAATGATATCTTTTACCTTAAAGGTGATAAGCTTACATATACAAACGCTATCACTTATAACATTCCATTAATACAAGATCAGGCCCCAATAAACCAAAAAGCCTATCGATTACCAGAGACCCAGAGACAAGTAATCAACGAGCAATTAAGAGAAATGCTAGACAACGGGATAGTCCAAACTAGCAAAAGCCCTTGGAATTCACCCTTATTAGTAGTCCCCAAAAAGGCGGGACCCGATGGTGAAAAAAGGTGGCGCGTCGTTGTCGATTTTCGCAAATTGAACGAAAAGACAATTGGCGACGCTTTTCCGCTACCACGAATCGAGGATATTCTTGACCAACTAGGTCATGCCAGGTACTTTACCACTCTCGATTTGGCCAACGGCTATCAATAAGTCTTAGTCGACAAAAAGGATCGACATAAAACCGCTTCTAGCACTAATTACGGGCACTACGAATTTAAGCGTATGCCATTCGGACTCAAAGGAGCTCCCGCTGCATTCCAACGCCTCATGAACTTCGTTCTGACAGGCCTATAAGGCCTCGAATGGTTCGTTTATCTTGACGACATCGTCATTTATGGTAAGAACCTAAATGACCACAATGATAAACTTCGCAAAGTCTTCGACAAATTGAGAGAAAACAACCTCAAACTGCAGCCAGAGAGGTGCCAGTTCTTGAGAAGAGAAGTTGTTTATCTAGGGCACAAATGTTCTAGCGAAGGTGCATTACCAGACCCCAACAACGCGGTCTGCGTCCAAACATTCCCTGTTCCTAGAACAGTTAGGCAAGTTGAGTCCTTTTTAGGACTTGCCAATTACTATAGGAAGTTCATTCCGGACTTCTCAAAAATCGTTCGTCCAATTACGAATTTACTCCGCAAGGATGTAAAATTCACTTGGACCGAGAAATGCCAAGAAGCATTTCAAAGCATTAAACATGCCCTAATTTCCCCACCACTCTTAATCTATCCAGATTTTTCTACACCATTCAATCTTACAACGGACGCCAGCAACGAAGCATTAGGCCCTGTGCTTTCCCAAGGAGAAGTGAGAAAAGACCAACCTATCGCCTATGCAAGCCGAACGCTAAACAAAGCCGAGAAAAACTACTTCACTATTGAAAAGAAGTTGTCTATAGTCTGGGCAACTAGAAATTTCCGATGCTACCTCCAAGGCAGGAAATTTACGGTCTATACTGACCACAAGCCTCTCAAAGGAGTCTTTAATGTTAAAGACCCGACTTCCCGTTTGGTGAGATTTCACCATAAATTGTCAGAATTCGATTATACCATCGAATACAAACCAGGGAAGTATAATACCAATGCGGATGCATTAAGCCGCATTCCACAAGTATTAAACGAAGACTATACAGGCATCACCTTAACGGTACAAGCCCAAGTCCACCGCACTATGGACTCTGATGTGGAGGAAAATAATCCCCCATATAAAAGCAAAATAAAGAAACCCGCTCATTGCTTCTCCGTGACCAGAGCTCAAAAACAGAAAGCCCAAGAGGCCAATACGAGCCCCAGCGCTGAAACACAGCCCACGGCAGCGGAAGATAAAGAAAATGAACCCCCAGAGGCGGAAATACAACCCCCTGCTACGCTTGAACAAGAAATAAGTCCAGTCAAGGCACCTGAGATAATCACGAGCCCCAAGGAAGTTCAAACAATCCTAAATGATTATCACGACTCTCCTTTCGGTGGCCACCAGGGTGTCATTAAGACTTATAAAAAAATTAGACGCAAGTACTGGTGGAGACACATGCTTAGCGATATAAAAAAGTACATAAAAAATGCCCTAAGTGCCAAAGAATGAAAGCATCTCCACAATTCAAGATGCCCATGGTAATAACGGACGTCGCAGAACAACCTTTCGACAAGGTTTACCTCGATGTAGTAGGTCCACTAGAAGAGACCATATCAGGTAATAAATATATCTTAACTTTTCAAGATAACCTTACCAAATTTGTCGGTATGCCATACCTAACGGAGAAGCAGTAACGGTGGCGCAAATCTTTTTCAATGAGATTGTCACGCGTTATCGCATTCCAAAGAGAATAGTCACCGATCAGGGAACTAATTTCCTGAGTGAGCTATTCAAGAAGGTCTGCAAACTTCTAAAAGTAAAGAAGTTACAGACCTCCGCATACCATCCACAGTCTAATGGAGCACTAGAGCGTGCCCATAGACCATTAATCGAATATCTGCGTACAATCGTAGATGAAAATCCTAAAACATGGGATCAATTCCTATGAACCGCTGCATTCGTGTACAATAACAGTGTACACGAGGGTACTAAATTAACCCCGATGGATTGCCTTTACGGCTTCACAGCGGATGTCCCAACTAATTTAAAACGGGATCCTGAACCCGTTTACAACCACGAAAGTTATTACCATATGCTCAAATACAGATTACAAAAATCGTATGCCACGTCTCGCAAAAATCTCTTAGCCAGCAAACAATGCTCAAAGGCATATTACGACAAAACAGTCAGGCCTCTCACTTTCCACCTAGGAGACAAAGTCCTCCTCAAAAGTGAAAGCCGCAAACACAAACTGTCTCAAATCTGGGTTGGCCCATATCTGGTAATCAATGTACCCAGTCCAACAAACACTACCATAAAAATAGGCAAGCGGCAGGTTGTCGTCCACAACAACCGTTTGAAGCCCTATTATGAATAGTATACTGGTACATATATCTTTAGCAAATAAGTTAAGTCCATACTAAATTCTACAATTAAATTAAGTGCTATTAGAATTACCACAAAAAGCTTCCAGTATGACTAATTGACTAACAAAGCCTATCCTTCATTTTCTACAGAACATGAAGCACATATTGGTGTTAATATGCTGTTTCCATCTGGCAATGGGACAAATCCAAACGGAACCCTACACAATAGGGCCCCTAAACAATACAGGAATACTGTATGAGGATCTAGGAAAATTACAAGTCTACCATAGTACATGGAACACCTTAACAGAGATCAATCTAATGGAACTAGACAACCAGACGCTTATGGCAGAACAGGCGGAACACTTAGTTCACCGACTATGTTCAAATCGCTCTCAAACGGATGAGCTATGCCTGGTTCAACAAAAACACGTTCATTCTCTCTTGGAAAATATCAAGAGAAGAACAAGTGTCATTCCAGAAGTGGTCCCAAAATCAAGATCAACAAGATCTATCTTTGATGGAATAGGGAATGCAATGCACTACCTATTCGGGACCATGGACAGCACTAACGAACAAGAGGTATACAGTCGACTCGAGGAGCTCGAAACAAATTCAAAAGCACTAGCCGACCTGGAAAGACAGCAGATCAGTGTAGTCAAAACTACACTACAGCAAATTCAAAAGCCATTGACATCTCTGCAGGAAAGACAACGTCAAATAAATCTCCAGGTAAATAGAATGCAAAACATAACAGATGATTTACTGATGAGACAATTGAGGCAGGAAATAATTTCAAGCCTGACCTTACAAATTGTCGAGATTGAGCACAGGCAGCAAGCCTTACTCGACATAATAATCTCCAGTAAAAATCACCAGTTGCATCCGCTAGTGGTGTCTTCCAAAAGTCTATTAGAGATATACCACAAGTCCCACGCTACTTGTCCAGATGCACAAAATTGTCTCTCCCTGCTATATCAGACAGCGGAAACAAAGGCTCGTCTAGTCCAAGACAAATTAGTCATTCGAATACAACTTCCGATTTTCAATTTACCACAAATGAAGTTGTATAGGATACATAGTTTTCCTATCCATGTTAATAAAAAACAATCATTGGTACCCGAAATACAGTACTCGCACGTAGCGCACCAGGTACAGACACAGGACATTTTATTATTAAAATCCCAAGATCTCAAATCGTTCAAAAAGGTCACTCAGTATTCAAAGGAGGACACTTACGTCGCTAAGCTAGGCCTTCCCGTAACAAAGGCTGCAATTTCAAAGGAATGCGTAGTGAAGCTGCTCTTCAATCCATTAAAGGAAGAGCCTCAGTGCCAATTAAACTAAGTAAACCCAATTCATGGATATTCTCGTTGATAGAACCAACAGTTGTACACCTCCAGTGTACACAACAATTCATGACTTCTAAAATAGAAGGCCAAGGAATAATCACTATCAACCATCCCTGTCAATTACAAGTAGGATCCCAAATCCTACACTATGAGGCAGAGAATATTCAGCCATTGAGTCTCCAACAGCCCAATTATTTTCCCAACACATCTCTTTTAGAAAATATTGTGGATCATTATATAAATAAAACCAATAAAATGGAGTCAACCGAGAAAATCAAGACAGACCTATATTCGGGAGATGACACAAATAATCTCATCCTAAAGGGTACCCAGTCATTATTAGAGCTGGACGAAAAATTAGCTAAAATAGTTACTCCTATAAACCACCATCCTGCACATGTACTAGCTACAACATCAGTGTCCTTAACTGGTGTTGTCTTCACATGTATGGTGCTGTACCTGGTCGCCAAATGGCAGGCACCAAGCATAAAAAAATACCGCTTAAGGAAATCTGAAAAAAACGGCGAAGGAACAAATCAAACCAATTGAGCAAAGTAAACTAGTCGAACCTACTCCTCTCAAAAGGACCCGTACCCTACCAACTACCAAGTCTGTACAAGTGGTATAAATTCACCACTTCAACAGGTCACAAATGTCTAAGCCACTAGCACTATCAATCTCACAAAGAGACAGAATATAAGCGGTTTCAATAAACCCTAGTAAGTAAGTTGTAAGAGAACAAATAAGTAGTTACAAAGAAAATTATTGTAATAAATCTAGGTATTTAAAACGGAAAATTTTTTTTTGGAAAATAACAATTAATAAATAAGATATTCATAGAAATAACAAAGGACAGATATATAAATTTTTTTTCCCTTGTAACAAATACCTACATATAATAATTAAGGAATAAAATAAATAAATATAACTTTAAATAATAATAAATCTAGTAAATAGAGCTAATCTAGCATAGAGATAACAATACTAACCTAGAAATAATAACATAAAATATAAAATAACAGTAGGATAAAGCGACCAATTAAGCAAAAGAATAAAAAAATGATACAAAAAAAAAATGTAAAAACAAAAAAAAAATCTTAAAGTCAACCGAGCCGGCCGAACCGCCTCTTAAGGAAAAACAAACCAACCCTGAAAAAACAAAACAAAAACAACAAAACCAAAAACAAACAAAAAAGAAATAAGTAGCCTTTCTTTGAATGATGCAATTAACTTTATTTTATATTACGGAAGAAGTAGAAAGATAGGAAAGATATACAAAAATTTCAAAAAGATAAAAAATTTCACACAAAAGGTGGACGATGCAGAGTAAATCCAGCGCACCTAATCCTCATCCTCGGATTCGTCCCAGTCGGTAGCGAATGCAGGAAGGGGAGGGGTGGCGGGGAACTTCCGGACCAAGTTGCCGGAGAGTCAACCGCGGCATGGCAGCACGTGCACATCCCGTACATCCCGACCAGGGAAAGGACAGCACCTGTAGAAGAGAGAAATATCGTAAAGCAAGAGTAATAAAAACAATACAAATTAACCTCACCTGTGGCCACCAGAGATTGCCCTCGGTGGGGAAATAGGGGCAACAGCACCCGATGATACGTCCCGGCGACAGTCTCAGCACCCCAGACAGTGCTGGAACACTCCCCATCCATAAGAAGGACCAGTCGTATTGGTCCCTGCCACCCGGGGGACACCCGTAGTACGTATACGGAGTAGAAGGTGGAGATTAATCCCGCCGGACTCCGCCACGGCTCCTTCTTCAACTTAACGGTGAACAACATTTGTAATACCTATACGTATAAATACACCGCGAAAGAGAAAACAAAAGATGCTGTCCTCACGAGGGAAGAAAGTTAAATGATGCACGCTGAAGAAAGCCCCAATTATAATTTAGCATCTTTAGATAAGAAATTTTGTTGCCCACGCAACATAAACTTATCCATACCCACTTGAGATAAAATACTAAGCAAAAATAAATAACCCAAAACCAAAACACAAAAAAAAAGGGAAATGGCCAACCGCATCTAGTACCTTACCTCTCTTTTCCCCTGAGAGTTATTCCTCTTCAAAGAATAACTCTCTTTTTCGCAGGGGGAAGGATTGTTGTATACGTAAAGTATACAAAAATTACCTAAAAAATACTCTGATTTAAAATAGTCTAATGTAAAATATTTTAATTTAATTTTCATACATATAAGCCAAGCATGCTTAAAACATGCACGGCTTATCTTCATAACGGCGAAGAAATTGCCGTCAGCAATTTCCTCGCATTCCTTTCAATAAACGAAAATATTCCCATAACCCATAAAACGACTTGGGAAAAATAAAAGAATTAAATTTCAAACCCAAGTCGCTTCAGATTTGTCGTATATACGATATGTATGTACATATATACATACATACATATCGGGCGCATGAAAATTTTACGTCGGTGAAGACTGAAACGATCAAGTCTTCACCGAAAAAAGCTCTTAT
Source organism: Dioctria linearis (assembly GCA_963930735.1). Taxonomy (NCBI): domain Eukaryota; kingdom Metazoa; phylum Arthropoda; class Insecta; order Diptera; family Asilidae; genus Dioctria; species Dioctria linearis. Next base: position 202,252,433 of record OZ005742.1, read on the forward strand.
CAGCAAATTGTCGCGAGCTGCATACATTGTGATCGCAACAATGTATGCACGGTAGCAAGACGATGGTTGATATGTATGAAAATATCAAATTTCAATTTCAACCATCGTTCGTCGCGATAATTCTGGGCATGTTTAAACATGCCCAGCGTAAAATAATTTTCTCAGGATAGGAATGCTAATTAAGCATTTTCCTATCCGGAACGAAGAGACTTACGATTGAAAAATCTAAGTCTCGAGACAGTCGGTTTTTAGATGTACAAGTAGTCAGTTTGAGTCAGTCGAGTTCACAAAAAAACCTTGGTTGGAATCGCGCGGTTAAGTTACACGTAAGAAATTTTTGGGAGTATTAATAGAGATAATTTTGAAAAAAAGGCTTTTGACAAAAAAAAATAATAGGGGTGGATTATGAAGTGATCGGCTCGGTTGTTTTAAAAAAGGCAAATTATAGAAACGAAGACGTTTTCTCCTCACTAAATCGAGTGGTGATAGTTAAGTTTAATTGTGTAATGGAAGTTATACTATTGTTTAAGAATAAAAGTGTATTGGAGCAAAAAGCCCCTAGTGTATAAAAAAATAAAGAGTAAATAAATCAAAACAAAGGGGAGTTTTTCACGCATACAGAGGTACTATCTGCTCCGGCAAACCTTGGGCAGCCAGGTTTGTAATTGTCAGTGTAAATATATATAACACAAAGTTGACCCTGAAAATTAATTTCAATTTAAATTTCATTAAAAACTCTATCAAAATTTAAAATGCATTTAGAAATGCATTCCCATATTATAACAAAATGCAATTTAGCATAAATTTCATTTTGTTATCAGACACACATTCCACTCACACGGTATGCACACTTACCTACATACAGTGTCTTCTTACTTTTTTTTCCGTATGTACTTTGTACATACGTACATTACCTCCTTAATCCAATCTATTTACATACATACATACAATTATCAAAAATATTCGCGCCCTGTTAAAATTAATATTTCAAGACGGGCGCACAAATGCTTATCGGATTACAGTTTTGCATTGATGAATAAAGCTCGCATCAAAAAACTTTTGCATTTTCTCACGTACGTTTTTTCAACGTCGTGAGAAAACAATAAAAATGAAAAAAGAGGTCGGCTATTTAACAATTAGAGCTGAATTATCGCTGTACGTAGATGCATCTGATTTTGCTGCGGGAGCCGTTTTTCGTCAGATTGTTAATAATGAAATTCAACCTCTCGGATTTTTTTTCAAAGAGATTCGATGATTGTCAATTGAGATACAGTACTTACGATCATGAGCTCACGGCTATGTTTCTGGCCGTTCGTTATTTAAATCACATGCTAGAAGACAGTGCCACATCTACACAGATCACAAACCTCTAACATTCGCCTTCAAACAAAAGTTGGATAAAGCTTCCGAAAGTCAAGCTCTTCAACTCAACCGAATATCTCAAATTACGACTGACATTCGTTACATCATGGGTGTCGATAATGTTCCAGCCGATTTACTTTCACGCAATGAAGCCATTCAAACAGCAACGAGCCTCGACTCCGAACAACCGACGAAAAATTACAAACTTTGCTGGCCTCGGAAAACGATAACATCTCTTTGGATTTGAAACTCTATACCATTCCAGGTACATTAAAGCAAATTTACTGCGACTGTTCGAGAAAGAAAATTCCACCGTTCATTACAAAAGATTTCCGCAACGTCATTTTGCAAGCAACACACAGCCTGTCTCATCCGGGTAGACGTGCTACAGCTAAACTGATGACAGAGAGAATCATTTGGCCAGGTATTAACATGGATTGCGCGAATTTTGTCAAACACTGTGTCGAATGCCAACGAGTAAAAATCAATCGACATACATCCACATTTGCACAAGCGTACGATTCAACTTCCGAACGTTTCAAGAACATTAATATTGATATAGTCGGGCCTTTCCCTCCGAACATGGACAACAAATATTGCCTCACGATCATTGACCTCTTTACAAGATGGCCTAAAGCTCTACCCATTCCTGACCAAACCACCGTAACAATAGCAAACACACTGGTATCCGGCTGGATTTCGAAATTTGGAGTTCCAGTCATAATCAGATCAGATCGTGATCGACAATTTATATCGAATATCTTTTCCGAACTAACGACAATTCTGGGAATTAAACCTAGCACGCCATTACCCTATCATCCACAAGCGAATGGGTTAATCGAGAGATAGCATCGAACCCTCAAATAGGCGATTCTTTGTAGCAATACAGATCATTGGACAGAACATCTGCCAATGATTCTGTTAGGTCTTCGAAAAACGTATAAACCAGACATCAAGGCATCGCCTGCCGAATTAGTTTATGGAATCACATTACACATGCCATCAGATTTTTTTTCGAACGATGTATCAAGGAAACCAGAATCAGGCGTCGTCATAGAACTGAGAAATACGATGAAGAAGATACAACCAACTTCAACTACATGGCATTGTATCCCTACAGTTTTCATTCTTAAGGATTTACATACAACGTCACATGTTTTTATCCGCAACGACTTGATTCGACCAAGCCTTACTCATCCGCATAATGGCCCATATCGAGTATTTAGCCGTAAAGAAAAACATTTTACCATCGATTTCAAAGGAAAACCCCACGAAAATATCAATTAATAGACTGAAACCCGCCTATATCATTGAACCAGATCCGTCGTTACCGACTGAGACATCCGAAAATAAGACTGAACCACCAGTCAACGTTGAAAAACCTGAAAATCAGCACGTGCATGACGACGAGTTCAAATACCGGCTCGCTTCAGGTAAAGTCGTGTTTCAGTCTAGGGGAGGTTGCCACAGCACTCTCCGAAGTTAGACGGCAATAGTAAGAACAACAAATATGTAATAGCCTTAGTAGCGTCAATTTTCGTGGCTTTTTAGTTTTTTCCACCACGAAGACAGTCCGTCAAATATAGTAGACGCTTAGGTTAAAAAGCACCCGTGTAATAGGTGGCCAAAAGAGCCAATAAAACAAACCAATAAAGAATTAAGAGTGTTATTGCGAAATTAAAAGTTTTTTTATTTGTTACACCTCAAGTTGTATGGTGACATTGTGTGAAATGGTAAGTCGGTAATTTCCAAAGGTATTCAAAAAATATTAGTAGTAATATTTTAACAAAAAAAATGTATTGTCACTAATCTTCTCAAAAGGGGCTACAATAACACAATAATGCTAATAACGGGTGGTGAAAGATTGCTTACGTTAATGGTTTGTCAGATATATTTAAGAATCACCTTAACAAATAGAAAAGCTACCATTGGTCTAAGCCCAATTCTAATGATACCCTAGATGAATGCCCGTATGAAATCTCGTATGGTCATCTGTGCGAGCTTGATTTTTCAAGTAGTTTTTCCAATATATTGTAATATATCTTGATCCAAGATATATCACCAAATACAAAATTGAGTTACAAGCATGCTTACGACATGCTATATGTAACTAAGCGACATAACGGCATAATCATGGGAAAAATATCAACAAAGAAAGATATGGGTCAAGAAAGAAAATCGTCACTCACAATGAATGACTTAAAGAAGATAAAATAAAGAAAGCATGAGTCAGGTTACAATGAATGAAATAAAATTCAAGAACGTGATTCATTTTATGTATGAATATTGCATAAAGTATAATGACTGACCGACTTTCATTGTTGACGCGTTTCTCATGATTGGATTTGTATGATCGATAGTCATAATTGCTAGCGTAAGTAAAATTTATGTATAAATTTAGCGTAATCGATTGAATAAAATAATAATTAACTGAACCTTAAGCAGGAGTGTTATTTATTCATAAGTCGGCGTAATAGCCTATATATTTTATCGGCGTAATACCCAAAAGTTAAATCGGCATAATAGCCTATACATTTTATCGGCGTAATAGCCAAAACGCTATGTCGGCGTAATAGCCTGAGTTTTATTATAAATCGGCACTTCTGCCTACCAGTATTCTCTTACAAGAAGCAAGCTCATTACAATATGTCTAGAACGGTTCATCTCAAAGAAAAAATTATTATTACCAATTTTATACGATGTCATATTCTGAAGAAGTTTATAGTACAATAAAAATGTCTAGAACTGATCGTTTCACAGTATACTTAGAAAACTTAAAGTTTTATATGGCAACACCAAGAAGGGGTTGCCGGATTTAGTCTATTTTTGAATTTTTGTTTGCTATTGCTATAAAAACATAATGTACCAAATTTCAGCTTTTTTTAGGCAGTATCCAAATATATAGTGGAAAACGAAATTTTTGTATGGCAACCCCACGAAGGAATTACACGATTTTTCACATTTTCGAATTTAATTTTACTTTTATTTAAAGTTTGTGTACAAAATTTAAGGCACTTTGACATCGAAATCGATAAGTTCTACACCGAAAATTCGCTTTTGCTTTCACATCAAAAACCGAAAAAATAATTTTTCGGTTAAATAGAAGTACGAAAAAGCGTATTTTAAATTTACTTCGGAATCCCTATCGATATTATAATAATATAATAAATAATAAAATAAAATAATATAGTTTTCAATGTAAATACAAAGGTGAGGTTTAGTACGACCGAAAACATTTTTCGCCCCGAAACGTTCCACATGTGGAAACCGAAAAGAAATTGACAGATGCAATCGAAACTTCGTTTTTCGCCCGATAAAGATAAAAGTTGTGTTTCTCTTAAAAATCTGAGATAAATATACTATTTTATTAGTAAAATTATTAGTTTATCCTATTTCCCATGATTTTATTAATCATTGGAGCAAAAATCTTATTTTAAAGTGGAATAAATTCAGTTTTTCGGTTTTCTCTTTTGATGTGAAAGTCCTTTAATCTCTCTAAGTATACGCGCTCTCGAGCTATCGTGTGCACAGAGAGTCAGACGGACAGACGGACATGCAAAAATCAAAATAACTTTTAATAGTATGCGTGGGTGTACAATCCATTTTACTCTACCATCATTATTTCTGTGCGTTAGAAACGGAATGACAAACTTTGTATACCCTATAGATTTCATCTAAGGTATAAAAGGAAAGAAATTCTACCCACGTCTTCGAAAAAATTTAAATCAATAAAAAACTTATACCCAAATTAGAAATTTAGAGTTTACCAGATCTTTTGTCAGGATTGTAAAGTTACTTACTTGAAATAAAAAAGAACATTTAAATAGATACCACCAGAAAAAAGTTAGTTTATATTTTTGTCAACGAAAAGTTGGAGTTCGCTAGTGAATGGTACTTACTTAAATGTAAAATGGTAGTAGTAGATTGTTTTGTTTTTATGTTAGTCCTCTGAAGATGACCTAAGTGATCGAAATGCGTAAGCTATTTCTAAAAATAGTTGGACTAAATAAGATTTATTGTGAAACATAATAAGTGTTTTATCAATTACAAGTAAAAAAGCTAGAATTGCCAATTGGTCTAAAACCAATTATTATGATACCCTGGATGAATGCCCGTACGAAATTTCGTATGGTCACCCATCTGTGCAAGTTTGAGTTTTGAAGTGGTTTTTCCCAATTTAGAACAGTTCGTTCGAGAGAAAAAATGATTACAACCAGATTTATAGGATTTCGTATTCTGAAGAAGTTTTTAGTACAATGAAAATGTCTAAGACTGATCGTTTTCACAGTATACATAAAGAACCTAAAATTTGTATAAGGCAACAGCAAGAAGGGGTTGCCCGATTTAGTCCATTTTTGAAATTTTATTTGCTATTACTATGAAAACACCATGTACCAAACTTCAGCTCTCTATGTCAACGCGTTCTCAGGCAGTGTCCAAATATATAATAGAAAACGAAATTTTTGTGGGCAACCCATCGAAGGAGTTGCCCGATTTGTTTCATTTTCGAACTTAATTTTACTTTTTTTTTTAAAGTCCGTGTACAAAATTTCAGCTCTCTAAGTATACGCGCTCTCGAGCTATCGTGGACAGAGACAGATAGACGGACGGACAGACGGACATCCAAAAATCAAAATGAATTTTAATATTATGCGTGGGTGTCCAATCCATTTTGCTCTACCATCATTATTTCTGTGCGTTACAAACAGAATGACAAACTTAGTATACCCTATATATTTCATCTAGATTCTAGGGTATAAACATGGTACGAAAATAAGTATTGCACTGCTGATCAGCCCTGAACAACCATCATAGCATCATTCTAATCATCAGAATTAAATTAAATTAAATTTATCATAAAAGTTTTCCATTCGGAGTTCACTGACTCATAGCAGCATAATTTAATTACTTTATGCTAATCAGCGCATTTTTCTTATTGCAATTGACCCACCTGCTTTGCACCTCCATCGGTAAAGTAAATAAAATCGCTGACGACAGTGACGAAACAATTTTAATATTTTGCCATGAGTCAATGCACCCACCAATTTGTTTAGTAATTGATTTGTTGCTTGTTTAATTGTTTTTTTTTTGTATTATTGTTGTATATGGTAGTTTAATTGAACCAATTATTTTGTATAAATTAAGCTAGCATAATTCAATAAAGTCTAGTCTAAATTGAAGAGTGTTTAGAATTGTCCATCCAATATATCAAGATTCAACACACTGTTGAGTCTTAATTATTCAAACAATTTAACCAGTCTTACACTTCAAGCCTATCTTGATTTAACACACTGTTGAATCATATATCTTGAAGTAGACCTTTAAAATCTCACCAGCTCAATTCAACACACGGTTGAATTTTGCACCTCATCAACAACATCTAGATTCAACACACAGTTGAATCTTGCACATGGTCCTTCGAGCCTACAAGCAACCGGCAGCAGATCAGATCATCGTGAAGTTACCTACGACAAATAAAGAAGAGACAAAGTCTCAACACACTGTTAAGACTTGCCTTACAATTTCACCAGCTGTAAACAAACCAAAAAATCTTAACACACAGTTAAGATTTCACGCCAATTAAACACAAAATCCTTAACATGGTTAAGTTAAGATTGTTTTTTAAACAAACAAATTTCAACGGGAGCTGAACTGAATTTGGAGGTATACTCTCCGTGACTACAGAAAGCAGTTCCAAAGGCAAACCATAGTTATACACCAAATAATGGCAACGAAAGAAGAAACAATAATCTCGGCTCAACAAGAACTAGCCAAACAAATTTCAGACACTTTGCGGAACTACAGAAGAGATACTGGTGAAAGGATAACGAGAGACAATTTAGCCAAGGGACTACAAGAGCTAGAAAAACACTGGTCCTCTTTCACGGCTCTCCATGAGCAATTACAACAGCTCATATCTGAGGATCATCCGTATCATGCAGGAAATTTGTACGAAAAAACGTACATATTATATAAGGAGGCTATTGAATTAATATCTAATTATGGCCAAGCTATCAATCCAGAAGAAACGCCTGTAACTTCATTTCCTTTCACGCGCTAACTACAGCACTAACTTCAATGACAAACGTGCCATCCACAAGTACAGCCACACCGTTTACAACAGAATCATACAAGCCACCAATAATGGCAGAACAGACTTCAAATAGTAAGATGATGGGTTCAGCATTGCCCTTGCAATATATCGAGCAAGACAGAGACATCAGTAATTTCCCCAAGCTTCCACCAATTAAGGTACCAAAATTCAGTGGTGATTACAAAGATTGGAAGCCATTTATCGAGATTTTCACGAGCAGATAAGTAATGTGGAGAAAATGCAGTACCTCCTCTATCACCTGGAGGGAGATGCGAGAAGAGTAATCAACCATCTTCAATTAAATAATAGAAATTACGATACTGCCTTGCAGCTAATAATAGCACGTTTCAACAACGATAGGAAAATAATTACAACCTACATAAACACCATAATCGATGCAAAAACCATAGAGCACAGATCGCAAAACGATACAATCATGCTATACGACACAATAAAGGAATGTCTGGAAGCATTAAAAAATATGGATTGCAATACAGATGAGTGGGGTCCAATCATTGTCTGCATTGCAATGAGAAAATTTGACGCTGAAAGTCTTCGACTTTTCGAAGAAAGTTTGACTCACCCAAGAAAAATGCCGTCGACAAATGATCTACTGCAATTTCTGGAGAAGCGTTACCAGGTATTAGGTTGCATGAGTAATTCGAAGCTAGAAAAGCCCCACTGTTCAAAGAATTTCAAAAAACCTTCCTCGCCACCACAAAAGGCTTGTGTACTATCTGTAACAGGCAGCATAATCTCTATCAATGTGGGGAATTTAAAAAGATGAATATTGATGATAGGCAAGCATTCATTAGACGCACTAATCTCTGTTCTACTTGTCTCATGCATGACAAAATCGAGAAATGCAATTCTCACAAACTCTGCGCACTATGCAACAAAAGGCATCATACGTTACTGCATCAGAAATCTTCAAATAGCAGTATTTCACCGGCTATTTCACCATTAGAAGAAAACAAAAACGTAGCGACACACATGACTACAAACGGAAGCGAGATAAGCAAGGACAAATTGAAAAACGAACAAGGTTACAATATCAGTTGCCACACAAGCAGAGCGAAAATTCCAAATGTTCTGCTACCAACCGCAATAATCAGAATATATATATAAAATATATAAAGAATATATATGGTCAACTGGAACAGTTCAGGGCCCTGATAGATCCTGGCTCGCAAGTATCCCTGATAACAGAAAACGCAGTTCAATTGCTCAAACTTCAAAAAGAGCACATCAGAGCCACTATTTTTGGAGTCGGAGAATCAGAAGCAGCCAAAGCACATAACAAAGTAAAGATAAGCATCCAGCTGCGGCATCCAAAGGAGTCCTACCTCTCAGTTGATGCTCTTGTACTTTCAAAATTAAACACGCTTCTGCCTGAAGCCCATACCACTGGGATTTACATCAGTAAATACGGGGATATCATTTTGGCTGATCCCACCTTTAACCAACCTGGCCCGATAGACCTTATGTTAGGAGCTGATGTCTACGCCAGCATATTAACTGATGGGTTAAGAAAAGGACAGCCTGCTGCCCAAAACACCAAGCTTGGCTGGATATTATTTGATAATATTCCAAGAACCTACCAAAATACACTGAACTGATTCAGCTTCCTATCGCTCACCCAGATAGAAGAAACCCTACAAAAGTTCTGGGAAATAGAAAACAACCATTCCAGTACTGAAGCAGATGACGCCCGTGAACAACACTACGAACTTACTCAAACTAGGGACTCCGAAGGGAGATACATAGTCAATCTGCCATTCAAGGAAAAAGCTGGGGAACTGGGGCAATCAAGGAAAAGGCGATAGCTCGACTAATCCAAATAGAAAAAAAGCTGCAAAAGGAACCTCATACCCTAATGGAGTATAACAAATTTCTGACCGAATATCTAGAGCTAGGCCATATGTCCCCGGCAAAACCATATACAGGTGACGAATCTGCAGTTTACTATTTACCTCATCATGCTGTGCATAAAACTGACAGCACCACTACAAAACTCCGTGTTGTTTTCGATGCATCATGCAAATCGGGCTCTGGTTCAAGTCTTAATGACCTATTATACAGTGGACCGTAGGTCCAGCAAGACCTACTACAAATCATGTTACGCTGGAGAAAATATCGCTACGTTTACACAGCTGACATAGAAAAAATGTTTAGATAAAGCAAGATCGCCGACACGCAGAGAAACTATCAGAGAATTCTTTGGCGAAGAAGCACAAAGGAGCCCATTCAAGAATTTACATTCAATACCGTAACTTATGGAACTGGCCCTGCAACATATCTAGCAGTAAAAATACTGCAACAGCTGGCAGCAGATGAAGGAGACTATTATCCCATTGCCAAAAGAGTTCTCGCCACTGATTTCTACATCGACGATTTGTTGACAGGTGCAGATACCAAAACAGAGGCTATTCAGCTCCAAAATCAGATAAATACGCTCTTGAAATGCGGTGGATTTAATTTACGAAAATGGACATCCAACAACGAGGACCTGCTACAAGATCTACCAGAAGATATAATAGAAAGAGGCATTCTGGAAATAAAAGAAGATGATACCATAAAAACCCTTGGAGTTCATTGGAATCCAAGACTGGATGAATTTCGTTTTAAATTGAAAACAGATCAAAGATGTCATAGTCCAACAAAGAGAATTCTATTGTCCAAAATCGCCTCAATTTTCGATCCTTTAGGCTGGTTGGTTCCTGTGACTATAAGGGCAAAACAAATAATGCAAACTCTTTGCAAAACACAAAATGATTGGGATCAAGAAGCACCTTCCGATATAGCTAATGCATGGAAAGATTTGAAGAGTGAATTAAATGAACTACAGAGTATTGCACTTCCCCGGTGGATAAATTATCATGCACACAACGAAATCCAAATTCATGGGTTTTGCGACGCTTCTGAAAAGGGTTGTGCTGCTGTAATTTATACACGAACTACTGATTCATTTGGGAAGCATAGCAAAAACCAAGGTGGCACCTCTAAAACAGTAAAAATTTCTATTCCTAGATTGGAGCTATCTGGAGCCGGGCTGCTAACAACCTTCATAAAATCTACAATTGCCAGTATGGAGATACACTCGCCCAACATTTTTGCATGGTGTGACTCAGAGATAACACTAGCCTGGATAGCAAAAAATCCAAACTCTTGGCACACATACGTAGCGAACAGTGTTTCGGAGATTCAAAAGTCACTACCGAACAATGTCTGGAGATACGTACCATCCCAGCACAACCCTGCAGATGTTGCAACTAGAGGAATCAGTCCCAGCAAATTGGTTGCTAACAAGATCTAGTGGAGAGGTTCTTTATGGTTACTCAACCTCCAGAAACATGGCCTTCCAACAAACTTAAACCTACCACAGAGGAAGAAAACAAAAAATCGTTTCAAATACTCATTACGCAAGTGTCCAATTCAGGAATGTTCAACCGCTCGTCCTTCATTCGACAAATAAAAACAATCGCATATTTTAGAAGGTTCATAGAACATTGTAGAAGGCCGCAAAAAACATCATCAAAATATCTCACTTCTGAGGAAATACAAGAAGCAATCCTCTGCATTGTGAGAATTGTACATGAAGAAGCTTTTCACGAGGAAAGAAGCTCACTCAAGAAAAATAAGGCGTTGCTGAAGTCAAGTGACCCTAGAGACCTGGGGCCCCTAACTCCAGGACACTTCGTAATAGGACGAGCGCTATTAGCGCCTCCAGAGCCAGACATTTCCAACGAGAAGATATACAACAAATGGAAGCCGCTAACAAAATATCAACAAGATATTTGGAAAAGATGGTCGCTAGAATATCTGAACACACTGCAACAAAGAAGCAAGTGGAAGACAAGGAAAGAAAATCCTGCTATAGGTGAATTAGTCCTAGTTAAGGACGAAAACCTTCCCTCTCAGAAATGGGCACTTGGGCGAATAGTACAACTTCATCCAGGAGAAGACAACATCGTACGCATCGCGTCAGTGCAATATAAGGATCAAGTAAAAAAGCGACCACTAAAAAAAAAAAATTATGCCAACTTCCCATAGAAATACACAATCAAGACAATGAGGCTAACGAGATCAAAGCTGCCACCACAATGATAACGTCACATAAGTCTAAACATGACCATGGGTCTCGCAAGAGGTCTCATACAGTCAGAAGGCATGAAGAACCTGAAATTTGGTCGAAACCTGAGCATTTTCACTGAATTACTTCAGATACCACTACCCAAACGACTACTCAGAAGTTGGATCCACCGGCGAAAAGAAGAAAAGTGAAAATCGCACCTTGTACTTTGGCCACAAAGCTGCTACATACAACACTTCTGATTATATTCTGGTTAACAACGATTTTCGCGCAGGACTATCAATTAATCATACCTAAAACTGGCTTCTACATTGAAAATTTGAGACTGCAAATAGATTTCTCAACACAAGAAATTATCCGGTACCAAAAAATGATTGACACAACTTGGAAACAAACTAAGGAAATGTGCGAAAAGAACAAGGAGTTGACAGACATCACAAACTGTGATGTACTCTTTCAGCACTTGTCTACGAGAAGACAGAGCTTACTCAAGGCCATAATCAAATAATTCAATTGAGTCAGCAAAAGATCAGAAGAAGAAGCGGTCTACTTGGGAGTCTACTAACAATCCAAATCCAGTGGCATCATCGAAGAAAACCTCAGGCATTTTGATGTGCATTTATCAAAGGTAATCGCTTCCATCAATGAAATGGCCACTTGGTACTCCAAAGCAGGCCATAACAGAATCAGCATTGAAGTAATATCAACATATATCAGTGCTGAAGATTACTACGACGAGCTGGAAGGAAAATATCGTAATTGGATGGAAGCTATTCATCAACACGGGCACCTTTTAAACTTCGTTACCTCTGTTGAGATTGATAGAACTGTGGCAAAGGCCCATGAAAAACTCAGCTCAAATCTTTTTGTTGAAAGAACACCTCAACCTATCCTAAACATCAACGTAGAGAATGGCACAATAAAACTGTATGGCTACCTAAGTATAGTTGAGAGGAATCTTTATGAGTTAATCCACATCACTCCAATACCCCAAGTGATACAGGACAACATCTTCGCAATAGCAGATTTAAAGTATTATACATTTGCAATTGATTTTGTTCAGCAAAACTACTTCAATCTGAATGAACAAGAGCTAAAAGCAAGCACGAATGCGGAGAATCATACATATCTCTGCAGTCCAACGATAGTCTTTAGTATTGAGAACAGTCCGTCTTGCGTTATTGATGAAATCGATGTACGTTACACAGAAAATAAATGTCAAACGCAACACGTACAGTTGAACGCAACTGTTTGGAAGACGTTAATGATGAAGAACACCTGGCTATATATGACTCCCAGCTCAAAAATAGCGGCAATAGTCTGCAAAAACACAAGAAAGGAGCTTCTACTAAACTCTACCGGTATCATACGCCTGTACAATGATTGCTCCTTAAAGACAAGAGAAATCATTCTAAGGACAGATATAGACCAAAATCCCGCATCTATTGCAGTCCGGACTAGTGATACGTCCCAATGAGCATATTCTGGACTACAGTCAACTGCCTGAGCCACTAAATGTAAGCCAACTACAAAGAACTTTGGCAGTTCATTCTGTTACAGCTACTTCAAGCATCCTGATCGCCTTCATCTCTGTAATTTGTGTTTACTACTACTGGGATAAACTCAGGGGACTTTTTCACATCTGTACATGCAACAACTCTCGACAGATGCCTAGCGAACGAAGACCATCGTCGTCCGAAACCTCCATAAGACAACACTTTGAGCAGGTTTTGGCATCCGCCGGCCCCCAACATGCTCAGCCCTGAACAACCATCATAGCATCATTCTAATCATCAGGATTAAATTAAATTAAATTCATCATAAAATTTTTCTATTCGGAGTTCACTGACTCATAGCAGCATAATTTAATTACTTTATGCTAATCAGCGCATTTTTCTTATTACAATTGACCCACTTGCTTTGCACCTCCATCGGTAAAGTAAATAAAATCGCTGACGACAGTGACGAAGCAATTTTAATATTTTGCCATGAGTCAATGCACCTACCAATTTGTTTAGTAATTGATTTGTTGCTTGTTTAATTGTTTTTTTTTATTATTGTTGTATATGGTAGTTTAATTGAACCAATTATTTTGTATAAATTAAGCTAGCATAATTCAATAAAGTCTAGTCTAAATTGAAGAGTGTTTAGAATTGTCCATCCAATATATCAAGATTCAACACACTGTTGAGTCTTAGTTATTCAAAGCAATTTGACCAGTCTTACACTTCAAGCCTATCTTCATTTAACACACTGTTGAATCATAGATCTTGAAGTAGACTTTTAAAATCTCACCAACTCAACTCAACACATGAATTTTGCACCTCATCAACAACATCTAGATTCAACACACAGTTGAATCTTGCACAACTGCTATGAAAGCAGTAATAGTGAGTTAATAAACGGACCTGTTTCACGTGAAGTTATTCGCTCTGCCCAGTCTGTAATCGCCGCCAAAGAATCAAGAACCGGACCAAAGAGTTCGATTAAATCTTCCACATTGTATATGTTATACTTGTTCAAGAAGGCTATTGTTTGATTCTCCGGCACAACAGCAAACGCGAAAAAAAGTTTTTATTTGTAATTTCATCACACAGTACATTTGATTTTGGGTGGCAAGTTTCAAGCCTTAGTTTTGGCTCATCAGCAGAGCGAAATTGAGTGACTCAATAAAACAAATGCAAAGAAATGAAAAAAGTAAAAAATGGAGAAAAATTTAAATAAATTTGTTTTTTTAAATTTAAAAAAAAGTAAAAAAAAACAGATTAAATTGAGAGAATTAATTTTTTTTTTAAATAAAAATGTTTTTCTATATCCATTCTATTTTAAATATCGGTAAATGGGTACCGGCCAACTAACTTTTTTTTACTTAAACATTCAATAGTAAATTGTGCAACAGTAGCCAAAAACAAACTATTAATATGAAAAAAGGATTGCATTCTTAGTATTTACTGTGCAATCCAAATACGCTATTAATATTATTATCATAAAATTTTTGAGTTTTTCAAAAGACCTGTAAGATTTTGGCCAAAACTATCAGCTTTCCGGACTCTTGTCGTTATTTTCAAATATTTTCCTTTGGTATCTTTTTATATTTTACTAACGGAAGTCTATAGTTATATTCAGTAAGTTTACTTTTACTTTTTGGCTGTTTACATAAAAAATTATAATTTAGTTCGACATTAATTATTATCTTTTTTGGTATATCCTGTAAATCCTGTTAAGTCGAAGCTACTAGTAAGGAAGAAGAATCATTATTTAGCCTATCTGATCACAAATTCTCACCAAAGACCCCTTTGCAGTTAATTCGTGCCTTTTTCATAGTAAGGGTTGTAAAATAGAGGACACATTTGTCATGTCAACGCATCGCTCAACTCAGCACTTGAGTCCGCTTCTCGTACCCCTCGAGCAATTAAAAGACGTTTTTACGATAATTACTTTACTTCTTTATTGACTGAATGTTTAAACTGCCCTATCTCAACAATGTTAAAAATATCCACGACTCGCACTCTTAACTTGTAGTATAACTTAGTACTTCACGCTAACTTGGAAAAAACGCGACTCTAAACTGAACGCTCAACGGCGAGAATACTACGGCACTCGACAGACCAGTCATTGGTCTTTTATGAAACTATACTCGGAAGTAAGCTTTCTTCGCTCACATCGCGGATGTAAACAAACGACAACAACCTTGTCGTTTGTTCTACCGGTTGCAGCACCTGAGTCGCTTAGTAGTAAACAATCGCCTTACATAATAATTACTTGCGAGGTTAATTATTATTGTAATCGTCGATTGCTCCACTAAGCGCTCATCGCAGCCAGCTGTTGGGCTAATCAGCAAAATAACTGACAATTGCAGAACAATACTATGCGAGGTTATTGTTTAGCAATTGCTGATTATTTCGCTAGAATGCGCCCTTGGCTGCTGGAAGAAGAATCTTCCTTATAGTGTCTCCTGTATATCGCTAATTTCTTGCAACTTAATTGTCATTAGCGTAATAATTTCATTGATCTCCATTCTTTGCTGCAAATTTGACAACTCATCGCTCTTATTTTGCTGAGCAGCGATGATGAATGAAATTTTACTCCAGAGCTCCTCACGTTCTGCATCAGCTTGCGCTCGTGATGCATTAAATACGTCGAATGTTGATTTGATTAAAGTCATCTGCTCCTTCAGAAGGTGAAAGGTCCGATTCTCCCTCCTATCAAGATCTTCAGTCTGCTATTAATGTCATCCGAGTCGGCCTGATCCATTGTTCCAAAAAGTGTCTTAAAAAGGGACCCAACTCTATCAAAAAATGAGCGCTTCGTACGATGGGATGCTTCCCCATGCATATGATGGCTAAGCTCTTCATTCTGTCGTTCAATTCTGGACACCCAGGTTCTTATTTCCTTCGTTGCCACTTCGTATCTGGTACCTACTCCGATGTGCCTGATCCTGGTACATAATTCTCTGCTTAGGCTGCTGCAATTTTTTGCAAACTCCAATTCTTTTGTTAAATCCGGCATTTCCAGTTTAGTTAGAATCGTCCAATGCTTGCTGTAGAAGTTCACCTTTCCCACATTCTCGAATAGTACCCCCGTTGTGTTATGCGTT
Source organism: Dioctria linearis (assembly GCA_963930735.1). NCBI lineage: Eukaryota > Metazoa > Arthropoda > Insecta > Diptera > Asilidae > Dioctria > Dioctria linearis. The sequence goes on from OZ005742.1 coordinate 202,268,579, forward strand.
TGATGCTGTAGTCGGCATTCTCTGCATACAGTGATGTCACACTAACTAATATTATTATCATAAGCCTTTCCATTTTGGTTCTCCTACTTCTTATCTGTATTCCTTAATCTACTGGCAACCTTCCTAATATCTAAAATAAAAGCTTCTCCTATTTCTTCTTATTATTTATTTGTCTTAATTAGTTATTTATTCTTTACCTCTTTTCTTCTTTAGTACAAATCTAGATTTCTTTATGCTTTATTGCTTTAAAAACTTCTTATTCTTTATTTATCGCGAACTTCTTTAACATATTAATACTTTATTTATAAATCTCTTATTTATTGTTTCCTTCTCTTTTTTTTTTAACTCTTACTGTGTCGTTAAAAAAAAAATTTACCAAACCTTACCTCATTTAAGATACCCTTCTTTACCTTTTACTGCATCCGAATACCTGACCCCTTATCTGAATACTTCTGTTTACAATATGACACCTGTAAAATAACAGAGGTTAATAAGTAATCAACTAAGTACGGTGAAGTGAAATTGATCATTCAACAAATTTTCTTAAACGGTTAGTGTGAATCCGCTTCAGTTTTTTGCCCTGAAGAATCGTTACATTCTCCGGACTGTGTACATGTATGACCTCATAGGGTCCTTTAAAAATTGCTGATAATTTTCCTGCGCGGGCTGGATCTCTGACCAAGACCTTATCGCCGACATGTAACCGCTCTGCCCTGGTCTTCTTATCATAATAATTCTTTGACGTAACCTTACTCTTTTGCAGATTCTCCCTTGCCAGCTCAAATGACTTTCGTAGCTTAAAACGTAGTACTGCATGATATCTGTCGGCATTGTATAATGGTTCTGGTTTGGTTTGTAACCTGCTGGGAATTCTCGATGCAAACCCGAAAAGTGTTTCCATCGGTGTGAGTTTAGTGCCTGTATGTATTGTATTGTTATACGCATGAGCCGCCGTTCTTAAATATTCGTCCCATGCTTGTGGTTCCCGATCCACGAAACTCCTCAAATAGTTTTCCAAAGTAGAATGTTGTCTCTCTACCGCATTCGACTGAGGATGATATGCCATGGTTTGCAATTTTTTTAACTTTAACATCTTGCAGAGGGCTTTCATAATTTCTCCTATGAAATTCGCCCCCTGATCGGTTACCAGTTGTTTCGGCAATGAGTAACGACTCAGAATCTGTTCAAACAAAGCTCGGGCAACGGTATTTGCCTCTTGATTTGGTATAGCCACGAAGTCAACAAATCTCGTAAGATCATCCATTATTGATAGGATATATTTGTTGCCATTGTGACTTACGGGTAGAGGTCCCACCAAATCGACGTAAACCTTGTCAAACGGTTTCTCTGAAATTTCTGTCACTACCATAGGCATCTTAATGGTTAGCGCGTGCTTGTTTTTCTGACATTTTACACACTGTCGAACATATCTTGCGATCTCACCCTTCATCCCCATCCAGCGGTAGAAACGCTTAATTCTGTCGAACGTTTTAGTTCGTCCAAAATGTCCTCCGAACCTAGAGTCATGATAATCTTTCAAGATCATCTGTACTTCCTTCGGGTCCGAAATTAATTTTGGCTCTGGCTATCGCCAGGCGTAGTTAAAGCCTCTTTTATAATACCAAAGGATTTGTCGCATTTAGAGTCCCAATTAAATTTTACCCCTTTTCTCAGCAATTTCGTAATGGGGGCCATGATTTTAGAAAAGTTCGGTACGAATTTTCGGTAATAGTTAGCTAGTCCCAGAAACGACTGTACTTGATGCATAGTTCGTGGTCTTGGAAAATCACGCACTACTTTAACTAACCGTTCGTCCGGCCTTACTCCCCTTTCTGAGCACACATGGCCTAAGTACACAACTTCCTTCTTCAAAAATTGGCATTTCGAAGGCTGAAGTTTTAAATTGTGTTCCCTAAAACGCTGGAATACCTCCCGTAGCTTCTCGTGGTGTTCATCCAAATTTTTTGCAAAGATGACCACATCATCTAGATAAACGAAGCATTTTATTCCTTGAAGCTCTGTCAAAATCCCATTCAATAACGACTGAAAAAATGGGGGAGCAGTTTTATGTCCAAATGGCAATCGCTTATACTGAAAGTGATTGAAATTGGTACTGAATGATGTTTTCTCCCTATCTGCTGGATCAATTAGTACTTGGTGGTACCCGTTAGCTAGATCTAACGTGGAGAAGTTATTTTCTTCTAGAAGCTTTGCTAGCTGTTTCTGGCATTCTTCCCTGTGAGCTTCTGGCATCCTGTACTGTTTTTTATGTATTGGGCCAGCGTTAGCCATAAGTGGCAATTTGAAAGTTTTCGTTGACGTGTACGTGAGCTTATCTCCCGGTAAATAAAAAATATCGCTATATTCATAGCAGAGTTGAGCAACGGACTCTTTTTCTTCTGCATTAAGACTTTCCTCCAGCACTAACGAGTCCCTCATGAGCTTAAGTCGGTGTTGGCTGGCGTGGGTCTTACTTCTAGGGTGTGAGAATGGGTATATTACAAATCTTTTCAATTGGGGCTGAAAATTCATAATTTCAACCGGTTCTGTTCGGGCGTTAATAACACCCACAAAGGCCTATCCATTCCTATGTTTAATTATAGTGTTCCCACAATATACTCCTGGTCTGATTTCCGCCGCCATGCATACCAACTCTTCTTGACTGGCCACATCTATCTTTACCAGTTGTTCTGTCCTGGCTTCTAGCCTGAAAGTTGAACCTGAACTATGTCTGGAAAATGGTGGCTTCCTCATCTGTGGGTGATTCCGCTGGTCCTCCGGTATCTTGGGTCCAAAGTTAAGAAGTCCCACCTCCTTGCGAGGAAGTTCGGATTCCCTATCTTCACCATCGCCCTCTGCCATGTGTGATTCACCCCACATTTCCTGAGGCCACCTTAAGGATGCTTCTGTTTTAACCCTTTTAACCCTTTGTTCAGCTCCCATGCGAGGGGCTGTTGGCAAAGTGCTTCCTTTACATCCGCCTAACTGTGGCTCTATACTTGTGTGATTTACCTGCATCATTTCTTCTATCTTGGTGTTCCACTTATCTAATTCAGTCTCGTTTTCAGCTGGATTCGTATTCTATTTTTTACTACTACTATTCACCCTACCTAGGTACCTGTTTATACTCTCCACAGCTCCATTTGCTTTACTCACAATATCTTTCAATGCTGACATCCGCTCTTGAATCCTATTTTTTACCTCCTCAGCTGAGGTAACTAAGACTTTATTAATGCTCGGTATACTTGTGCTTTCTTCCGTACCCTTCTTCAAGACGATTTTCTCGACACGTTCATTTCCTGTTATGTTTCGGAAGATTGGATTTTGTTTCACAGGTCTTGCCTCGCCTTATATTGCCACCTTTTCATCTATACAATCGATAATAGCCTTGCCTTTAAGAAAGTCCATCCCCAGTATCCCATCGGTTGGTATTGAGTCTGTGTCTTCAATCGTGTGGAATTCAGAGGACCGAATGACTGAACCGATGCGTAAATGGGCCTTGCAAGTTCCAATCGAGCTGTTTTGAGCTCCAAATAATCCCCCTATCATTATTCTTTGTTGAGTCTGTATGGGTGTATTTTTTTTTATTCGACTTATCTTAATTATGCTGCAAGTCGCTCCAGTATCCACAAGTAATCTTAATCTATCTTCCACTCCTACGTCTGATCCTACTATAATTATGTTATTATTTAACGGGCTTAATTCTAGTGTACTGGTTTCCTTTAATTGATTTTTCAAAAATTCTGATTTTGTCAATGGAAGGCAGCTGTGGATGAATTCCCCAGCTGCCGCTCTCCGTTTCCCAACTGCCGACTGTTTTGCTCTGCTAAGTACTTCCGCAGACAGTTTTCAGTGAAGTGATCGCAAGTTCTGCAAAACTGGCAGTATAAAACTTCCCTTTCCTCTCGAGATTCATTTCTTCCGCTTGTGGCTACATTCGCGAATCTCACTTGCTGATTCCTACATTCCATCGCTACATGACCATAGCCTCGGCATCTGGTGCAGAAAGGAGGCTGTCGTTCCGCACCACATTCTTCTCTCCTTTCCACATCGAAAGCATCGCTTCCTTACGCACTGCCTCCAGAGACTCGAACTTCCTTCCCGTTAGATGTACCTGACTGGCATGATTAAGCGCACCACCCTTGAAGGTTGCCACTGCATCAGACTCTATCTCCGCTATTAGTCCTCCGTCTTTGTCCGGGTACTTTGCTGATACGGCTGTCTTGATCTGGCTCAACAGTTCCTTCAATCGGTCCGCAAATTCTCGGATGTCTTCACCTGGTCTTTGTCTGCAGGCCACCATCTCCGTTCGCAATTCACTAAATGACTTCTTAGGCATTTATGCTGTTTTAATTATCAATTGCAGAGCTTCAAAATCTTTTGGTTCCTCTGAACTTACCAGATAGTAAGCATCATCTGTCAACCGATACTTCACACATTTCATAAAAATGTTCTGCTCCTCAGGCTTCAGTCGGTCGTACAAATCCTTGCCGCAGCTTAAGAATCTGTACACCTCTTTCACCAGTTTTGGAGATCGATCTCCGGAAAACATGGGTACGTACTTGACGACCATATCCATCACTTTATCGTGTATATCCACCATTTTTATGTGATCTTCGTTTGATTTTCCACTTTCCTTATGTCTTATTTCCTTATTTCCCTTTACGCTAATTACACTGCCGCGTGCGATCGAATTTTGTTTTGGCTCCGACTGATGGTCCCAAAATACTAATCTTCTTGGTGACCACTTTCTGCTGTTTCCTTGGTTGCTATTGCCCTTGGTGGTTGACTGACGTTACTGCAATTCTATCGGCAATTCCCGTTCGAGTTCGGCCGCAGTCTGCTCTGCTTCCTTCAATTGAACGTTTAAGGTATCTACCTTCTTGACCAGAGCTTTAATTTCCTCGCGGCTATCCTTTAGTGCTTTTTCTATTGTTCCTTCTTCTTTTTGAATAATGTCGAAGGTTATAGTGCTTGTTTGAGTGGCTGTTTCTAGTTCCTGTAGAATATTCTTCAGATCTCCATTCGCCACACGGTTTTTCAATTCTCCTGTTAAATGATATGTGATATATTGCCAGTCTCCCTCATAATACTGAAGCTTTGTTTGGCACTGCTTTAATTCTTCTGATTTACTTTCCAGTTCCTGCTCCTGTGACTGGAATTGCAATAATTGCTCCCTGGTCAATACATTAGATCTCCCCACTGACATAGATGTTTCTTGAACCCTATCGATATCTACTATTGCAAACGCGAGGAAACTTTAACACATTTAACGCAACGAAAAATCATTACATCACAAAACCTGAAGACCCACAATGAGAATAATATATATACTATATGCGGAAAAAATGGTCGCTAACAAAACGAAACCCCAAATAATTAAATATCTACTCATACTTTAAATTTTTCACCAAACACACGAGAAAACTTCCAAGCGCCCCTAACTATTACCGCTTAACCCAGCAACGCACACTAAGCATTACAATAGCATCACTATTAACTTGAACAACATCACCTCAAACGAAAATTCTGAATTAATAACTTAACCTATACTCGTAATTTAAATCATGAGTCTAGACCACACGGAGATGAGAGAAAAGTTTTTAAATTACCTTATCTAACACAGATAAATTTATCAAAATCTAAATTACACTCAACACTTAATATTATTGTATAATCACTCAATCAATCAATCACTTTAGGCTGAAAAGTAAATGGAGCAGCTAAAAAAGAATAACTCCCCAAAAATAAAAAATGGAGCAGCTAAAAAAAGCAGAACTCCCAAAAAATAAAAAAAAATGGAGCAGCTAAAAAAGCAGAAGTCCCAAAAAATAAAAAAAATGGAGGAGATAACAAAAGCATAACTCCCAATAAATAAAAAAAATGGAGCAGCTAAAATAGCATAACTCCCAAAAAAAAATAAAAAAAAACAATACCTTTTTAAACCGGCTGCGCCAATTGTCGTGCCCCTCGAGCAAATAAAAGACGTTTTTACGATAATTAATGAATGAATGAATGTTTAAACTGCCCTATCTCAACAATGTTAAAAATATCCACGACTCGCACTCTTAACTTGTAGTATAACTTAGTACTTCACGCTAACTTGGAAAAAACGCGACTCTAAACTGAACGCTTAACGGCGAGAATACTACGGCACTCGACAGACCAGTCATTGGTCTTTTATGAAACTATACTCGGAAGTAAGCTTTCTTCGCTCACAACGCGGATGTAAACAAACGACAACAACCTTGTCGTTTGTTCTACCGGTTGCAGCACCTGAGTCGCTTAGTAGTAAACAATCGCCTTACATAATAATTACTTGCGAGGTTAATTATTATTGTAATCGTCGATTGCTCCACTAAGTGCTCATCGCAGCCAGCTGTTGGGCTAATCAGCAAAATAACCGACAATTGCAGAACAATACTATGCGAGGTTATTGTTTAGCAATTGCTGATTATTTCGCTAGAATGCGCCCTTGGCTGCTGGAAGAAGAATCTTCCTAACATTTATCCCTCGAAACTTGAGCGGACTCAATCTTGATCGGGTTGAGCGGACTAAAATCATGTTTTAATAAGGAGAATCTGATTTAATAAAAATTTAAACTGAAACCGAAATTTCAATCAAATAAGAAAAGCTCACAAGAAAGTAATTCATTATATTATATTAATTTAGCTTTTGCGAATTTTCTTAGCCAACATTTCTTCTACGCTACGCCATTTTGGGATTCAGGTTGTGAAGATGACCAAAATTCAATGGAGGGTCAGAAATTGTTCTTGGAGTATAATTTTTCCACGGACAAAGCCTCGAGCGTATTTGAAAACAAACGTTTTTCGGTGATAAAAAGTCTTTTTACCGAATACAACACAGCACTGTCTAGTAGTGCTTCGGTAGAAAGATTATTTAACATAGGAAAACTAACTATAACTCCTAATAGATGTCGTTTAAATGGCGAAATTTTTGAAATACAAATGATGTTGATGTAAGATATTGATTCTATGGAAAAATGTAAGTACAGTACAATTTCCTTGAATTGAATTATAACCTTTTCAAGTATGCTATTTTCCCTACTGGCTTTACAAGTTGTTGAATTTGTATATTATATTGAAAGGTAGACAAATGTTGGCTAGGAAAATCACCAAAAGCTAAATTAATATAACATAATGAATAACTTTCTTGTGAGCTTTTCTTATTTGATTGAAATTTCAGTTTCAGTTTAAATTTTTATTAAATCAGATTCTCCTTAGGTTATTTAAAACATGATTTGAGTCCGCTCAACTCAAATGATGAGTCCGCTCAACTCAAATGATGAGTCCGCTCAACTCAAATGATGAGTCCGCTCAAGACTTCGGTCTTCTCAACTGTTGAGCGGACTCACTGCTTGAGTTGAGCGATGAGTTGAATTAAAATTTGAGTCGTTTACATCCCTGGTCAAAGTCATTGAAATTGATTTCCAGTCGTGTACTATCAAAATTTGTGTCGCCTTTTCCTTTTAAAATTTTAATTATAGCATCTGAGGCACTGACTTATAACAATGGACTGAGCGTATTGTAATTTTCCTATAAGAAAGCATGGCACAAGTTTTATAGTTCTCTCTTTCGCCCTATGGCAGAGTTGGAGTTACCAACAGAAAATATTGCATTCTGGAACGTTTGCATATGCCATTTGATGTTTTTATGTTGGCTACAGATGCAATCACCGCAGAAGGAATAAGGTAAAGATAGTGTTTACCATGCTCCGTCTCTCTTACCCATAAGCAGAATTCAGTGAAGAATAACTTTTGAAAATTAAAGTCGGAATGAGTTTAATTCCTCATAATCGATTAAAATATCACTTGGGCACAAGAAAATATATTTTTTTAATTAAATTCGATTTTCGGGTGTTAAATTTTATTTGATTGGTTGAGTTTTACATGTTTTTTATGTAATTGTTTTAAAGGGTGCTCTAACGGTGATATACAGAAACACAATATTTTTTGTGCCACATGAAATAGCAAATCGCTCAGACAATTGTTATAAGTCAGTGATCTGAGGAAACTAACTAACTGCTCTCTCACTTCGTTAATAGCTTCAATTACTAAATCAAATGTTTTACACGATACATTTTCACAATGCTTTTTTGATTTGCTTGGTTAAGATTTTCGATTGAATTCTGCACACAATTTGGGTAATTAAGAGCAAATGGATCTAACGGAAGCAGTCCACAAGCGGAAATTTCCTGTCTCCAAAATAATTTCCAAAAGTGGGCAAATGTTATTTTCGCTAGAGCTGTATGTGCATTTTCAGATTGCTTTTCCCCATTCCCACCCAGCAGTACTTTTCCATACATTTTCGCTTACGTCAGCATGTTGCATGGGGTAGGTTCGGTGGAAGAGCATACAAAATTATCCCCTTGAAAGGTAGACAAATGTTGGCTAGGAAAATCACCAAAAGCTAAATTAATATAACATAATGAATAACTTTCTTGTGAGCTTTTCTTATTTGATTGAAATTTCAGTTTCAGTTTAAATTTTTATTAAATCAGATTCTCCTTAGGTTATTTAAAACATGATTTGAGTCCGCTCAACTCAAATGATGAGTCCGCTCAACTCAAATGATGAGTCCGCTCAACTCAAATGATGAGTCCGCTCAAGACTTCGGTCTTCTCAACTGTTGAGCGGACTCACTGCTTGAGTTGAGCGATGAGTTGAATTAAAATTTGAGTCGTTTACATCCCTGGTCAAAGTCATTGAAATTGATTTCCAGTCGTGTACTATCAAAATTTGTGTCGCCTTTTCCTTTTAAAATTTTAATTATAGCATCTGAGGCACTGACTTATAACAATGGACTGAGCGTATTGTAATTTTCCTATAAGAAAGCATGGCACAAGTTTTATAGTTCTCTCTTTCGCCCTATGGCAGAGTTGGAGTTACCAACAGAAAATATTGCATTCTGGAACGTTTGCATATGCCATTTGATGTTTTTATGTTGGCTACAGATGCAATCACCGCAGAAGGAATAAGGTAAAGATAGTGTTTACCATGCTCCGTCTCTCTTACCCATAAGCAGAATTCAGTGAAGAATAACTTTTGAAAATTAAAGTCGGAATGAGTTTAATTCCTCATAATCGATTAAAATATCACTTGGGCACAAGAAAATATATTTTTTTAATTAAATTCGATTTTCGGGTGTTAAATTTTATTTGATTGGTTGAGTTTTACATGTTTTTTATGTAATTGTTTTAAAGGGTGCTCTAACGGTGATATACAGAAACACAATATTTTTTGTGCCACATGAAATAGCAAATCGCTCAGACAATTGTTATAAGTCAGTGATCTGAGGAAACTAACTAACTGCTCTCTCACTTCGTTAATAGCTTCAATTACTAAATCAAATGTTTTACACGATACATTTTCACAATGCTTTTTTGATTTGCTTGGTTAAGATTTTCGATTGAATTCTGCACACAATTTGGGTAATTAAGAGCAAATGGATCTAACGGAAGCAGTCCACAAGCGGAAATTTCCTGTCTCCAAAATAATTTCCAAAAGTGGGCAAATGTTATTTTCGCTAGAGCTGTATGTGCATTTTCAGATTGCTTTTCCCCATTCCCACCCAGCAGTACTTTTCCATACATTTTCACTTACGTCAGCATGTTGCATGGGGTAGGTTCGGTGGAAGAGCATACAAAATTATCCCCTTATCGCAAGTCTTGTAACTCTAGTGGGATTAGTGCCCATCGACAAATATAATAGCTGGCTTTTTATTTTGTTTATTTTATTATCTAGCTATTGACTATTTCTTTGGGAATACTTTTTGTGTAAAAAAAGCCATTTCAGGATTGTTTTTTTTTTTCAATAATAACGACAGTCAGATTTGAAAGGTGTTTTTCTTTGGTCATCATTTACAATTTGTTGGACAATATCAATTAAGTCTTTAGAGCTAAATGTAAAGTTCAAATTTTTCAATTTTTCCTGTAAATTTTTCTTGAAGCTTAGATCTGGAGATTTTGTAAATTTGGCTGATTTTTCTTTTGATACTTTCTTCTCTATTTGTCTGAATCAACTTCTGTAGTTCTTGTTCCTCTGTACAGCCTCTCTTCGGTGTTTGTGGCATTTTTAAGCTAGCTGATAAAAAGTCTTAATAATAGTTACCTACGCCTTCTCTTAAACGCAATTTTAGAGTTCTTATTTATGAAATTATATACAAATTTGAGCAAGTGGCCGCGAAAAGAAACCAGCCCTGAAGAAAATTTTATTGAAAATGATTATCTAAATACTGTCCGGGCAACATTTCTTTAAATTAATAAAAAAAATCAGAACTAATTTGACCTTATATAGAATACTATTTGACTATAAAATACTAAATCCTTAAAACATTATTACTTACCTGAATATTGAACATAAAGAATTTTCATACCATAGTAGCACGTGGATGAAAGTGAAACCATATAGGAAAGGTTTCGAAGGACGAAAACTAAACAAGAAATGAGTTCTTATGCGGCAAACATATTTGCCGTAGGACCTTCCTAAGATTTCTGTTTGCCATGGGACAATTTATAAAACATTAGCACTTTCCTGCCCTCGTCTCTTCCCAAAAAATTCTAAGGAAAAACCCAACCCAGAAAGTTGGAAGCAATGAAAAAAAGCATTTACAAAATGCCGCCGTTCTTGTGATATCTTTTATTAGGGAATTTTAATCATAAATTTATAATCTTGTATACCTATAAAAACACTACTCGAAATACCTAGCCGAGCCCAATATAGAAATTTTTTCGTCAGTTAGGTACAATATGCTGCGGCCACGGCGATATAATGCGACCATATTAAGCTCTTACCTTGTCTGATGTAAAAATTTGTAACCACATACGCCTTGTAATATTGTGTGCTTTTCCTCTCCCTAAACGATTGTTGTCGGCCGACGCAAATTTGTTGGAGCGTTTATAAGGGGAATTCTTCAAAATAAAATTAGCGAGAAGCCTTTATTGTTCAAAAAAAAAAAAAAAGAACGAGCGGATAGCCAACAAAAGCTTTACTTTTTGCCCTGAGCGAACATATCCAATGAGCATTTCTGTGAAAAATTCTTCACGCCATCGAGGATACCAAGAATTTTATGATTTACAAATGCCCAAGTTTACGCGAAAAGAAAAAAAAATTTCTGCAAGGATAAACTTTACTCACGCACACAAACTTAACAACTTAGTGTGTGTACTCATTGCTACCACAGTATATATAACCAGTGATGCCAGAGCGGCATTTTTTGTGCTATTTTAGCACATTTTTCCCATGATTAGCACAATTTTAAAAGAAAATTATGCCGGCATTTTTTTCGCACATTTAATTATAAATGGCATAATTTTAGCACATTTTCATTCTCATGTTGTTTTTATATCCATACCATTATTGCAGTGAACTTTTTATGAAAATAACATTTTCAAATTCCATAACCTTAAAGTTCGATTTCTACCTAATGCTTTGTGTTGAGAATAGATTAAAACAAATTTGCTGAAGTGTCAAATTCAATTGTGCGTGTTGTGCTGGTAGAATATAATTTTCGTCCAAGTAGTTTGCTAAATGGATTTTAATCTTATTGTACCAGATATAGCGCCCTGAGTTATAATTGAAAGATGGTCAGATGAAAGTTCATTTACAACCCTAGGTTGAGAAACTATGCTTGGACAATTTGTTAAGAATAAATCTATTGTTGAAGGATTACTATTTAGTGAAGTGGGTATGTAGGTGTGTTCATAGGTGTACAGAATTATGATAGGGGAAGTTAAAGCAATGCTGTGTAAGATATTACCCCAAGAATTTTACCTGATACATCCCCATGCACTATGTCGACAATTTATTTTTATTCCAATAGATAGAATTTTTACATTGTAGTCTTCAAGTCTGCATTATTCAAGACTTCATGAATTGTCCTTGAGCTTGATTTGACTACACAGATTGGTGGTATATCAAGTTTTGTTTTAACAAAATCACTAGCAGTTATATCGACACTTTCGTCTTCCGTTTTGTTTTTTCTGTAAGTTTCCCACACCTGCCGATAGTTCATCAACTTTACACCTGTATTTGTTGGCAATTCTGTTCACTTTATTTTAAAAATGGCTCTTTAATTACTGATCACCTCAATGGCGTGCTAGTGCTGCTAACTGACCACTGGCATTGTTTTTAAAGAATTGTTTCGCTTGTTCAAGTTTATATTTTTTATACACGTTATTTCGTCAGAAATACTTTTCTTGTCCAACCTCTTTTATCGGTAATCGGGTATATTAATTATTTTCTTTGTTTTCAGGCCAAAGCATGCCATTCATTCATGGACTAAGCAAAATAAATATAAAAATTGGCTTGAAGTTGCTGAGGTTAATGGGAATGTCCGAGGGAAATGCAGAAACTGTAACTGTTTATTGGTGCCAAAGCTGTCAGTCATAAAAAATCACATGGAATCTCAAAAGCACCTTAACACAGTAAGTTTAGTCCTTAATAAAAAAATCAATGAAATAATCTCCGATGAAAAGGATATTCAAATAAAAATAATTGAAATTAGATCTGCTATATACATTTGCTGTCATACATCCGTAAGTGCTGTAGATCATTTTATAGATTGCCAAAAGCAAAATTGTGACAAAGATTACAATATTAAGCATATGACTCTAAACAGAACAAAGTGCACTGCATACATAAATAATGTAATTGCTCCATATTTTAAGAATCAGCTAATAAAGGATATTGGTGATTCACATTTTAGTTTAATAATTGACGAATCGACCGATATCTCTGTATATAAATACTTAGGGGTGGTAATAAAATATTTCAGCAATCGTAGGAATGAAATAGTTACTACTTTCTTAAAATTAGAAAGACTCGAAGACTGTAATGCTGACAGCATCATATCAGCAATTTTTTCTGTATTAAACGAATTTAAATTATCAATTAAGAAATTATCTGGCTTAGGAACAGACAACGCCAGCGTTATGATTGGTGCAAACAATGGAGTTTACACAAAAAGAAAGAAAACCCAAACATTATTTTAATTCCTTGTGTTTGCCACTCTCTTCAACTTGCCGTGTCCTGCGCTGCAAGGGATTTCCTTCCCGAGAGGGTTGAATATTTAGTTTCTGAAACATATAACTGGTTTAGTAACTCAAGCTTACGACAACAAGCTTATTCCACAATCTTCAAACTTATCAACGAGGGTAAGACCAATTTAAAAATAGTGAGAGCATGTAATACAAGGTGGATGTCAATTTATAAAGCAGTTGAAAGAATAACAGCTCAATGGATAGAATTAAAAACACACTTTGGAATTGCCGCTCTTTCGGAAAAATGTCATAAAGCTAGAATTCTCTCGGATTTATACGAAAATATTGAAAATTATATTTTTCTGGAATTCCTAAAGTACATATTACATGAAGTTACAAAAGTAAATAACTTATTTCAAAGTAACTATGCAGATATTACCAAAGTAGTTGAAGACTTAATATTTTTAATAAAATTTGTTGTATTCAGTTTAGTGCCAAAATATATTCCAAATTTTGAACATATACCCCTTAATAAAGAACTTTGGAATAAGTGTCCATATTTAGGTTTTTCGGCAGAACAAGAAATATCTAAATTAGATTCTGAAAGTTAAATTGGGCTTCGTAGTAAATGTGAAAATTTTTTGCTTGAGCTAACGAATCAACTACGCCAGCGTTTGCCTAATAATCTTCTTATATTTAAGCAAATTCAATGTTTTTGTATTAAAAATACGAAAAAAATAAAGCAAATTGTGAAAGATCACTAGTTGATCTATTAAAAACAACAACCTCTGATTGTAATTTGAAAATAATTAATCAATACAAAAATATTTTCTTAATTGATTGGGATGAAAAGTCTGATTCCGTAAAGTTTTGGGTGGAGGTTTTTCGTTATGAAGATGCAGACAGTAATAAACCTTACAAAGAATTAGCAGAATTTGCTATCGAATATTTAATTTTGCCATTTTCAAATGCAGAGGTAGAGAGAGTCTTTAGTCAAATGAATGTTGTGAAGACGAAGCTAAGGAATAAAATGGGACTTAAACTTTTAAATTCAATTTTGACTATAAGGTCTAGCCTAAAATGTAATAAACAATGTTGTCATAATTTTGATGTAACTGAAGAAGTTATAAAAAATATGAATTTTGCTTCTATTTATGAATATAATAAGACAACTAATGAGGATGACGAGTCTGAATTGTCTAATGAAATCTTTCAAGTAATTAAAGCTACCTCTGTTAAATTTATGGTAAATTTGCTTTTGAGAACTTATATGGAATATATATATTTTTTGTTTAACTTGTTTGTTATATTTTATAATTTTTCCTGTGAAGGAATGCTTTATTTTTAATGTGATATAATAAAAAATTATAAAATAGTAAATGTTTTTAATTTTTATGTAATTATGTTAACATAACATAAACATCTCGTAAATGTTTATCAGTTATACCAATAGTTTGCTCAACCCAAGAGCTTAACATATTCTTGTCGAGAACTTGCAAACATTAAATTGTTTGTTTCTTTAAAATACCTCTGCAAAAATGTTATTACATATTTTGTCAGTTACAATGCTGCGAAGTGTTAATGCAGACTAACATATAACAAAACGATTGGTTGAATAGGAGTATATTGCATTATTCTGTTTTTCCTTCTAGTATTTTATAAAATTTTCTGAATTCGGAAAGCATTTGCATGTCATGTTAAATCTTTTACATAAAAAAGTAAACATTTTTAGGAGTCACATAAAAATAAACATATGCGCCGATCTTGACTGAATTTATATTTGTTCAGGTAAATAGTTTACTAACAAAATACTTTGGTTATAAATTAAAGTATATATAGAGGGTGTTCCGTAAATGTCTTTAATCCTTTAAGGGGATGAAATTAGAGGTCATTTGGGTCAAAAAAGTCTAAATACTTTTATATCGAACTCCGCTGGGTTTTCGAGTAAATCGATAATATCGATTTTCGAGATTTTGCTTACCTCTTCAGAGTAATTTCGTTATAAGTTCTATTGTAGGTAATGGATTGTGACGTTCAAGACTTTATTTAAAAGAACATATATTGGTACTTCTAAGAATGTATAATAAGTTATAATTGTGCCTTCAATTATTTCAAAAAAAGCAGTTTTCTCTAGAATTTTTTATTTCACCAAAATTTTTGTCGCGCTTCAGTGTACATTTATTCGAAATGTCACCATTGCACGAACTTGGCAAAACCATGAAAAAATTTGCGCATTATGTCTTCTTTCCAAAATGATCTCCCTAAGTGCTATCAACATAACAATCAAAAGTTATAAGCAAACATTTGGAAGATGTGCCCATCGAGGTAATCTTCAGTTTTTTCGTAGGATTCTATCTCCTCCTACAGTTTTTAACCTACGACAACCATTTATATGTCATTGTACGGGAATCTGAACTGGCTATTAGATAGGGTACTTTTCGATTTCCAATTTCGAAAATGGAGGGGGTAATTTCGAAAAAACACTTTTTTACCAAACTTGATATTTACGTAGATTTCGTTATTCCGCAACTTCATTTTTGCCGTAGGAGAAAGCTCTGGGAGGGGCGGGAGTTCAAAGTTTCAACTTTAAGCGGCTACATTTGAATAAAAAGCACCAAAAATGTCTTTTCCATTTATGAATATAGGACTTACTTGCTAGAACAATGCTTCGTTGAGAAAATATAGCCGCTTAAAGTTGCAACTTTGAACTCCCGCCCCTCCCAGAGCTTGCCCCTCCCGCAAAAATGAAGATGCGGAGTAACCAAATCTACGTAAATATCACGTTTGGTAAAAATTATTTTTTCGAAATTACCCCCTCCATTTTCTAAATTCGAAATCGAAAAGTACCCTATCTAATAGCCAGTTCAGATTCCCATACAATGACATATAAATGGTTGTCGTAGGTTAAAAACTGTAGGAGGAGATAGCATCTTACGAAAAAACTGAAGATTACCTCAATGGGCGCATGTTCCAAATGTTTGCTTATAACTTTTGATTGTTATTGTTGATAGCACTTCGGGAGGTCATTTTGGAAAGAGGACATAATGCGCAAATTTTTTCATAGTTTTTCCAAGTTCGTGCAATGGTGATATTTCGAATAAATGTGCACTGAAGCGCGACAAACATTTTTGGTGAAATAAAAAATTCTAGAGAAAACTGTTTTTTTTTAAATTATTGAAGGCATATTTATAACTTATTATACGTTCTTAGAAAGGCCAATATGTGTTCTTTTAAATAAAGGTTTGAACGTCACAATCCATTACCTACAATAGAACTTATAACGAAATTACTCTGAAAAGGTATGCAAAATCTCGAAAATCGATATTATCGATTTACTCGAAAACCAAGCGGAGTTCGATTTAAAAGTATTTAGACTTTTTTGACCCAAATGACCTCTAATTTCATCCCCTTAAAGGATTAAAGACATTTACGGAACACCCTGTATATATATATACATATATAATTTTTTCGTAATATTTACAATAATAACCCAATTTAAAGAAGAAAAAAAATTCCGGCATTTTTTCAGCATATTTTCTCAAAAAAAGGCACTTTTTTAGCACAATTAAAATACGAAATTAGCACATTTATCAGGAGGTTTTCTGGCAACACTGTATATAACTGTGTTGCTCTCTCGTTTACTCTGTCCTTCCTGGAGTGTGGAACGTAAGAGGCTGGCATGCAGGAGAAGCAAGCGGCCGGCAAGCCAGGCAACTATATACAGTTTAGTGGTATGCGACTGTGAAGCGCAGGCGCAGATGGAATCTTGCGAATCTTGACATGCCTTGGCAATGGCATGAGCGTCGTGTGGTCGTGTTCTGCTCTGTTGTTTTCTTGTAGTAAGAACGACCATTTCATTTCAGTTTCATTTTGTTTGAATTGAATATGTTGACGATTGACGAGAGAAGCGAACGCGACTTGCTTTTGGATTTTTATTTGTGAGAAGTTTTAATTTCTCAGAATTTTGTGTGACTCCAAAACCCTCGAGAATGCTTCCCAAGCCGTGAAACAGAAATCTATATGTGTGCGTTCGGAGTCCGTACTCTAAAATGCTCTATATTGATGCTTATGGAAAAGTGCCAAACATTGACTTTATACAGGGTGTTGCAAAAGTATGGTTATATACGCTAAACTTAGGTAGCTGGGACCGAGCTAAGAAAAAAATCCTTATAAAATTTTGCCCCACATTGCGTTGTTTCGGAGTTATGCTGGCAACACTGATTTGTGTACCGGAAAGTGTAGACTTTTGAGTTTTAATGCATATCTCAAGAAGGAAATGGCATAGAGAACTGAAATAAATTTTGTTTAACTTACAATATCTTTCACTTTAAGAAAAAATATTGCCCATTCATTCAGTATCGATACTTTCGAAATAAAAAAATATCAAAGTGGGATTTGTGTCTTTTGTTTTACAAATTTCTTACTTTGGGAGCGATTTACTCAAAATTTCTAATAAACTTTTTTTTTGTTTTTGTAATTATTTGGTAGCTTATACGATTCCCTTTCTAACAATATGTAACTCAATGATGTATCTAGAGAGTTTCATAAAATAATATTCAATAATCTTTCAAGCTGGATTCATACCACAAAAATTATTCATTTTATGGTTTATTTGAGTGGCTTTTATTACGGTCACTTGGTGACATAAAACAAGTTTTTTGATGAGTCATGCTTATTAGCCTGTTCAGAGTATACGAAAATTCTCACTTGCTTTCGAGGAATGCCCTATTTATACTCAGGTAAACTTACAATATTGTACTTTGTTCAAGAATGTTAAGTTTGTGCAAACTGCAGGTATCATACAGAAATAAACAAAAGGTTATGTTCGGGTTCTTAGACACTCGATTCAGTGTCAGCAGATGCACGAAAGTAATCCATAAAAGTAGGTTTTCTGACATATTATGGGAACCAAAAAACAAATATTCTGTTGCTGCATGCAATAAGAAGTCAATTTTACCTGAAAATTTTGCATAAAATGAAATTTCTCTAGTTGTATCGCCTTATTGATAGACACCGTTTCATCTATTATAGCCAAGAAATTTAATTAAATACAAATATTATGTCAGCTCCAATAGAAGGTAGACATGAATTACGCGACTTAGCGCATATGGTGTATTTTTACGGATATTGTCGTGGAAATGCGCGTGCAGCCAGCACGGAGTATGTTAGAAGATTCCCTGAGAGACCTCGTCCCTCTTCAAGGTTTTTTTCTATTCTTTTTAATAGATTAATCACTGAAGGAACCCTTGTCAGTCGACGAGAAACTTCAGGCAGGCCTAGAGGTGTAAATAATATTTTTATCTTCAAATTAAAATTTCTTATAAATAGAATTTTACTTTTAGAGAGTGGAGGACATCGAAAACATTATGGACAGGATTCGGCAAGATGACTCCTTAAGTACTAGGGCTCTGGCAGTGGAACTTAATTTAGACCATACCTTTGTGTGGCGGACTTTGAGGAATGAACGTCTTCATCCCTATCATTTAACGCCCGTTCAGGAACTTCTGCCAAGGGACTTTCAAAGCCGAATTGACTTCTGCAGGCTTATGCTAGAAAAGGATAGGACTGATCCCAGTTTTCTAAGCAACGTGTTGTGGACTGATGAGTACAACTTTACAAAGGATGGAGTGGTTAACTTCCACAATATACATAGATGGGCTGAAAGAAACCCTCACGCAAGCAGGGAATCACACTCCCAACATATATTCAGGCTGAATGTTTGGGCAGGAATCCTGGGTCAGAATTTCATGGGGCCTTATATCTTTCGCCATAATTTATCCGGAGAGGCTTATCTCAATTTCTTGGAGGATGTGCTACCGGAATTGATGGAGGACGTGCCTTTGAGCATAAGGCGGAATATGATTTTTCAATATGATGGAGCACCTCCTCACTCTACTCGAACGGTGCAAGATTGGCTGAATCAAAACTTTCCTGACAGATGGATAGGCCGAGGTGGACCAATAACATGGCCAGCGAGATCTCCAAAGTAAGAGAAAGGTTAACAGAAATTGACATACCATTAAGTGTAAGACGTAGATCACAAGTTTGTTGTATAGAAAATGGGCAACATATTGAAAATTTGTTGTAACCAAATAAATTTCATACAAATTTTGTAGTCTGTTTTACTTAGGTACATCAATGTTGACGTTTTATATTATTTTATTACCTGAGTATAAATTGGGCATTCCTCGAAAGCAAGTGAGAATTTTCGTATACTCTGAATAGGCTAATAAGCAAGACTCATCAAAAAACTTGTTTTATGTCACCAAGTGACCGTAATAAAAGCCACTCAAATAAACCATAAAATGAATAATTTTTGTGGTATGAATCCAGCTTGAAAGATTATTGAATATTATTTTATGAAACTCTCTAGATACATCATTGAGTTACATATTGTTGGAAAGGGAATCGTATAAGCTACCAAATAATTACAAAAACAAAAAAAAAAGTTTATTAGAAATTTTGAGTAAATCGCTCCCAAAGTAAGAAATTTGTAAAACAAAAGACACAAATCCCACTTTGATATTTTTTTATTTCGAAAGTATCGATACTGAATGAATGGGCAATATTTTTTCTTAAAGTGAAAGATATTGTAAGTTAAACAAAATTTATTTCAGTTCTCTACGCCATTTCCTTCTTGAGATATGCATTAAAACTCAAAAGTCTACACTTTCCGGTACACAAATCAGTGTTGCCAGCATAACTCCGAAACAACGCAATGTGGGGCAAAACATTATAATGATTTTTTTCTTAGCTCGGTCCCAGCTACCTAAGTTTAGCGTATGTAACCATACTTTCGCAACACCCTGTATATGCCATAGAGCCTAAACTACTATCCATACAGGAAAATAGTCATCTAGTAATTTAAAGCTTGATTCCTTACCTTACCAAAGGCTACACTTACTATATACCTTACTTAACAAAATAATTAAATAGTTTTGATTACAAAGTAACCTTACCATTTTACGCTCAATACATCTCAGCTGAGTGATAATTGCATGTGTGTATGTGCAGCCGTAGTCCGAATCTGTAGGCAGCTACATTCGATATCATCAGCCCACGGCGTGCCATGACGGCACAGCGACATCACAATGATTACTCAGCTGAGAATTTTTGTTTGAGGAATCGTAGTCATTTGGTTAAGATAATTTTTTTTAAATAATATTGTTAGGAAAGGTATGAAAATTTTATTATGGTTCGGAAGATAAGAAAGGAAGCTTAAGATTAACAGAACGCCATTTTTCTGTATGAATAGTAGTATAGGGCGGAGGAGCTATTCAAATCAAACTTTTGTCAATTTTACATAAGAACACTGCAAATATTTTAGAATGTAAGGACTACGCTGGGACTCGCATGTGGTAGGGAGGGAGTCTGTTTCATGGCTTGTGAAGTATTCTCGAGGGTTTTGGTGACTCGCGTTTTAGGCTAGCTCTCCTCCTGCTAATGTGTGTGATTCAAATATAAAATGAAGCAAAACGATATAATTTACGATAATATTAAACTAGTTGAGAATGTACAAAATTCCCAGTATTTGGAATTATACCATCCAAAAATATTGTCCCCATGATGTTTTGGATAATGCTTGGGAAGAGATCTCCAACGCGATGTCTAACACACCTAAGTTAAAGGAACAGTTTTAGTTTTTATTCCAGAATTAATTAATAGTAAGGACAATTGAAGGTGGATATATTACTATATGACGAAATTTACTTCTAAGTAGCATCAAAATTTTGTCGAAAAAATGTTTACTTTAAATTTTTCGATGGAATTATGCTTCTTAATGAGAAAAGACGAAGAGATTATAGGGAGATACTGCGCATGGTGGAATACCTCTATAACTCGGGGGTTACCACTGACATATTCATATAAAATGGACTGCTAATACTGAAATTACTTACATTATTTGACATTATTATAGGATCACTTTTCTGTAGTTCTCTTTTTGGTTTAACTACTTTATTCCGCGGAACTACAAATAATAAGTTCTATATAAAATACATCATAGTCCAGCTTCAGTTCAGTGGTTTTCCAAAAGAATATATAAAATAGAAATAGATGGCAATACAATATTTGTAATCCTTTCTCTGTCCGCCATACCTACTTTTAGGGGCAGGTAGACAAAAATTGCTTAATTTTATTTCTTTAAAAATCAAGTTTAAAACGTATTTGATGTTGTAGGAGATAAGCTTCCAAGAACAAATAATTTCGAGTGCTTCTATAATTTGTTGAACTTTTAATATGAATATTAAAGTAAAAGTAAGACTTGAAATTAAGATAATTGTCACACCCTGCCAAAAACGTTGACCCATATGAAATAGACAGTCAGGCAGTCCATGTTATATATATAGTATAGCTTGCATGCAAGTCTCCCTTCAATGCGATTTTAAATTTGACAGCAAAAGGCAGTTCGCTTGATGTCTTATCATCTTGCATGCAAGTTGATTTAAAAAATTTCATTGAGACGTAAAGTTTCGTGCATGTCGGAAATTTTATTAATAAAGGAGGTAGCAGAATCGAAAAAAAGCAGACAAAAAAGGAAGAGGAAGGTGTTCGTAAATGATGCAATGCAAATGATCCCAGAAAATTTCATTTTCCCGGTATAAATTTATTAATTTAAAAAGCTCGGCTCTCAAATATTTTTTTCCGCCATCTAGAAAACTGTATAATGTCAATTTACTATTACCTCAGCTGCCATGATTTTTCATCATGCAAGTTTGGTGAAAGCTGAGCTGCCAGCATGGCAGTACGGATTACACGTGCAAGAAGTTGGCGGTGCAAGTTTCATGTAAGCTGTACGTACTATCTCGTCTAACCCTCGAGTAAGTTTCCGCTGTAGTACTTGCTCTTTGGCGTTCAAGTAATAAACAGCGTCTGTTCAATATAATTTAATGAGCTAACTTATATATTTAAATATTGATTATATATGGAAATAAATTTTAACTTTTTTCTTTGTTTTAAGAATTTTCTACACATTTTTCTTAAGAATTTTATAAAAAAAACATTAATGCGAATTTTTTTATTTGAAATTTTTTCATTTTAGTTTTTCCTCCATGATTAGTATACAAAATGCAATGAAAGTGAGCTCTTACTACATGCTGTACCCGGCACGTTAAGGCCTTTTAGTGTGTCTTGTGTGTAGCTTGTATTATATTCCGGGGGTTACGGCAGGAGCGACGAGGGCATACTACAAGAGAACAGCTGATCGATAGAAAGAGATTACCCACGAGAATAGGACATCATTTGAAAAAATAAAATAAAAAAATGATTATAATATTTGAAAGAAAGAATTGCATGTAGCCTTACGGAAATTGAGCATGTGTGTGACAAAGAGAAATATACTTGTTTTATGTGAAGTAAAAGTGTTTACATTTTTCAATAACCAGGCACGTTGTTTTTTACACACTGGTGAATAAGGATGTAGTGGTTCACTGTTGTTTTTTACACACTGGCGAATAAGGGTGTATTGAACAGCTGCTCAAGAAATTTCTCTTGTAGTATGCCCTCGTCGGGCAGGAGCAAAACCCTCGAGAATACTTCACAAGCCATGAAACAGACTCCTCCCTACCACATGCGAGGCCCATCGGAGTCCTTACATTCTAAAATATTTGCAGTGTTCTTATGTAAAACTGACAAAAGTTTGATTTGGATAGCTCATCCGCCCTAAACTATTATCCATACAGAAAAATGGTGTAAGGATAATGTTAAGCTTGCTTTCTTATCTTCCGAACCGTAATAAAATTTTCATACCTTTCCTAACAAAATTATTTAAAAAAATTTATGTTAACCAAACGACTACGATTTCTCAAACAAACATTCTCAGCTGAGTAATCATTGCAATGTCGCTGTGCCGTCATGGCATGCCGTGGGCTGATGATATCGAATGTAGCTGCCTACAGATTCGGACTCCGGCTGCACATACACACATGCAATTATCACTTAGCTAAGATGAATTGAGCGTAAAATCGTAAGGTTACTTTGGAATCAAAACTATTTTATTATTTTGTTAAGTAAGGTATATAGTAAGTGTAGCCTTTGGGAAGGTAAGGGACCATGCTTTAAATTACTAGAAGTCTATTTTCCTGTATGGATACTAGTTTAGGCTCTATGGCATATATAAAGTCAATGTTTGGCACTTTTCCATAAGCATCAATATAGAACATTTTAGAGAACGGACTCCGAACGCACACATATAGATTTCTGTTTCATGGCTTGGGAAGTATTCTCGAGGGTTTTGGCAGGAGACATGACATTAAAAAAAAATATTCTAAACTAACACAAAGATCTGTATTTGAATAATAAGTGGGAAAAAGAGATTTTTAATATGCAAAATCTCTTGTGAGCAAGAAAGATACAACTGAATGAGTAACTAATGTCAATGTGACAAAACGAAATGTCATATCCTAAAGTGCATCGTTTGCTATTAGAAGGCATTTCCGTACATCTTTTCAAATAACTTTCTGTTCAAATCAGCGATCTTTATCATGTTTTACATGTAATCATTCTTTAACCAGCTGCTTACGCCACCTATCTACTTTGCCGTTTTTTTTTAATAATCGAATGGCCAATATATTACGGACTGAGTTAATTTGATATTTTTTAGAGTTTGTGATCTTATGCAGAAGCGTTTTGTCAACATGGATTTAGTTATGTCAGTGATCTGCCTCTACATCGAAATGATAGTTTTGTTTGGGATAGCCGTGGTGACATCACTGGTGCATTCGAAAGATGTTACGCGCTCTCCATTCTACAAAGAAATTTACATATTTTCTCATTCTTTGGCAGCTGAGAGGTAGCACAATCATCGAAATATAAAAATAGTAATTCCGGCAAAGTTCCTTTAATTATTAGTTTTATTTTTTCATGCTTTCTTTTTTCTTGTATGAATGTTTATGTCTAATATGTTAATATCTCTTTTTGCCGCCATGGCAATCTATATCCTATTTTTGCTATTAATGTTTTATTTTTTATTTTGATATTTTAATACACTTTTTATAAACTGTTTAATGTATTGATTATTATTATATTATATTATTATTATACATATTAATAAATACTGATTTGATTTGAAATTTACTGAATTTTTACTTAAATTTAGCGTATCCAGCAGGGAAATTTTCTTAAAATGAATTTTTTTTTAAACCCTTCCCTTTCACAACTGTGACCAAACTCAACTAGACATCAGGGGCGATGGCAATCGTCTGCTGATTACACAGAACAAAGTGCCACTGGTGGATACTACCATAGATGGCATAAGAACTAGATGTCGCATAGCATACCGTAGAAAAATATACAGATTTTAAATGGCTGGTCATTTCCGGAATAGACCACATGTTTCTGAGACACCGAGAACAAATGTTGCTTTGACAGCAGTTTTGTATACATTTGGTCGACTGCCTCATCATGTCGCTGTACTGATTAAAGTAAAGGAATGATGCACAGCACAACATATTCGGTGCGGTGGGACGTAAACGTTACTTCTTTCTTGTCTCGTTTTTGGA
Organism: Dioctria linearis; assembly: GCA_963930735.1. Lineage (NCBI taxonomy): Eukaryota > Metazoa > Arthropoda > Insecta > Diptera > Asilidae > Dioctria > Dioctria linearis. The sequence continues at coordinate 202,293,076 of OZ005742.1, forward strand.
AATACTTTTTATTTTGCTGTAGTTATTAGGATACGATTTGATTTAAAAGAAACGAATTTATTTCATTTGCCCCTGAGAGTATTTTTTTGGAATGGTATTGCATGACGGCTTTGCACCAACTAAATATTCTCCTATGGAACTTAACAATTTTCCTAGAAATTTACTATTCGCCCTGTCTTTGACAAACTAATAACATACGATGTCTAGACACGTGGAACAAAAATATGCAACACTTTTCTAGAATATAAAATTAACGATGCCTCGACTTGGCATGGCACTTGATGACGTGCCCAAAGGGTAAGTCGGAATGCCTCGCTCCATACAAAATCATCATTACGACGACCCGATGAAGAAAATGCCACAATTTTTTTTTAGAAATTTACTATAAATTTCTTCCTTCGAATTTTCATGCGTTGGCCGAGGCCGGGAGGTCTAATATAAAATCAATGATGCCTTCCATCAGGGAAGGCCGCAATTTTTTCTTAGAAATTTAATGAAAAAATTTTCCCTAGAATTTATACGCACTTTTGGAGGGCGACACGTAGACGCGTAGCCAAGCAATAAGCAAAAAATATTCTAGTAAATTTCTAAGAAAAAATTGCGGCCTTCCCTACATCAGGTCGAGGCATTGTCAATTTTATATTGGAGCGAGGCACAGCTCTGCATGTTATTAGTTTGTCCCTGTCTTTGCCGACGGCTTGTATACATTTGCACACAATTAAAATGCTTCATTCACGTACACACAATTTGCGGTTCCTTTCCTTTACTTCTCTATTCGTAGTGAGTACGTTTACGCGATCATCATTTCACAAGATGACCACGATTGAGTTCGGCCGTGTTATGAAAATCTGCAAATAAAAATAAAGGGAACAAAAGGTAAAGATAATATATAGGCAGGCACCGAAAGGACCTGACCAAGTGTTAAATAAGTGTGAGAAATAGACTCAAATTAAAAAGTGAAATATTACGTTAAAAACCATTGAAAGAACGCTCAGTGTAGTGAAAAAAAATGACTGAAACACAAGGCAGTGCAGCCAATCTTAATTTAAGTTATTACGAAACAATATTGAACAAGCACATGCAAAAACAAGTGAACAATATTTTAAAAAAGGAAAAGAACAAATCGAGGTATAAGATCAGAACTGCCAAACAAGCAAAAAAATTCGAAATGAAGCCATACAACAAGGAATCCGGAACGGAGGACGAGAATATGATCCACGAGGATATTATACAGGACGAACCCCAAATAAAAGGGCAGTATAACCAATTTAACCTAATTAACCAACAATCATTGCATCAATTTTCTAATCAACACATGACATTAAGGAATACACCAATAAACTAAAAACCCTCCTAGGTCACACTAAGTTTATCTTTAAGAAAATCAACTCTAATTCAACCCATATCCTAGCGAGCAACCGAGAAGACTTTAACAAAGTAAAGCACGCATTGAAGCAGAATAACACCAGAAGTTTCTGCTATACGCCGAAGGAGGAAAAACCCCAATCAGTCATCATCAAAAACATAGCGCCAACCTACGACATCAACGACGTGCAAGCAGCACTAAGTAATCAGAAACTAAATATCAATATAATAAAACTTTTCAAACTAAAAAACACTGATAACTGGATAGTACAGATACATTCAAGTGATAATTTGAAGGATCTTCTGACTCTGAGATACCTTCTGAACCAAGCAGTCAGGGTTGAACGATTTAAGTCCAACAAGATGACACAGTGCAAAAAGTGCCAAAGATTTGGGCATGTAGCACTTAACTGCAACATAGGATATAGGTGCGCAAAATGTACCGAGGAACATGAACCAGGACAGTGTAAACGGAAAAGTATGTCGGAAGAGTCTCAACCAATATGCATCAACTGTGATCAATTAGGACACCCGGCCAGCTACAGACGCTGCCCCAAATATATGGATCTTATCCAATGGAAAGAGGAGGCCATAGCCAACCGAAGGAAAAAGCAAACAGCGTATCAGAACTTCACTCAAAATAATATTAGTTACTCCCAAATGCTTAAAAGTAACATCCCAACTACTACCACAATTCATAATATTAAAACTAACACTAACACTAGTAATAGCAAAAACTCCCTAAACGTAATTAATCGAGAATGCCAGGAACTATTCGGACTAAACCTACTTAATTGCCTAAACAATTTTGATGGATTTCTTGCACAATACCGCCAACTCAAAGAGAGAAATGCCAAAAGAGAGGCACTGATGCATTTATTATTGGAACTGACAATCAATGCAGAGTCAACCATTGAAAATTCATTTACTACATGTAAATTCAATAGTGGCACCTAAAAACACATAATCCGGACATTATGTTACTCACAGAAACAAAGCTCAACAAGAAATACAACCCACATTTCAAAAACTTGCAAACCGGTAAGGAGGAGGAACAGCCGTACTCATCAGGGATAACATCGAATATGAAAGGATAACCAACCCAAGCACACAGGATCTGGAGACCACAATCATAAGGATAAGATACTCAAGAAGAAACCTGTATCTGGTATCACTGTACAACAAAAATGGAATGGAAACATTTAACACAATGGATATGGAACAAATACTAGAGGCAACCAAAGATGTACAAATAATAATGGGAGGAGACTACAATGCAAAACATCCTCTCTGTAACTTAGGAAACACAAATAGCAATCAAGCTGGAAAAACGTTGCCTAGCTGGCTTATGGAAAATCGACTGAACTACGACCTCAGATTAGAATTATCTCTGTACCCCACATTCCACAGATCCCAATACAGCTGATACCTAGATTTTTTCTAATAATCTCAACACATCATATCATCCCAACTTCATAGATAAATTAAAAACATTAGATTTCGATTCAGACCACAACGCAGTTCAACTTAACATACAAATTAATGACATAGCCCTAATACAACCAAAAACCATCTTTAATTACTCCCGCACTAACATCCCCTTATTCAATAGAACACTAAATATAGCAATTAGTAATATCAATATACCCATCAACCGAAACATAACCCCAGACAAGGCAGATAAAAAGATACTAAAAATGGAAGAAGCAATGGAAAACGCACTAGAAAGGAGCGTACCAAAAACAACCTTAAAAACAAGTGGGAATATCCCGCTCCCGGAATCCATCATCAATTTGATAGAATACAAAAACTCCCTGCGAAGGAGCTGGCATAGGCCAAGGTACGACCTAACCAGACTTACTAAAAGCGAAGATAAGAGACATAGGCACGATAATAAAAGCCAGAATAGATATACATCACAAAATTTACTGGGAAAATAAACTCGCCAACATATCCATGGACCGGAAGATGTTTAAGTCAATAAAAAATCTCGCTGGAATAAAAATACACTGGGCCTGCCAAAACTAATCAACCCAAACAACCCTGACGAGTACATCACAAATGATAAAGAAAAAATTGATGCCATAGGAAAACACCTGGAAAATATCCACAAACAAAATCTGAACGTGGACACAGAAACATCCAACCTAAACAGTGAGATAAACTCTACTTTCCACAATAACTTCTCACCACTATTTAACTTTAGCAATAACTATCCCGTAATCTCTGTAAACTCTGACACAATAGAAATAATCCCGAATTAATATTACCCAAGGGGATACACCAACTAATTAAACGCAGCAAAAATAAAAAATCTGTAGGACCGGATCGTGTACCCAATTACCTCATAAGAAAAACAAGAAAGGAATTCTGGACCTTCCTAGCAATCCTCTTTAACCAACTATACAACATCGCATACTTTCCCCAAAAATGGAACACAGCATACGTACTTCCAATTAAAAAACCTAATAAGCCAGCGAATCAGATCACCAGCTATAGACCTATCTCACTACTACCAGCAATAAGCAAGATTTATGAACGCTTCCTAAGTTCCAAGATACAGGACCACATAGAGGAAAACAACGTAATCCCAGATTTCCAAATGGGCTTCAGGCAGTACCACTCAACCAACCACGCATTAACGATATTAATGGACGATATAACAAGAAACCTAAATAAGAAAAAAACTACTCTAATGTGCAGCATAGACACCGAGAAAGCGTTCGACACCACATGGATAAAAGGACTCATATATAAAATGAAGCATATATACCGATTCAATCCACATCTATGCAAGAATATACACAGCTACTTAACTAACAGGAAATTCAACGTAAAAATCAACGACACAATTTCGGAAACATTTAACATCGCAGCAGGAGTACCCCAAGGATCAATCCGCGGTCCCACAATATACAATATCTATACGGCTGACATCCCTCCCCCTCCCAACCCTTTAAAAATCATTACATATGCAGACGACATAATTCTCTCCAGCAAACAACAAATTTCTCCCTATGAAATCGCAAGTAAATAGCTACCTAGATACCCTAGTTAAGTATTATAAGAAATGGAAACTAAAAATTAATATAGACAAGTGCCAAACAATAATAATAAAAGATAATGGAAAGGACACCTACCCAAATATTTCAAGAAATATTAGAAAGAATAAGGTAAAAATCAAAATCAATAACCAAACAGTACAATACACAAAAGAACTGAAGTACCTGGGAGTCATCTTTACAGAAAACTTAAAATTCAACACTCACATCAAGGATAAACTACATAAAGCCAGCTACGTTTTCTCTTCTTTGTCAAGAGTAACAAAACCTTGGAACACTAATACGCCCAATATTTGGATACGCATTTCCCATCTGGTTCGACATAAACTCGACCCAAATGGAGAAAATAAGAATATTCGAGAGAAAATGTCTCAGGTACTCAATAAACCACAGACGTACAGAGGCCAACAACTACAAAGATATCAGGAACCAGGAACTCTATAGGCGCACCGACATCAAGAGGATAGACGCATTTTTAATAACAAATGCAATAAAGTACCTAGAGAGACTTAGAACAATCCCTAATCAGATATTAGAGGAATACGCTGAGCACGTGGACAATAACAATATGGAAATCCCCAGACACAAGGCACCGCATGTCCTGAAATGGCTGCAAAATAGAAACTTACTATATGACACAGACAACAAACTTACCTACTACCGCAAATCCGTTAGGGGAAACAGAATCGTGTACAATTTAGATCAATAAACTCAAACAAGCTCTGAGTACCCCAATAAAATTCGATGTAAATACTAATTAAGAATTAGGCTTAGTACTCATTAGTGTACATCTTGTAAATGCTTAGTTAGAAGTAGGCTCAGCATTCATTAGATTTAGGTATCTCTAGCTATTTATTATAACTTCTAAGACAACACATTGTAACCTAGTTTTTAGAGTGTCCCTTTTCTATGTAATAATACTTTAATAGCAATTTTAAAAACACACTGTAAATAATAATTAGAAAATATTGTAATAAGCTGGTAAAGACCAAAATATAGTCTGTAGCATATAATTAGCAAGTAATTCTATATATTTTTTAAGCTTCAAAACCTGTTAGTAATAGGCACAATAAAATTGACTTTGTCTCAAAAAAAAATTGAAATCGAGTACGTTTACGCCCCACCCACCTCACCGAATATGTTGTGCTGTGCATCATTCCTTTAGTTTGATCAGTACAGCAACATAAAAAGAGAAATGATTATAGATACGTCAAGTGATTCATATTTTCCCGCACCTACCATGTTGAGGGAGTCGTCCAAATGTGTACAAAACTGCTTTTAAAGGCACATTTGTTCCAGCACCTCTGAAACATGTTGTGTTTTATTCCGGAATGGACCAGCGGTTTAAAATCTGTATACTTTTCTCTGGTACTCTATGCAACATCTAGTTCTTATGCCATCTATGATACTACCCAGTTTGTATAGATAATCAATTCTCATGGTTTTGCAGGAAAGTTGATAAGTATGTGAAAAGCTGTCCGGATAATGGGTGCTGTGTGGATAATGGGTACTTTACCCTATACTAGCATTTTTCAAGGATTTTCCTTTGAACAGACAATAAAATTACATTTGTACCTGCTGCTTTTCCACGGTCTATAGAATACAAGGTCTGTGCACTAAGAAATGTCAAATTTTGTTGACGCTGTATTAAGACAAAAAATTGCATTTTGTACAGGAAAATTCGGAAAATTGTATTTTTCTGCGGTAATTTTATTTAAATTGAAAATTTAAGAATAATTTACTTATTACCCAGTGAAATCGCCGTCTGTTTCTTTTAAAAATTTGGAAAACAATTCCATAAAATTTGGTAATTTGTGCCAAAAGTTTTGGCTCAAATCATAATATTTTCTTAAATAATTGACAGTAATTTGTTAATAATTGTTTTTAAAATAAAAATATATTATAGTAAGTACTTGTTATACGCAAAAATGTAGCAAGTTCAATTCAAGACGTAGGAAATTCACCTGTAATAAAATCTACTGGTAAATTGCGGAAAGGAACGATTTTATGACTTTGTAATTTAACTTTTAATTTTGTTACGGTTTCCACAAGCTCTTACCCACTCGTCTGACAAAAACTATTCTTTCAGAAAGCAAAAATATTTAATGTTCTCAGACCTTTCTTTGTGATATAGTTTTTGCACGACAATACTGCACATGCAACAATTGACTTTCAATTCGCTTTATAAAAAAACAAACACTAAAATTTCATATAAAACTCAAATCACATAAGAAAACCACTTGCCCAATGAAAAATTTTCAAAAAGTTTTATGTTTTTTACACCTTCCCTAGTGCTATAGTTCTTGCTGCACAAACAACAATTGTGTTTCAATTCACTTTACAAAAAGCACTAATAGTTCATATAAAACCCCCATCACGTAAGAAAACAACTTATATAATTCAGAATATTTGAGAAATTTATTTATAAAAGCTCTCCTTAAATGAAAGCGCCACAATTTGGCTTAAAATGTCACAAAAATGGCGAATATCTGGATTTAGTGCACAGACCTTGTATTCTGTAGAAGAAACAGGTCATAAATTTTACCCGTTTCTTGAATAGGAGCAGGTTGGTCATCATTTTGTCGCGGAGTTTAAATATGGCTCCAGTACGATAGTTGGTATCATTGACAGTGGTGTACTTGTGACAGTATGATTAATTACACCGCTGCCACTTGGAATAGCAGATCAGGCGGTCCAGTTATATCCACACGGCCTTCCCACACGAGAAGTTTTTCGGGAAGGAAGGAATGTCATCCCCCCGCGTAGTTCCTTATATGATTACCGAAATTAATTGTGTCCGTGTTCAATTAAGTCGCAGTTTTTTATGTAAGCAATAACTGTATCAAAAAGTCACATCATGTAATGATTCTTAAATTATATTATCAGCTCAAATCGCAGGTAAACATCTACACAGCTGTCCGATCAGAAATTTCAGAAATCCGCAGTTTCATAATGGCCGGAGCTAATTTTCTTGCAGTAGTATTGAGGGGGGCGGGACGAACAGGACCGGTCACCCTCCAGAATGTCAGTATTTTGAACATAATTTACAAATTATGTATAAAATGTAGTCTGTATATTATTACAAAGTCCGATAAAATAAAATAAAACCTTTAAATATATGTACAATAGGAGTTCTTAAGAGCTCAGATGGGTGCAGGACGCGAGTTTAGAGCCCTATATTTCTGACTCCTTAGGACTTGGGACACCTAAGTTCCCCCCACCCCCTGGCAAAACCAAATCCTGGTTGCGCTACTGAGTATTGGTATTCTGCCCGTACTCCCCATAGAAACTTCGCAGCGCGGAATTTTTCCTACCCCCGTATAACTGCATAAAAATTTCTGCGTATGGGTTATGGCCAAGGTATATAAAGACGGTTATGGCATGCATGTCAATGGTCAACTCTTAGGGCCATATTCACCAAGCAAAATTAAAAAAATTTTCAATTAAAGCTATTCACCAACCACACTTACCGAGTCGATTTAATGAAAATTTAATTTAAATTTAATTTTAAGTGAGGCCTTACCCTCTCTTAAATAAATTTAATTTCGATATCAGCTGATTGAAGTGTCATGCAGTCAAATGTCATATTTTTAACAGCGCAGTTAAAAGTTTGAAGAACCAATTGCTTAATATGGGCTATTTTTAATTAAAACGATTTGTACATCTATTATAAAATATTTTTAATAATACATAAAAACTTCTCTATTTAAATAATACATAAAAACTTCTTTTAATTTTTTCAATAATATTTAAATTACGTGAAACTAAAAATTTTTGATTTGCTCTAGTCCAAAACCCTCGAGAATACTTCCCAAGCCATGAAACAGAAATCTATATGTGTGCGTACTTAGTCCGTTTTCTAAAATGTTCTATATTGATACGTATTGAATAGTGCTAAACATTGGCTTTATACATACATATATTCCATAGAGCCTAAACTACTATCCATACAGGAAAATAGTCTTCTATTAATTTAAAGCTTGGTCCCTTACCTTCCCAAAGTCTAAACTTCCTATATACCTTACTTAACAAAATAATAAAATAGTTTTGAATACAAAGTAACCTGACCATTTTACGCTCAATACCTCTCAGCCAAAACCCTCGAGAATACTTCCGTAACCCCCGCAAGATACAAGCCATGAAAAAGTCCAAAAAAGAGAGCAGCGGGCCGGTCAGCAGGCGACATCCACAGTCTTCTTGCCTTGTCTTACTGTAGGAGTTTTTCATATAAAAGTTGCTTGTATTTTGATCAAACGCTATAATTTCCGTAAATTTGTTCTACATGCTATTTTTTTTTTAACTATTAGAAAGAAAACATATTTGGCTGCAATTTGTTTTAAATTCATTTTGCTGTGAGAGCGACAGTTTTGGGCTTTAGGACCTGTTTAAGATGAAATTTGTTTTTTCCTCCATGACGAGTATACAAAATGCCGTGAGAGTGAGCTCTTACTGCATGCTGTACCCGGCACGTTAAGGCCTCTTAATGTGTCGGTGCCTTCGGAGACTTCATGGCTTCCGGGGGTTACGATACTTCCCAAGCCATGAAGCAGAAATCTATATGTGTGCGTGCTTAGTCCGTTTTCTAAAATGTTCTATATTGATACTTATGGAAAAATGCTAAACGTTGGCTTTATATATGCTATAGAGCCTAAACTACTCTCCATACAGGAAAATAATCTTCTAATAAATTAAAGCTTGGTTCCTTACCGTCCCAAAAGCTGCACTTCCTATATACCTTACTTAACAAAATAATAAAATAGTTTTGATTACAAAGTAACCTTACCATTTTACGCTCAATAGCTCTCAGCTGAGTGATAATTGCATGTGCGTATGTGCAGCCGGAGTCCGAATCTGTAGGCAGCTACATTCGATATCATCAGCCCACGGCGTGCCATGACGGCACAGCGACATTACAATGATTACTCAGCTGAGAGTTTTTGTTTGAGGAATCGTAGTCATTTGGTAAGATAATTTTTTTTAAATAATTTTGTTAGGAAAAGTATGAAAATTTTATTACGGTTCGGAGAAGATAAGAAAGCAAGCTTAAGATTAACAGAACGCCATTTTTCTGTATGAATAGTAGCGGAGGAGCTATTCAAATCAAACTTTTGTCACTTTTACATAAGGACACTGCAAATATTTTGGAATGTAAGGACTACGTTGGGCCTCGCATGTGGTAGGGAGGGAGTCTGCTTCATGGCTTGTGAAGTATTCTCGAGGGTTTTGTTTAGTCTCATTTTCTATTTCCCCGGAAATTCTAAGGAAACCGAACTCAGAAACTTAGGGTTGCCATTTGAATAGAATTATATGTACCAAAATGTCTTCATGTAATATACCAAAAATGTGCCAGGGTATTTCCTAGAATGTACTGATAACGTACCAAAGTTATATGTCAAATATACTCTACAATTGACAAATTGAAATGTTAAAATAGTACTTGTTTTGAAAAATATAAAACTTTATTTTCAACAAAAATATGTGTTATATTAACAAAAAGTAAACCTTATTATTTACCAAAATCAACAAATATGCATAAGAAAATATCACAAGAAAAAATACCTACCTTAATTCAAACAGCCTTACAAATACATTAAAAGGTTAATTAAAGAATTAAGGTATTTATAAATCTTAAAACGCATGAAATGATGAAATAGAAATTAGAAAGTCTTTTCCAACCACCAAAGAAAATTTTTCTTAGAGAAAAACGAATGGAAATATAAGAGAAGATAACATATTGCAATTCTTCTTTAATTTAAAAGTTACGTGACTGAGAAGAATTTTCTGAAAGAATGTAATGGTCACTTCAAAATTTTACATTTGTTACATGTTTATGCAATTGTTATGGAAAAATATTATAAAAGATGATTGTGGGAAAGGGCTCTGCGGAAAATGTACCATTTTTGATTAAATTGTACCTTTGTACCAAAAATTAACAAAGCAAGAAGTATGTATACCACTTTTGGTACATACATATGTATGTACCAAAATGGCAGCCCCCAAAAATTTACAAAATGCCGCCGTTTTTATGATATTTTTTAGAGAGAATTTTTATTGAGGAGAAATTATTCGCAATATAGAAATTGTTCGTCAGATATATTATGCTGCGGCCATGACGATATAATTCGACCATAAAAAGCTTTACTTTGGCTAATGAACAAATTTGTAACATCCAATCCGTCGACCGACGCAAATGTGGTTAGCAAGCAAACAAAAGCTTTGCATTCTGTCCTGAGCGAATGAGCATTTCTGTGAAAAATTCTTCACGCCACCGACCATACCAAGAATTTTATGATTTTTGTCATTGCGCTAAAATAAAAAAAAGATTTTTCTGCAAGCATAAACTTTAGTCACGCACACAAACTCAACAAACTTCTTGTGTTCTCATTGCTACTCTCGTCCCGCTCCAGCCTGATGTGTGGAACCTAAGAGGCAGGCATGCAAGCCCATAGCCAAGCAAGCTAGAGCCGGCCAACTGTCTAAAGTTTAGTGGTATGCGATTGTGTTATTTTACATATACGCAGGCGTAGATGGAATCAATTTGGCTTGGCATCGCGTTCTTCTGTCGTTTTCTTATACTGAAACAGAGATCCATTTCATTTCAGTTTTTGTTTGCATTGAACTTGGAGACGGTCGACGAGAGAATTTGTGAACGCGATTGTTCTTGGAGTTTTACTTGTGAAAAATTATAAATTTCTTAGAATTATTGTGTGACAGTGACTCGCGTTCTAGTATAGTTCTACTCCTGTTACTGTGCGTGATTCAAATAAAAAATGAAACAAAACGATATACTTTACGATAATATTAAATTAGCGGAAAATGTAAAAAAATATCCATGCATTTGGAATTATACCATTCAAAAAAATTGTGCCCAAGATGTTTTGGAGAATGCTTGGGGAGAGCTTTCTAAGACCATGTCTGACACACGTAAGTTGAGGAGTTCACCACAGTTTTTATTTCCATTCACGATTACGCGCGTAGAACTAATAAATAGTAAACGACAATTGAAGGTGGACATAATTTATGCCGAAATTTACGTGGCATAAAAATTTTATCGGGAAAATTTTTAGTTCAGATTTTTCGATGGAATTATTTGCTAATGAGAAAAGAGAAAGAGATTATACTAGCGATACTGCGCATGGCGGAAGCGGAATGAGTTTAGTAGGTACTTTTTCTCGCTCAAGTAATAAACAGCGCTGTTGAATATAATTTAATGAGCTCACTTATATATTTATATATTGAATACCTATGTATGGAAATAAATTTAAACTTTTTTCTTTGTTTTAAGAATTTTCTACACATTTTTCTCGAGAATTTCATAAAAAACATTTAATGCGGAATTTTTGCAATTTGTTCTTCTGATGGTTTAGGCAGGTATAAAAAGGAGACAGGATTGAAATACAAATGCCTATTAAAGGGGAAGCTTTCAAATGTAAGAAAAAAAAAATGGGAGGCACACGCTACATTTAGAAAAAATACTAGCAAATAAGAAAATGATTCTCTTATTTAACTTTGGATAATCTAGTATACGTACACTACCCTCATTTCCTCCTATTTTTTACTTCATACTTCAAACAATGAAATTCCATGAAATATGAAACGGTATAATTCCAAGAAATTTGAACAAAATTGAGATCACGTTCATACAGCTCAATATTACTGTGAGAAAACTATAAGGCAATCAGTATTAAGTGGCAGCTTAGAATGCTTGTGAAAATTTTCATCCTATATTTTGGTTAGTGAAGATAATTTAGAACTGTTACTTTCAACTTTTCGAATTAGTATTTAATTTGAGTAAAATGTTTCGCAGAAAAAAGTTACGTGGGAGCGAGACCAGCGTGAGTAATGATTTGAAGGACAAACAATTTTATTTTTCCGATATTTCGAGAATTCAGAATTATTTAAAGTTAAGGGAAATTATTGTAAAAGATGCCAGCATGGGCCACCAAGAACGCCACTCTACGTGAAATATTATGTGCTATTTTGAACATTGCAGCCAATTCCATGCTTACTGCGCACAAATAGATGTAGAGTCTGGCGGTAAAACCAATTTAAGGAATTTGCAGAACCGAAGCATATTAAAAGATGAAAAAATCTAAAAAAAAACCGCCGCTTACAGGTCGTCATGAAATGAACAAGAAAGACTAACATCAGCGAACAGTGAATACACTGGAAGAAGAAACAGAAAAAAATATTTTTTTCTAACGAAAAACGATTTGACTTGGATAGTCTAGATGGATTTCGTTACTATTTTCATGGTTTACGCAAGTACCCACTTATGTTAATTAGAAGGAAAATGGGTGGAAGAGCAGTAATGATATGGGCAATCGGATATCATTGTAAAAGTGATATTAAGTTTATCAGCGGTAAAATGAACAGCGAGTTTTATGTAAAAATGATCAATAAATAATTAACAAAGTAGAAAAAATAAAAGTTACCAAAAGTAATTTTATATTTCAACAAGATAACGCAGTTGTCCATACAGTAAAACGTGTCAAAGAGTTTACCTTGGTGAAAAAGTAGATCTGTGGCCATGGCTGACGCGATCTCCCGATCTTAATATAATAGAGAACTGTTGGGGTAATTTAACGCGAGATGTCTATTCCAACGGCAAGCAGTTTAATACAGTTCAAGATTTAAAACAGTGCATCGAAGGAAAATGTAAGTCTTAATTAAAAAATAATTAAAAACCTTTACCAACCATTACCGAAGATGATGAATGAAGACTTAAAAATAAAGGTGGTGCTAAGACATTACTAAAAAAAAAAAAAAATGATTAACTTTATTTTATTTTTAATAAATACTCTTGAAACCATTTTCCTGTTTTATACTTTTGTCGGGCTTTTCACTTTAAAAAATTTGAAATTTTAACAAAAAACAATTATGATTTTCTAAAAATATTATTAATCAAATATATTCACATTTATCGGGCGTTTCACATATCACAAAAACTTGAAGCCAAGTTCGTATGTTTTGGCACGGAGTGTAGGTACGTATCTGTCCAAAACAATATGAACAAATAACCTGTAACTTTTAGAGTAAATTAACGAAACAGAGTAAAATACCCAATTACCACCCACTCAAGGTTTTTTTTACTTTAACATTCAATAGTATATTGTGCTACTAATGTTGTCAAAAAACAAAATATTAATATACGAAAAGGATTGCATTCTTTGTATTTACTGTACAATCATAATATGCTATTAATATAATTATCATTATTTTTGAGTTTTTCCAAAAATTTTTAGTTCCCGGCTACCATCTTCAAATTTAGGCCAAAACATATCCAATTTCCGTTTTTAGAGCTAAATGTAAAGCCTCTTTTTCTCAGTGGTACATCAATCAACAATTATTTCCTCTATAGCTTCTGTGAAAACAATTGAAGGTCCAGATTTTGCAACACCTTCTGATAGTTTTTCTTTAAGATTAGATCTGGAAATTCAGTAAATTGGGCTTTGTTTTTATTCACACTTTCTTTTTTCTGAATCACCTGTAGTACTTCCTCCTCTGTATAGCCCCTCTTCGATGTATGTGCCAGCTAGATGATAAACATTTTTAATAACAATTACCTATGCTTTTTAGGGCTCCTATTTATAAAATTCTACACAAATTTGGGTTACCAGCTGCGAAAAGAAGCAAAGCTTCCCTTTCCGGCAACGGCCGACCATGATTCAAATGTTACTGAAAATTGTTATCTAAATACACAAAATTTCTTTAAATTAATAAAATAAAAGAAATTAGATTAGATTGGATTTGTTAGCGTTAGCCTCGCAGTCACTGCGACCTGAAAGATCTATTGTGAGTCCCCGTTGAATTTACTCCATTTCTAGGTTCAGACTGTTAATAAAGTCTTGAACGATTCTGGGATTAAGGTTCCACACGTAACTTGGTGGAGGAAAGGCATGTTCAAGGTGGAGCAATATCCGCCTGGCCAATGCTTCGCAGTTGCAGAGCAAGTGCTCCGAGGTTTCGTGAGCATCCTGACAGAAGCGGCAGGATGAAGTTTCAGCCAAACCCAGCAATGGCCTGAGAAGAGCTCAGTAAAAGAAATAATTTTACCTAAAATTAAAATACTATTTGATAACTGCAAGAAAACATACTATAAAAGCCTTACTATGTAAAGCCAATTATTACTACCTATTTGCCGTACTTTGTCTAGTTAAGCAATGCTACAACCCTCATCCATGCACTTGCTGCCACAGATCATTGACTATTGAACATAAAAATTTTTCATACCTTAGCAGCACGTGGATGAACTCATTTTGCGTACATACAGGAAAAGTTTCGATGGGCGCAAAATAAACAAGAAATGAGTTCTTATGCGGTAAACATAACCATCATAGGGCTCTTTTAAAGAGTGTGGCCGTGAACTGGGGGTAGCCAGGAATAGATTATTCTATCCTATAACAAATTAATAACTACATATAAAGGGTGCTTCCTCCATGATGGGCAATACAGCCGGGGTCTTTTCAATTGTTTCGGAGTTACAGGGTGATTAAGAAAAAAAACTATTTTTTCACAAAACACCCTATGTCTTAAAAGGTACAGGGCGTGCGGTCACAGCAGCTATTAGCTCTTAACCTATGCTCAAAGATAATTTGTTCCTTTAGTAACTGAAAACACGTTAACGGCTGCAGTTAGGACATAGGGTTTAAGTCAAATTAAAGAAGAGAGTCCATAGCTTACAGTTTTTATAAAAATAAGTTATGTGAACCACCTTTTTGTAAAAAAGAGGTGGAACTAAACAAGGTAATAAAATCCGACATTTTTAGCTCAGACCCCCATAACTCCTTAGATGAGAGGGGTATGGGGCTCGTAGAGCAGTCGTTGAAGTTCTGCATACAATAAGCTCTTAACTGTGACCGTACGCCCTGTAACTCTAAAGATACAGGGTGTTTTGTGAAAAACTAGTTATTTTTGTTAATGACCCTGTAACTCCGAAACGGTTGATATGCCCCCTTCCCCCTTATAATTTTTTGTTTGCCTACGTGAGTACTATCATCACCTCCTGCTCTATTGACCATCATGGAGGAAACACCCTGTATACATACCTAGCATAAAAAACTCATAAGCAAATCTAATTAATAGTTACACAGATGGAAATTAAATCAAAAACACTAATATAATTATTGGCATAATTCAAAAAGGAAATTCAATTAAAAACACCAGAAAAAATTTTATTTATTTTTTAATAATGCGTCGATTCCCCTTTAGTTTTAAAACTTCTATGAGACGAACTGGCATGGACATGAGAAACTTTTCTAATGTTTCGAAAGGTATTAATGAGCGCTATTGCCGAATTTAATACTTGAAAGTATTCAATCGAGGAGTATTTGGGCACTTGGTGGAACATGATCGTATTATGTAAAACCCTCATTATTAGAACTAGGGTAAAACGAAAGCAAAACACTTGTATGTAAATATTCCACATATATATTTCTTATAAGTTGTAACAAATTTAAAACTACGTTATCAACTACTAAATACAAAATCCCGTCGCGTTTCGCCTTATTGGGGCATGTATGTAAATATTCCACATATATATTTCTTATAAGTTGTAACAAATTTCAAACTACGTTATCAACTACTAAATACAAAATCCCGACGCGTTTCGCCTTATTGGGGCATTATCAAGGGCTGGCTACTGACTGCAAGCAGAGTTAGGTAACTTATAAAAATAGGCCTGGTTTAAGTAGCGGACTTCTATCTGAAAAATCTATTTGGTCATTCACTAATACATTGCCATTAGCTAGAGCTCGCCTAATTTCGAAAATTTCATATTTATCAAGTATAAGACCATTGCTTAAATTGTGTAATAGAGTAAGGTTATTGATGTTTATACTATGATTTTCTATAGCAAGATGTTTTGAGAGACTCGAGTTAGGCTTCATGTGTTTAGCTCCTGCGACATGTTCAGAAAATCTAGTTTTAATTTTTCGTTTTGTTTTGCCAATATATTCCGCGGAGCAGTCGTCACACTTAATTTTGTATATACCTGTTTTTTCTAAATTTGAAACTTTATATTTTATTTTGTTGTTAACCAAAATTCTCTTTAAATTATTATTGTTAAGAAAGGCTGACTTAATTTGTATTTCAGTAGAACATTTTTAAGGCTATTAGTTGTACCCTTAATATATGGGACTTTTCGCCATTGAAAATTATTGTTGCAATTGACAACCGGAAAAATTAAATTTAATGCTGCATTGCTATTTTTTTGGTATAAAAGTTTATAGACTATTTTCTTCGTGTAACTGTTATTTGTAGCAAACCAGGCCTATTTTTATAAGTTACCTAACTCTGTTTGCAGTCAGTAGCCAGCTCTTGATAATGCCCCAATAAGGCGAAACACGGCGGGATTTTGTATTTAGTAGTTGATAACGTAGTTTTAAATTTGTTAAAACTTAAAGAAATATATATGTGGAATATTTACATACAAGTGTTTTGCTTTCGTTTTACCCTAGTTCTAATAATGAGGGTTTTACTTAATACTTTAGTTTTGTTCAAGAAAGATTTTTTTGGGATTCTCCGGTATATAGCAAAAGCTAAAAAATGTTCTAATTTCATCACACAACCCATTCATTTTTGGTGACAAGTTTCAAGCCTTGGTTTGACTCATCAACAGGTCCCAAATAGCGAAATTGGGTGATTTGAAAAACAAATGAAAAAAAGAAAAAAAGAAGAAAGAAATGAAAAGTTTGAGAAAAATAGAAAAACAGTTTTTTTTTTTTAAAGAACAGATTCATTCATTCATTCATTTTTTTTAATAAATAAAAAAATTGTTTTTCTATTTTTCTCAAACTTTTCATTTCTTCCTTCTTTTTTTCATTTTTTTCATTTGTTTTTCAAACCACCCAATACCGGAGAATGCCAAACATTTTTTTCTTGAACAAAATTAAGTTTAACCCGGTAAAAAGTCCAAAAGAGTAATCTTTAAGTTCTGTAGTTCTGTAAGTTACCTTACATTAGAATAAAGTATCCAACCAATCAATTGGACTACTGAAATCAGAGCTACGAGCTGACTACTCTAAAACATTTATATATATATATATTTCTAAACCAATTTTTGCCTTTGCAATGTAAATCGATGTATTATCTTCCTGAAAAATAATTAATGTCATTCTCATAACTAAATTAATTTCTAATAACTTCATATATACCTACCTAAATACTTTTCAGATTTAGAAAAGCTAGAATTGGTTTAAGAACCAATTCTTATCATACCCTAGATGAATGCCCGTATTAATTTCATATGGTGGTCCATTTGGAAGTTTCTTTTTTGAATTGGTTTTTTGCTTATATTTTTAGAACGGTTCGTCGGACAGCAAAATTGATTATAACAAATTTCATATTTTGAAGAACTTTCAGTACAATAAAAACGTCTAGGCCTGATCATTTTCACGGTATAAGTAAAACACCAAAATTGTTATATGGCACACCAAGAAGCGGTTGCCCGACTTAGTCCATTTTTGAAAATTCATTTAGTATTACCATGAAAACACCCACGCCCACGCGCTCAGGCAGTGCCCAAATATATAGTAAAGAACGAAATTTTTGTATTGCAACCCTACGAAGAAGTTACCCGATTTATCCCATTTTCGAACTTAAGTTTACTTATTTCCTTAAAATAAGCCCGTATGCAAAATTTCACCTCTCTAATTGAGGGCGGTCAGACATGCAAAAATCAAAATAGCTTTTAATATTATTTGTGGGTGTCCAATCCATTTTGCTCTACCATCATTATTTCTGTGAATTTCACCTAGGATATAATAACCTAGCCGTCAAGGGCTCTCATCCCTGAAAATAACAGTCTTCCATTCGCCAGTCTATGATGATGGAATTTCACGCAAAACAGTCTTGGGTTTTTTTAGTTCTGAGTCAAAAGTGGTTTCTTATTTACAACATTTTTTAAAATTTGCTGTAGTGAAGCGACATATGATCAGTTTTTTCCCTGACAAAACACAGCACAGGAGATTAAATTAGTAGTGACATACGGTCAGGTTAAAAACTGGATCAGGCTTATAGGTTGAACTCACCTG
Source organism: Dioctria linearis (assembly GCA_963930735.1). Taxonomy (NCBI): domain Eukaryota; kingdom Metazoa; phylum Arthropoda; class Insecta; order Diptera; family Asilidae; genus Dioctria; species Dioctria linearis. Next base: position 202,311,536 of record OZ005742.1, read on the forward strand.
AAGATAGCTCTGGTTTAGCCCTCTGGTTTTCTCATTCAGTATTATGAGAAAAACACAAGTTAATGCTTCCTTAAAATTTTAACCGTCTTTGGGATGTAAAAAAATGTGTAAAACGTATATTGCTTTTACAATGATGAGTGCAAAGTCTGGGACTAGAAAGCACGTGATTTTACGGTGAAACGTCATTTTGAAAAAAGCATATCTTGAGAACGCAGCAACCGATTTTTCCGATTTAAATCGGCTAGCATATACTAAAAGAGAAATCTCTTGAATAGCTTTTCAAATTCGCCAGTATGTAGAAAACAACGTGCTTGGTTATTGAAAGATGTAAACATTTTTCCTTCAGAAAAGAACAGGTATATTTCTCTTTGTCACATACATGCTCCATTTTCTTATATGCTACATGCCGGGCCCAACAAGAGCTATATACAAGCCAGTGACCTCTACTGCAATCGGAGTAGATCTACTCCATCTGCATCGCTGATAAGATATATGTACGTACTTAACGAAATCTACTCCATTTTCATCATCTGCACAAATACTACTAGTACTCTGTTTCATCATCTACTGTTTTAAAATTTTGGTTATACATAAAAATTTTAAAAATTGGACTTGGTCAATACATGTATAGGAACTGGCAAAATATATGATATATTTATGCTCCTTACCTCACAGTAGTGCTGCTGCTGACCGAATTTGTTTAACATTAAATTTGATAAAAAACAACACAACGAATAAACTTGCATTAGCACAGTCAGAAATGTCATGTTAAGTAAGGAATTGATAAAGCATGTAAAGATGGAGTCATAAAAACCCAGTGTTGAGTTACTATCATTTGCATCATATTTCAAAATCCATCATGGTGCTTATTTTTGTGAAAAAAATTAATTATTATTATATTTATGAAATACATACAATGGTATGTTTGTAATATTCGAAGAAATGTTGTTCCTATGTTCCCTAGGCTGCTGTCAGGGTGCGCGCGAGAAGCGGAGCCGAGCTGAAAGCTGGCCAGTGCGAGAGCTCGCACGAACACGTCAAAGTGGAAGCAAAGCGGAACTGAAGGCAGAAACACATCCAAGCAAGCCTCAGGCTTCCTCGCAGCTCGCCTCAAGGCTTGCCTCATAGAAATGAAAACAAAATGACACCACCGAGCTCGGTACTGTCATTGTAATTTTGATGGTATTTGCGACAATTCTTTTACATTCTGAGCAGAAATAATTTATTATCGGCTTTCAAAAATGTTGATTATAAATTTCAAGTGATCCTTAAGTGCCAAATATCTCGTTTGACAAAGCAAAATTGAAGAAAAAAAGAAATCTGTTGACAGAAGTAGGCCTGAGAGAGAAAAATATTCAACATTGAGCAAAGCGCGCTTTGCGGCTGGTCCTTGAGGCTAGCTGCTGGCTTGGTTTTGTGTTGCATCATTTAAAAACCCGTGTTGGAAATTTTGACAACACCTCGTGGAAGCCTCGAGGCCTGGATGTGTTTCTGCCATAAAAGCAAAGCTGATTTCAAAGCGCAAAGCGAGAAATCTGGTTGTGCATTGTTTTCTCTCGTGGTTTGTTCTTGAAGTTAGTATAGAAATGGCCATACACACAAAAATCTTAATTTACTGTGTGGGTTATGAAATTCCACATGTTCCCTTCTTTTAATACATATTTAATGGATGCGAGGAAAATGAGTTTTTTTTTTGTAAAAAAATAATTTCAAATATTTTACGAACGACGAATCCATAACTTAATTTTCCGAATGTCACAACTAAATGTAGTGAAAACTAATGTTTAAACCAAAAAGTACATGTAAAATCATAAATGCGTCTCGCATTCACTCGGACATCTTCTCGCATAGCTTGTCGCATGAACAAGCTCTGCTTTAAACTCCACTCTGATTCTCGCGCTCACTCTGACTGCAGCCTAAAGGCCGTGACACATAAAAGCAGAAAGCAGCGACAGAAGCAGAGTTTTTTCTGAAACCATGGAACTGTTCGATCACTAACAAATTGAAAGCAGAGGCAGCAGCAGAAGCAGAACTTGAAAGTTGATCAAATCTCAAAAATTCTGCATCTGCTCAGTACTGCCAATATAAAGAGAGCTAAAATTTGTATTTCATTGTTGGCGTCCTTTCTTTTAAAATTGTCAGAGAGGTTGATGCGAGAAAAACAAAATGTCTATGGAGGACAAAATAATTAATGTTTGTTAGATATAACAAATTAATTCACAATATCAAATTCTTGAAAATTATAACACCTGACATTTTTAGTTGACAAGTATCTGTTTTCTGCTTCTGCTTTCAATGTTGTTGGCAAAGCAGAAATGTAGAATTTTTGGTCCTGCCTTTGCTTCTGTCGCTGCTTTCTGCTTTTAATGTATCACGGCCTTAAGTCTTATTAATTTAGTAATTTGAATGGAATATTTTGCTGTATGAATGATTTTTTACTTTTTACCTGTAATTATGGATTTTGAGGACCGTAAACACCAACGAGGATAATCCTATTTCCCGTGTAAAGATTATTCTTATCCGCGAATAATCCCGCTTTTTTTGGACGTAAACACCAACTCGTGTAAAACCATGTATTTTTTGCTTATGTGGCATTACTTTCGGACATTTTCGGTATGTCAAATGACAGGGACGCGACGTGGACAGTTTGAATTTGCATTTTGCTTTCTGCGTTATTACCACCAGGAGAAGAAATTGGAATAAGAGTCCCGTCAACAATCTCAAGAACATTAGGAAATCCAAACCTATCATAAAACTTATTTTTGACAATAGCAACTTGTTCATTTGTTGCAGGCATTTTTATGAAGGATTTTGCTAACATGCCCAATGCTACTGATACTCTTTTAGCAACTCTTCCACATGTAACCTGATGTACACCAAATAAATCACCAGATACTATTTGGAAAGAGCCAACAGCATTGTATCTCAAACAAATCAATACTTGAATCAAAACTGGTATACGATTGTCGTGATAAGCAAGGTTTTCCTTCAACAGTTCTGCTATTTCACAAACAATATCTTTTGGAAATCTAAACCTTTTGATGAAGTCGTCATTATCGTATTTTTCCATGGGATATATTCTTTCGAATAACATTCTTTGCCTAAATCTTGGTGGTAAACTTGCCACTGCTCGAAGAAGCTCTATATCCTCTTCATCCGACGAGGAATTAGTCGATGAACTCATCTCAAAATTTTCACATACAAAACTTTGATCCGATTCACTAGCATCCATTTTAATAATTTAATTTAATTTTATTTACATTTTATGGAAATACGAACTGTCATATACAACTGTCACCTATTCGGAATAATCCTCGAATAGAAATTTTACCCCCGGAAAATCTCGGATAAAATATTACACCAGTGTAATACGAGGGATTAAATCTCGAGTAATCTTGGTTGGTGTTTGTATATTACACGTGAATATGGATTATTCTGGTTGGTGTTTACGGCCCTGATACTTTTTTTTTAATAAAATTATTCGTTGGAAAGTGTTTTTCATTCTACTCCATTTTTTTTCAAATCTATTCCAATTTTTGAAGCAGCCTACTCCGCTAATTGTGGCCTGGGGTACATGCTACAAGCTACAAGGTACTAATTTCAGTTTGCATATATGACGTACCGCAGAAACTGCTACATGGAGAGCTTCAAGCTACATCGACTGACCACGTTCATCGGAATACGCCTTGTAGCGGGTAGCTCGTAGAGTGTAGTTTGTAGCTTGCATCGTGTAGCTCACGATGTAGATTGGCCCCTTTCAAAATTTGCATTCATTTTTTATTCTATTTTTCTTAAATGACGCCTACTCTGATCGGTAATCTCTTTTTATTGAATAACTGTGCAAGAAAGAGCTATCACTTGTTAGTAAACGCTCGCCCATTTAAAAGAAAAATGGCTGCATGCTTTATATGTATATCTTTCATAAAAAAATCAGCAACACCGAAAATTTTTTGTGTTTTTTGTGAGGTAGGCGTTTTTTTTTCATTTTGAGATATTAATCTTTAAAGGGACCGTATATCCAAAGTAACGCAGTATGGGAGCGCTACTTCTATGTTACTTAGGCTATATAGTGACTTCAAAAATTTATATCTTCATTTGGAAGCCGAGCAACACTACATTTTCGATACGTACATAGATAACTTATATCTTTAAACTGTACGGAAACAGTGCTAGTGATCCCCAGTATAAAGAAATACTAAATTTCCCAGAGTGTAGTAGTGTTCCCATATTGCTTTAGCTTGGTGATATGGAAAAATCTAACAATTTTGAAAGATTTTGCGTGGAATGACCCAAAATAAATGACAAATCTACGGAACTATATCTAAATACAAAATCCGCTTGCCCAGAAATCTTTTACTCTTTCACATTAAAAATGAAGTGCATTGGCTTTCGATGTAATTTTACTCTGCCAGTGTAAAGTTCCCTCTGATAAGGAAAAATACCAAAGAGAACTTTAATTATACATTTATTATTTCTTCATTATAAAAACTGTGTGTTACTTTACACACACTATGCTAGCTCTGCAAAATACAATTTGATGATGATGTCGATGTTTGCTTTTTTCCAATAATGTTTTGTATAATATCAATAAGAAGTGATTTGAATTTACTACTCAAACGGAGAAATGTTATGCTAATGCAAAAGTAATCGAAATTTGTGTATTTCTTACAGGTAAACACTTTTTTTTTAACAATTATTTGTGGAAATATTAAATATTTAACTGCTTTTCCAACATAAACACTTAGGGCCGTATTCACCAAGCCATTTAATACAAATTTAATTTAAATTTAATTTTTACTGGGGGACCGCAATTAAATTTTTGTAGCTATTCACCAACCTTAATAAAATAAATAATTTCGGACATTTCGGACTAACAGCTGCAAGATTTCCGAATTTGGGAAGTGACAGTTCTCGTGAGAGTTCATGTAATTTAAATATTATTTAAAAAATTAAAAGAAGTTTTTATGTATTATTTAAATAGAGAAGCTTTTATGTATTATTAAAAATATGTTATAATATATGTACATTTCGTTTTAATTAAAAATAGCCCATATTAAGCAATTTCTTCTTCAAACTTTTAACTGCGCTATTAAAAATATGACATTGGACTGCATGACACTTCAATCAGCTGATATCGAAATTAAATTTATTTAAGAGAGGGTAAGGCCTCACTTAAAATTAAATTTAAATTAAATTTTCATTAAATCGACTCGGTAAGTGTGGTTGGTGAATAGCACTGACATATATAAAATGGACTGCTGATACTACTGAAATTCTTTACATTATTTGACATTATTATGGGATCACTTTTCTATAGTTGTCCCTTTTTGGTTTAACTACTTTATTCCGCTGAACAACAAATAATAAGTTCTATACAAAATACACCATAGTCCAGTTTCAGTTCAGTGGTTTTCCAAATGAATATATAGGATAGAAATAGATGGCAATACAATATTTGTAATCCTTTCTCTGTCCCCTATAGCTACTTTTAGGGGCAGGTAGACAAAAATTGCTTAATTTTATTTCTTTAAAAATCAAGTTTAAAAAATATTTGATGTTGTAGGAGATAAGCTTCCAAGAAGAGAAATAATTTTAAGTGCTTCTATAATTTGTTGAACTTTTAATATGAATATCAAAGCAAAAGTAAAACTTGAAATTAAGATAATTGTCACACCCTGCCAAAAAAAGTTGACCCATATGAAATAGCAAAGCAGGCAGTCCATGTTATATATGTCAGTGGTGAATAGCTTTAATTGACATTTTTTTTAATTTTGCTTGGTGAATATGGGCCTTAATAAATAAAATTTTCAGGAGAGAGAGAGAGAGAGAGAGAGAGAGAGTGAGACTAAACTACCAGACTACTACAACAAAAACGTTATAAATTATAATTTCTTCTCTTCTCTTTTCTTTTTCCAGCTGCAAATTTACGAATACGATGGAGAGCAATTAGAACTGGTTTTTTACGAGGGCGAAAACATCCTGCAAAAAATTCCGATGGAATTCTAGTAAATTCATATTATTTAGCTAAATATCTGACATTTCTAGAGCCATATGTATACGCCAGAACAAATAACTGCATAAATCAATATCGATTTTTAGAAGAAGACAACACAACAGACAATTCGGTAAATTATCAGGAAGATCAGATATGTGACATCGTTGTAGAAAAGCAAGAAGTTACAACAACTAGTAATGAATCAGTTCAAGGTGAAGACACATCAGATGAAGCAGCATCAAATATACAATTGTACAAGAAGAAATATCGTAATGTCGGTACAAGTCCTTTAAGGATATCAACGACAAGAATGAAGAGAAAAATAACTGTTGCTGACAACGGTGGTTGCGATGAAGCTAATAACAGTAATAATAATATGAATATACATTGGGTGAAGAAAAGAAGAGATAAAAGCGTGGATACCGATGGTAATCATGCATTTGTGTATAGTCTTCTGCCATATCTACGAAATATGACAGGGAAACAGAATCGAAGATTTCAACAGAAGGTTATCGCTCTCATTGATAATATTCTAGAGGATGCTGATTTACCACAAATGATTTTTCGCACTTTACCGCCAGGTGGATCGTCTGCGCAACCGCTAGGATGTTCATCTTATGGCAATTTTAATCATAGTATCGTTAAAGAAGATAAACATTTTTTCGATTTAACCGGAGACATGCATTGATCACTTCATATTTAATGAGAGTCTGTAAATTTTACATTTTTGTTAAGAAATAGAGTAAGTAGCTGTACTTGACTAATTAAAATTAATAAAAAAATATATTTAAATTCTTTTTCGTGAGAGAGATATATTTTATTTTATTTGACAGGACCGGAGGCACTAAAAATCTATCAACGAAAATTGTTTTTTTACTTTGCCTTATGCAAACTTTGCTAGAACATGACTAATGGTGAGATTTAAATTAATAAAGATTTGTGACAGTTGAGGAGATACTTTCCCGTTGACCATGATTTCTACCTGGAAGACAGCAACATTATTTTTAAGACTTCCACATCAAGTTTTGGATCCATATCTGCGTAAATTTTCGGGTGTGTCAGTGGTTGAAGAATAGATTGTGATTCATATTTCGCGTTAGATAAAATACTTTCAAGCTGGCGCCTAGAAGTCAAGCAGTTTAATAATCGCGATTGATGAGATGCCTCCTTAACGTTAGTCTAATGCAGAAAAGAGCAGAAAATCGAGTTTAATGAATCTGCTCTAAAGTGAACTGCAGTAAACTAGAACAAGATTTTCTGCTCTACCTTTTTCGAAGGAGTTACTTAGAGCAGGCTTTTGACAACTGTAAATTGTGTTGACAGCTCTGAAACAATTTAAATAATTGCATTTTTTGTGAAAAAAAAGTTCTGGTCTTTTCTAGTAGAATAATTTAAATAAAAATTGTGTTTTTATGTATTAAAAAAGGTTTCTTTACATTAATCATGCATTAATTTAAGCAATTGTGCTTTTTGTTGACAGATCTCAGAAAATTTTGTGTTTCATGAGCTGTCTGCTCTTTTGCGCCCTACTTTTAATTTGACAGTTAACCTAAGTTGAGCTGCTCTGAAGTTCATTAAACAGACCTAATGTGTATGTCGAGAATAGCATAAGTGCTGGAGTTCTAGAAGACTTGAGCGCTGCTGCACTTATGCCGAGAAGATACACTCTGCATCATGTTCAATAATTAGAAAAAATCATTCAACCAAAGATCAGTCTTCAACGTTCTGAAGCGCAGTTCGGAATGTAGTCCTACAGATCAATCTCGAAACTACCTGTTACTAAAATCAAAAACCAGTATAATCCATCCTAGAAAGCGTTAGAAAATATCTTTTTTATAGTTGATTTTATATTGGAGAAAAGCGTTGCATATTTTTGTTCTACTTGTCCAGTCTTTGTATGTCATTAGTTTGTCTATGGCTGGCTATAGGTACTATGTGAACAAAATTTCAGCTCTCTACGATCACGCGTTCTCAAATAGTATTAAATATAGTGAACAAGTAAAAATGCTAGAATTGGTCTAAGACCAATTCTTATGATACCCTTGATGAATGGCCGTATAAAATTTCGTATAGTCACCGATCTATGCAAATTTGATTTTTGAAGTGGTTTTTCGGATATGTTTCTAGAACGGTTCGTAGGACAGAAAAAATTATTATAACCAATTATATAGGGTTTCGTATTCTGAAGAAGTTTTTGGTACATTAAAAATGTCTAGGACTGGTAGTTTTCACAGTATATGTATAAAACCTAAATTTTTATATGGCAACACCAAGAAGGAGTTGCCTGATTAAGTCCATTTTTGAAATTTTATTTGCTATTACTATAAAATCACTATGTACGAAATTTCAGCTCTCTATGTTGACGCGTTCTCAGGCAGTGTCCAAATATATAGTGGAAAACGAAATTTTTGTATGGCAACCCCACGAAGGTGTTGCCTGATTTTTCCCATTTTAAACGGATTGGACACCCACGCATAGTATTAAAAGTTATTTTGATTTTTGCATGTCCGTCCGTCCGTCTGTGCGCACGATAACTCTAGAACGCGTATACTTAGAGAGCTGAAATTTTGTACACGGACTTTAAAAATAAAAGTAAAATTGAGTTCGAAAATGAGACAAATCGGGCAACTCCTTCTTGGTTTTGCCATATAAAAATTTAGGTTTTTTACGTATGCTGTGAAAACGATCAGTCCAAGACATTTTTATTGTACTAAAAATTTCTTCAGAATACGAAATCTTATAATATTGGTTATAATAATTTTTTATGTCCGACAAACCGTTCTTAAATATTTGCGAAAAACCACTTCAAAAATCATACTTGCACAGAGCGGGGTGACCGCCCGAAATTATATACGGGCATTCATCTAGGGTATCGTAAAAATTGGCCTTAGACCAATTCTAGCTTTTTTACTTGTTTTTTTTTTAACTATTAGATAGAAAACATGTTTGGCTGCAATTTGCTGTGCGAGCGACAATCTTATCATGGGCTTTAGGACCTGTTTAAGGCGAAATTTTAGTTTTTCCTGATAACGAGTATACAAAAAGCAGTGAAAGTGAGCTCTTACTGCATGCTGTACCCCAAAACCCTCGAGAATACTTCCCCCAAGCGTAATCGCCGGAATATACAAGCCATGAACAAAGTCGAAGAAAGAGCAGCGGGCCGGTCAGCACGCGACATCCACAGTTTTCTTGTCTTTTCTTACTGCAGGAGTTTTTCATATAAAAGTTACTTGTATTTTTTTCAAACGCTATAATTTCCATAAATTCGTTCTACATGCTATTTTTTTAAAACTATTAGAAAAAGATAACATATTTGGCTGCAATTTGTTTTAATTTCACTTAGCTGTGGGAGCGACAGTTTTGCGCTTTAGGACCAGTTTTTCCCCCATGACGAGTATACAAAAAGCAGTGAGAGTGAGTTTTTACTGCATGCTGTACCGACCACGTTAAGGCCTTTTAATGTGTCGGTGCCTTCGGAGACTTCATGGCATGCAATATATTCCGGGGGTTACGGTCGGTGCCTTCGGCGACCTCATGGCTTGTATTATATTCCGGGGGTTACGCCCCAAGCCATTAAACAGAAATCTATATGTTTGCTACTATCTATTCAGGAAAAGAGTCTTCTAGTAACTTACATACAGACGGTTCCTTACCTTCACAAAGACTACACTTCCAATATACCTTACTTAACAAAATAATAAAATAGTTTTGATTACAAAGTAACCATACCATTGTACGCTCAATACCTCTCAGCTGAGTGATAATTGCATGTGTGTATGTGCAGTCGGAGTCCAAATCTCGATTTCATCAGCAACGGCATGCCACGACGGCACAGCGGCGCATATACAATTATTAATCAGCTGAGAGTTTTTGTTTGAGTAATCGTAGTCATTTGGTTAAGATAAAATTTTTTAAATAATTTTGTTAGGAAAGGTATGAAAATTTTATTACGGTTCGGAAAATAAGAAAGCAAGCTTAAGATTATCAGAACACCATTGTTCTGTATGAATAATAGTTTAGGGCGGGGGAGCTATTCAAATCAAACTTTTGTCAGTTTTACATAAGAACTGGCAAAAATGTTAGAATGTAAGGACTCCGCTGGGCCTCCCATGTGGTAGGGAGAGAGTCTGTTTGTGAAGTATTATTTTGTTAAGTAAGGTATATAGTAAGTGTAGCCTTTGGGAAGGTAAGGAACCAAGCTGTAAATTACTAGAAGACTATTTTCCTGTATCGATAGCAGTTTAGGCTCTATAGCATATATAAAGTCAATGTTTGACATCTTTTTCATAAGTATCAATATAGAACATTTTAGAAAACGGACTCACAACGCATACATACAGATTTTTGTTTCATGGCTTGGGAAGTATTCTCGAGGGTTTGGACTCGGCCAAAACCCTCGAGAATACTTCACAAGCCATGAAACAGACTCCCTCCCTACCACATGCGAGGCCCCCCGTAGTCCTTACATTCTAAAATATGTGCAGTGTTCTTATGTAAAAGTGACAAAACTTAATTTGAATAGCTCCTTCGCCCTAAACTACTCTTCATACAGAAAAATGGTGTTACAATAATCTTAAGCTTGCTTTCTTATTTTCCGAACCCTAATAAAATTTTCATACCTTTCCTAACAAAATTATTTAAAAAATTTTATCTTAACCAAATGACTACGATTACTCAAACAAAAACTCTCAGCTGATTAATAATTGTATATGCGCCGCTGTGCCGTCGTGGCATGCCGTTGCTGATGAAATCGAGATTTGGACTCCGACTGCACATACACACATGCAATTATCACTCAGCTGAGAGGTATTGAGCGTACAATGGTATGGTTACTTTGTAATCAAAACTATTTTATTATTTTGTTAAGTAAGGTATATAGGAAGTGTAGCCTTTGGGAAGGTAAGAAACCAAGCTTTAAATTACTAGAAGACTATTTTCCTGTATGGATAGTAGTTTAGGCTCTATAGCATATATAAAGTCAATGTTTGGCACTTTTCCATACGTATCAATATAGAACATTTTAGAGAACAGACTCCGAACGCACACATATAGATCTCTGTTTCATGGCTTGGGAAGTATTCTCGACGGTTTTGCACCGAGTGGTTTTGGTCGGTGCCTTCGGTGACTTCATGGCTTGTATGTACGTACACTTGCAAATTCTTCCCAGTTGCGGAATCCAGCCCTTGCTCTCCAATAATTATTTCCAGGCGTTAGAAACGGAATAACATATGTACATACTTAGTATACCCTATGATTTCATCTAGGGTATAAAAATAATAAAAAAATTCAAGTAACCGAAAAAAACTACGATTTCCCCGCGAATAAAAAAGAATACATATGTATACGTACATATATGGTTCAGTTTCAGATTTGAATTGTGATGAGGACAAGGCTGCCGCTAAACGCTAGCTTTGCTGTGCTGCTGATGGTATGAAAATATATTTGGCAACCTTTATCCTACATTTGTCTTATATTAGTGAGAGCGTTTATGATATATTACGTTAATTTAGTTGTAAGTATACCTCCATTTCCAATTCAGGGAGTTTTCCCAACTAAACAGCTTCCAGATATTTCTACAGCCTTCAATAATATAGACAGCCGCAAAAAGTGAAGCCAGCATAAAATATGCCTTTTATGTTGCGAGTGATTGATGCTGCCACAATTTAAGAAAAATATTTACAGAAGGGAAATTGTCACATATAAAAGGTAATTCTTTACTGCAAAAAACCCTCTAAGGGTATATTTTAGTGTGAACGTATTGAAACAAATTTCCATTGAAATATTCTTATAAGGTAGATATGGAGACATGATTCACATTAGATCAAGCATGATTCAGGTATTTGGATTAGTGCATAGATACTTGATAGGTAATTTAGTCTGGCTATAGCAACTAAATTTATAATAAAACGAAGCATTGGTTTAGGTATTCTGACATCAGAGTATTAACCATTTTGCTCCTTTACTTAGGAAATTATAAGCATTCATCGTCGACAATTTTAGAAACTTATTCCAACTCATTCATTTTTTATGATGCCAAAGCTGCCGCTCTTCAAGAAAATTAAGAATATGCTTACCTTCGTTTATCTGACTACCAAATTATATAATAATCGATCAAGACTGACAATATCGCCACTCAAAAGAATGTCTTTTTTCTTCGCTTATTCAAAAATTAAAGTGGTATTACTAACTTTAAAACTGTATGCACACCACATAAAATGTTGGAGCTGTTACTTTGATTCTTGAAAACTATACAGAATACAGAGAATTTTCACAATATTCATTTCTCAAGTTTAAAAGGAATTACAATTCGTGAATAAACCTATAAACTTTTAAGATTTTTACATAAGTCAGAAATACTTACTTTTGTTATAAAATATAAAATCGTAATTGTAATTCAGGCCTAATAGTAATTTGGGATGTTTTGCCCCTCTACCACCATAGTTATGCTGGCAACAAAAGCTTTGTATGAATTGGGAACGGCATGCACAAGAAGACCCTCGAGAATACTTCACAAGCCATGACGAAACAGACTCCCTCCCTTCCGCATGTAAAACTGACAAAAGTTTGATTTGAATAGCTCCTCCGCTCTAAACTACTGTTGATACAGAAAAATGGTGTTCTGATAATCATAAGCTTGCTTTCTTATCTTCTAAAGCGAAATAAAATTTTTATACCTTTCCTAACAAAGTTTTAGAAAAAAGTATTTGAACCACATGACCAGGCTGCCAGATTCCCCGATTTATCGTATTTTCTCCGAATTTCAAGTATAATTCCGATTCCCCGATTTTGGCTCTGTTATTTCCGATATTTTACAGCCTCTTCCGATTTTTAGAGATTTTCACTATTAACCCATATTTTATTATAATAACGCAACATGAAAAGTTGATAAAAGCAAGGAACTAGTTCCTATAGACATGCGAAAATATGGATCAGATGCGTGAAAATGGAGAATGTGGTTAAAAAATTGAGCAAACCTCAAATTTTTCCATTGTCACTTTTTCTTTTTGTTCAGTTCATTTCACAATCTTATTTTTTTTCTAATAGGAACTGTGCATTTTTAGTTCTACTTTGATGTGATGATAAATTTATAGTCAGAAAAAGTAAGATTAAATGCAGGTACATATAAACAAATTTACATATCTTGAAAATCTTGATTTTTCTAGGAAAGGAGGATTTACACTTAGTACCCGTACCACGGTCAGTGCCAGATGATGGAATATTGCCGAAAATAGCGGTAAAATTATAGGGTTTGATTTATATAACATTTGTAATTGTGAGCATTGAAATATTTGCAGAAAAAATCGTATGTCCAAATTGTGGCAACATGATGCGAAATTAAAAAACTGCTTTGTTGAAAATGAAAATCATGACGCGACCCAAAATATTGCATTTTGCAAAGTGTGCTCTGTTTCACAGATAAATATTAGCGAAACAAAGCTGAAAAATTGATTGGATAAGGAAATCTTAAAAGGCATTTTATTGTCCAAAGATTTTTTGACAAAAAATAAAGAGAAATGTTTTAATATGCATATAAATGAAAACATGCTTAAATGTTTTAATTCTATAATGTATTAAAAATAGTTTAGTATAAATAATACTGTATAAAACTTAATAATAAGATTGAAATAGGGCAAGTGGCAATAAGAATGTTAATCTAATCTATTTTATAGTTCTGGATACCTCCTTAGGTTTTTTTAATTTATATATTATTGGATTTCTATTATTTATGTTTTGAACAAGTAATTATGTAATTTAATTCTAGACCGATTTTCAGAGCCAATTCACGATTTTCTCCAGTATTTTCCCAATTTTTGTATGTTGCCATCTGGCAGCACTGAGCCTACGATTCCTCAAACAAAAACTCTCAGCTGAGTATTCATTGTATGCCACTTGCCGTCATGGCATGGCATTCCGTGGCCTGATGAAATCGAATGTAGCTGCCTACAGATTCGGGCTCCGGCTGCACATACACACATGCAATTATCACTCAGCTGAGAGGTATTGAGCGTACAATGGTAAGGTTACTGTGTAATCAAAACTATTTATTTTATTATTTTGTTAAGTAAGGTATATAGGAAGTGTAGTCTTTGGGAAGGTAAGGAACCAATCTGTAAGTTACTAGAAGACTATTTTCCTGAATGGATAGTAGTTTAGGATCTATCTATAGCATATATAAAGTCAATGTTTGGTACTTTTCCATAAGTATCAATATAGAACATTTTGTAAAACGGACTCACATCGCAAGCATATAGATTTCTCTTTCATGGCTTGGGAAGTATTTTTGAGGGTTTTGCTTGGGAAGTATTCTCGATGGTTTCGCCTTCAGCTAGAAGGCTCTGGATATTTCATACTCGCGTCATCGAACGCATTTTTGCCTCATTCAGCAAGCCATTTACAAAAATAGAAAATAAAGAAAGTATGGCAGTATGGGAATTGGGGATGTGTGCATGTATGGAACCTGTGGAACTACTTTTGCCACTGGCAGATTGTGGAAGAGCCTTCCAGAAATAATATCACGCATGAACATCAATATGAGATGCAATAAGATATGGATTTTATGGTTTGTTTGGAATGAGTTTGCATACATTGGTTAGCCAACCACATTCGCACTTTGTCTAGTATGTTGTGTCTGCGCTGCGGTAGTAGTAGAACGACGGGAGTCACGGGAAGGGAATGCATTATTTGTGATTGCGACAGCTGGCCGAGACCGACTGAGTTTAGTAAATTTTCAACTTTTATCATTGAACCGTGAAAATAGTGAAACGAGTGTTTTTTTCTAAAACTGTGTTTTAAAGATTGCTTAACTTTATTAGTGCGTTGTATTTGTATACAGTTAACGATATAAAATGGATGACTATAAAGAAAGAATAAAACTTATCAAGACAATAGAAAAATATCCGTGCTTATGGAATCCTAATTGTAGAGAATATTGTAGAGAAGTTGTGGCAAATACATGGATCAAGGTGGCAAACGAATTATCATATGAACGTAAGTTTTTGTTAGTTAGATTTAATAGTGTTCCTACTTGACACTTGAGTGCATGCATTTATTTATGCCGAATTATTTTTGTTTTTTAAGTACGCGGAAGTCTATTCAAGATTTTTACTATTATCATTGTGTATAGACGCATTTAGTGAACGCAAGAGTGAAAATTGACTGTTGGTACACAAGTCACTAGAGGATTGTCGTTTGTACTAGGAGAAAAAATTTGGAAATAATTTCGAAACTACATAGCAAAATCGCCTGTCGAATAAAAATCTGATAACATACCACTAGATCGATATCTCCGCTTTGATAATCGCTTTCAATGTGAAGTTATAGCTTGTTACCGAGCATATGTTTCGTTCCCTTCCCATACTGTCGTGTCGGCGCAGTTTGCGCGGCTCCGTCTACTGTAGCCAGAATGATAATTTTCTTTTTCACAGACTCAAACTCCCTAATTTTCCATCCCCAATTCACTAACGTAACATGTTTGGTGAAATAGAGAAAAAGTGAAAGAAATGCGAAAAGAGAGATTGCAATTCCCATCGGTTAATTTGAAAATTCGTAGGCTACCTACCTTCTCAAACACAAAAAAAATAGACAATACTCAGTTGTGAATTCTTCACCTTACTTTTCCACTTTCAAAACATCGATAAATTT
Organism: Dioctria linearis; assembly: GCA_963930735.1. Taxonomy (NCBI): domain Eukaryota; kingdom Metazoa; phylum Arthropoda; class Insecta; order Diptera; family Asilidae; genus Dioctria; species Dioctria linearis. The sequence continues at coordinate 202,327,173 of OZ005742.1, forward strand.
TAACAAGTGGAGTAGGGAATTTAGTAATTCTCAAAACAAATTCGCCAAATTACAGAGTTCCAAGTGAGAATTAAGGCCATTTGCACATCGAAAAACGAAAATGAAAACACTAAACCGAAAAACAAAAATTTTGTCCTAAACTAACAGAAATTTGCCGCAATTCATGTAATAAAATATTGGAGATTTATTCTAATTACAGTTTCAATCAAAAAATATTCATATTTAAAGCTTTATTTCCATTAAAACACATTCTTATGTTTATTCGTACGAGAGAATATTTTTCGTTCCGAACTGTCAAGTATATTTTCGTTACATACTATGTTCCACACACGAACGAATATTCTTTTCGGTCCTACCTTACCTCATTTCCATTTATTTACATTTGATACAAGCCCAACCTAACTTTTATTCGTTCGTAAACGAATTTTCGGTGTGGAACTGTTTATTCGCTCGTTTTTCGATGTGTAAGCGGCCTAACTGTCAAATCAACTCTCACCTCCCAACTTTCACAGTGTTATAGAATCCGGCCCATAGTGGGTGATTCTGATTTTTGTCATACTTTAATGTCAAAATATACGATCAAAATGAAATGACCTTTTCTACAGCTGTTTTTGTACTTTTATTCAGCTCAGCAAGCCTTGGATTACGTAGAGTGAACTAAAAATAACACTTCACTCATATTACAAATTTAAATACCTATATGTATATTTCGAATTTAAGCACTTGCAATGTTCTAATATCCCCTTACCATAGTTTAAAATTTTTGTCACAGCTTCGAAAGTAGTGACCAATTTGTCGTACTTTCAGGTGTATATTCTGAATTTAATTCACTCCAAACATTGATTATTTATAGATATGCCCAGAATCATTGACGTCTTAGAAATGAGATGTCGGTACCGTCTTTCGCTTGTTATTTCCAGCTTTAAAACTTTTAATGAAAGAATTTTCAATGACTGGATATTGTTTTTATTTGATTATTAACCATTTTTACTACCTATATACTTCATATTTTTTTATGCTACAAAAATGTTATTTGTACGATTAAATAAAAGCTTCTCACATTTTTTTGCAAGTAGCGACAACTCCTTTCTAAGACGTCAATGATTGTGGGCACATCTATGTATATACATCAATGCTACAAATTAAGTTTAGCTCCTCTTTTCGGTTGATGAAAAGGATAAATCAAAATGAACTACTTCTAAATTTGTGGTGAAATATCAAAATATGTGACAACTACGACTGATGGTCAGAAGCAGCGCCATGCTTTGCACGGATATTGGACAAAACGGGCAAACAACAATTAATTCAGTCTAGCGTTGATCTGATGATATTTGTCGGTCGTTGAATTGCTCATAATTATGCTCCAACAAAATGAATATTAATTAGAGGAGAATACCTGATTTTCTTCTTGGAATAATTTATATTATGTTACTTCCATTTTTTGGTATTATCAGGGTTAGCAGACATTGAGTCATAGATAACGGAACCCTGCAGCTTTTTTCGTCAGTCTCATCGTTGTTGGAAAAGTTTTTTGTGTTAACTTATAAAAAAATCTTATTGATAAGACCAACTCCTATAAAATTTTTCTTGTACCCATCTATACGAATAAATATTATTCAGTTATCATAGGAAAGTTTGGATTAGATTTAAATAATACTAAAATTTGGTCGATCGACTGTTCGTTGATAAAGCTCAGATACAGAAGCCGAATTATTTTCTTCTGTTCGCGGTTCTCGCTCGTACTCACATTCCGCTCCCCCTCTTTATTATTATTTTTTTTTTAATAGGTACTTAAGGTAGTTTGGAAAATCACCCAATTTGAAATTTATAACCATATAATTCACTTATTTTTTTTAAAAAGTATTTATATGGTCAATTTGTGTGACCTCCATAATTGAACTTCTAGTTTAGGCTATCAGAGATAACCATAATGATGAGACCTCTCTGATCGATGCGTCGAAAAGTTCAATCATATATACATAGGTATATATGATTTTTGGAAAATGAGGCTTTATCGTAAAATTACGCAATTTCTAATCCCACAATCCATAATGTTCCTTATTTACGTAAATGAATGTTTTCTTGCCATATGCTTCTTTCAATAGAGAAAGACTCTAAATTTGGTCTTCTTTCAAACATATAATTGACGACGCATACAGAACTTTACGTCTCAATGTCATAAGTTCCCGGCGTACCCTTTCTTCAGAATTAAATTTTTTGTTTACACATAAAGTAGATATTGCAAAAGCTAATTTAGTCGTTCAAGATTTTGTGCAGATATTAATTTATTTTGCTGCAAACAAATAAGTTTCAGTTTCCACAAAATAACTTAACACTAGGTTTACAGTTAACACTATTTTTACCAAAGGCGTGAAATGACATTTTAGGAATTGAAACGAAAGAAGTATAACTTGACCTAAAAAAAAAAAAAAATTTTTTAAAATTCATTTAAAGAAAAATATCACATGTCAAATTGAAATTATAATATTGACATCTTCTTAATTTTCTTTTTGTTTATATTTTAGTGTAGAGCATTTTTTACAATTTGCTATGTTTTTTCTATAGAAGTTCCACATACGTATTTGTTGCAACTGCCACGGAAAACTTGGGTTTTATTTTGATTACAGAGGCGTATTTGACATTTTTTCCTTATTTCTGAACTACCAACTGTATTCTGCAAGAGATCCAAAGAGCTCAAAGGTTCTGCTTCAACTGAATCCGTATATTCAGCAGAAAATTCTACTGCCAATTGGAATAAATAATACTTTCTGAATATTTTTTCCAGCGGCTTGTTTGTTATGGAAGTAGTTGCGAGTGGACGTGAAGTCCAGTCTGCTAGCTCACTGTGAACAGCGTTGACAGTGCAGGGCGGCACGCTAACACCTCGGCTATTACGGGAGAGCTAGTGGGGTGAGTTACCCTAATCCTGCCGCTGTCACAGCCCATATATAGAAAAATTCGTGCATTAACTCAAAAGAAACGCAGCACTACATCCGATCCAGAAGGCATCCTTATACTACTTACCTTGACTCACTTTGAACATGTAAATGGCATGCTTTCCCTGCCGTACTCCATCCGTTCAACGACATTGCCGGCAATATTTTGCAATGCCCCTATGTTAACCTGAAATACAGTGGAGGAGCGGACCTTAGTCAACCGTCGCAGTTGAGAGAGGGCTTCGGAAGAGTGAGGGATTTGCAGTCTAGCTGTTTATTTTATCACAATTTATTTGCACTTAGCATCTCATATATCGAGTATCGTACGCCCAAAATTCTAATCGTAAAACAGAACAAAACAAATCTCAAAAAGTATCTACTAAAGACTAATCCAATTCGTTTTAGTATTTGTACTTAGCATCTCGTATATCTAGTATTAATCGTATGCTCAAAATTCTAATAAAAACAAAACTTCAAAATGTATTTACATTAGGCTAGTCACTAGCTCTTATATGATTCTTAAATCGACCTATTCTCGAGGAGTCCGCGAGATAAAGTGAGCACTATGTTCTTGTTTTATAACCGGTTAAATCGTTAATTACCAACTAAATTGGTACGTGCCTATATGTACCTAGCGACTCATAAGGCTAGATACCTACAAACTATAGCCTAATCTATTGCTTAAGTACGGTCCTTGTAGGTTACCTCTATCTTCAAAGAGTTTAACTAAAGGAAAATCTTATACACTAATACTGTGCTCTAATAGTTTTGCACATCCCATTCCAGGGTTTATTCTATAGCAAATTGACCTCTGTATGTACAGAATGTGTAACAATCCTGCCGTGCCCCTCGAGCAATCAATCAATAAAACTCACGAATAAAAAAAAAACAAATCTTTCAACCAAAGAAAACACGAATTACATTTAAGACAATATTTTATTAACCCGAACTGACCTATCTTACTTCAATATAGACTACCTGGCGCTTAGGTAATCTGAACCGACAATTGAAACCATGCACCCTAACAGCAACTAAAACTTGCTTAACGGCACTCGCCAGACCAGTCATTGGTATATTATGCCCCCGTATTCGGAAGCAAATTTTGCTCACAACGCGGATATGTAAACAAACGACACAACCTTGTCGTTTGGTCTACCGGTTGCAGCACCTGAGTCACTTAAGCCTAGTACTAAGGTCCGCGCTAAACTAAATTTTAGCGGGTCTCCAATATCGGGCCGTTCTTTAGCAGCTAAAATATGACAGCGGAGACTCAGATAAAAGATATATTAAAAACAACAAGAAGAATTTTGCAATTTTTTTACGGAAATACCTTAAACCCGCGAACATAATATTTTAAAAAATGGGTAGTTAAAATTATTTGGAAATATTAAAAATATAAAAATAATATGCATAATGTATACAATAAAAAAAATACAATGATATTGAAAATACGGCCACGAAAAGAAATCTAATTCATCCGTACTTACAGCAAAGACGTACAAAACTACGTTAACTACAAAAATCCGGTTAATAAATTTATCAAATCTCAGAACTCTGACAAAAAATATTTTTAGCGCGCTAAAGAACGGCCCGGGCGGATAAATTCAAGCTAAATTTTTCGGAGACTTACTGGTGGTGCCATCTCTAATCAAAACCCAAAACCATATTTAGCGCGTTGACCTTAGTACCGCTCAAGCTAAAATTCAGGATAAATTTTCGCCAATATCTTTTAGCTTGCTAAATTTTCATACAAAATTTAGCTTAGCGCGGACCTTAGTACTAGGCTTTAATAGTAAACAATCGCTTTACATATTAATTACCATGCTGAGTTACAATGTGACGCTGTTGCGAGAAGCGGTCGCGAATGATGTTGCTGATGCTGACGCGGGCGCAGTGCCTGTTGCTCATGCTGTTCCAATAATGACGCTCTAACATGTGTCGAATTTTCGTTGCATTATTAAATAAAATCATTAAATCGTAAATAAATAAATAAATTAGTTATTAAATACTGTGGCATTACTTAAAACTTACAATTTTCACTAACAATTTCAAATTTGCAAAAATAAATTGCCTCAACTGCAGCTGTCAAGGTATTGCCCGTCTCAAGTTGAAATATTTTCAACTTTAGGCAACGCGACCAGCGTCAGCAACACCCTTAGTTACATACTGTACTTGCGCTTTCATACATCTTAACTTTTGACAGGTTTAGCAACAGCGTCCGCGACTCGCGACAATATTACATTGTAACTCAGTCTTAAGCGCTCATCGCAGCCAGCTATTGGACAATCATCAAAATAACCGACGGCTACAGAACAATTCCATGCGAGGTAATTGTTTAGCAATCGCTGACTATTTTACCAGAATATGCCCTTGGCTGCTGGAAGAATCTTCCGTCTATTGGCCCATAACATCATCTTAATTAACAACTGAGAATATATTGATTCTCGTTCGGTTCAGATTCTTTACATTTTCCTTACATATTTACTTTCTCAATAGTCTTATTTTCCTTTTTATACCCTAGATGAAATCTATAGGGTGTACTAAGCTTGTCATTCTGTTTGTAACACCTCGAAATAATGATGGTAAAGTAATATGGATTGGACACCCTCGTATAATATTAAAAGTTATTTTGATTTTTGCATGTCCGTCCGTCCGTCCGTCTGTGCGCACAGTATCTTCTAGAACGCGGATACTTATGGCTGGATTACATTAACAACGCCGACGCCAGCGTGGTCGTCGTCGTTGTCAAACGCCGAACAAAACGCCGGGCAAGTTACATTAACACTGGGCGGCAGCGCCATACATTAATTTCCCTTACATTTTACAGTTGAGTTATTTCTTGTAACCTCTGCCGGTTTGCAATAAAATTTTAAATAATAATAAAAAAAATATTTTCTTTTCCTTCAAGTCACATTTTTTTAACATAAAACATTTATTTTCAGAAATTCAAATATCATTTCATATTTTCATGTTTTTTCATAATAGATTTAGATCTTGCATATTGGCAGCAATGGAGCGCCAGCGTTAAAATTAAGATTAGAGATGGGTCGACGACCGCGTCGGCGTGGATAATGTAATGCATTTCATACATGCAGTACTGTCTGTAAATATTTTTGATATAAAACGACGACCACGTCGGCAATGTTAATGTAAAAAAAAAAGTAAAATTAAGCTCTAAAATGAGACAAATCGGGCAACGCCTTCGTGGATTGCCATACAAAAATTTCGTATTCCACTAAATATGTGGACACTGCCGCGTGGACGTAGAGAGCTGAAATTTGGTACATGGTGTTCAATATAAAAACTTAGGTTTTTTACATATACTGTGAAAACGATCAGTCCTAGACATTTTTATTGTACTCAAAATTTCTTCAAAATACGATATCCTATAAAATTGGTTGTAATAATTGCTTTTGTCCGACGAACCGTTCTAGAAATACATATATGCAAAAAAACCACTTCAATAATTAAATTGCATAGATCGGTGACCATACAAAAGTTTATACGGGCATTCCTCTAAGGTATCATAAGAAGAATTGATCTTAGACCAATTCTAGCTTTTTTACTTGTTAATTCCTTACATTTGTCATTTTCGCAACTTTTTACATAATTTTTTTTCTTTTCTTTTTACATTTAACTACTTTAATTTCAATATTTCCTTTTCACATTTAATTTCTTTTCCTCTCTCCAAATTCTCTTGAAAAAAAAAGTTCCGGCTCCGATAAAATTTATTTGAAAAAAATCGATTAAAACTACTGGCACTTATGGTCAAAAAACTTTTCGCCACATTTTTTCGACCAAAATGTATGTTTAGCCCACCAGCGTTGCCCGGCGTGAGTCTAGGAATGGCTAGGTGGATGGAGATGGTGTGTGCTAGATGCTAGTATTTGCGGGAGCGGAGGGATGTCGTGAAAATGAAAGAAAACTGTATATCCAATTGAATAACAGTAAACGTATACTATAATTTAATTACTTTGGAAATATATTTATACGTATTACATATGTATATATAAATATAAATTAAAGCTACATATAGTTATTGAGTAAATAAAAATAAATTTGATGAAATTCGGTAAATAAATCGCATCTACATTTTTAGTTGTTGAATACGATACAATAATAATGGATAAAAAAAAATTATTTGGGTAGGTCGATGCAAGTGGCATACCGTTGATAGTTTCTTCCCTCACAAATTATTCTTCCACTCTTATAGAAAAAATTGAAAAAAAATAAAAATGGAAAAATTCCAAAAAAATTTCTTAAAAATTAGAAAAAAAACGCCGGGAAAATTGCAAAAAAAAAAAATTTGAAAAAATTCGTAAATTTTTTTAAAAAACTAAAAAAACAAATCGGTTAAAATTGTAAGAAAAATCGTTGAGTTTGTAAAAGATTGGAAAAAACATCGTAAAATGCAAAATAAAAATCGTAAGGATTGCAAAAAATCGTTAAGATTGTAAAACAATCGTAAAAATAAGTCGATTGTAAAAAAATCGTTAAGATTGTAAAATGTTTGAGAAATAAATCGTAAAAATTGCAAAAAAAAATCGTTAAGATTGTAAGAAGTTTGTAAAACTCATCGTTAAGATTGTAAAAAAATCGTGGATATTGTAAAAAAATCTTTGAAATTGCAAAAACTTCGAAACATAAATCGTAAAAATTGCAAAGAAATCGTTACGATTGCAAAAATTTGAAAACATAAATCTAAAAATTGCAAAGAAATTGTTAAGTTTGCAAAAAGTTCGAAAAATAAATCGTTGAGATTGGAAAAAATCGTTAAGATTGCAAAAAGTTCGAAAAATAAATCGTTGAGATTGTAACAAAATCTCTGAAAATTGCAAAACGTTCGGAAAATAATCGTAAAAATAGGAAAGTTTTTCGCTATATCTGGGATTTTTCTTTAAATGCTACAATTTTTCCTAAAATTAGGAAAGAAATTCGCCAGAATTGCCAAAAAGTGTGTGTGTGTGTGGTTAGTGTCTAGTCGCTATTTTTCAGATTTTTTTTAAATGCTACAATTTTTCGTAAAAATTGCAAAGGGATTCGGAAGAATTGCACCAAAGTTGTGTGTGTGGTCGATTGTGTTTTTCACTATTTCTAAGATTTTTTTTAAAATGGTATAATTTTTCGTAGTATTGGCAAAAAAATTCGCAAGAATTGCCAAAAATTGTGTATGTGGTCAAGTGTTTTTCGATATTTTAAGATTTATTTTTAAAATGCTACGATGTTTCGTTGAAATAAAATAATGGAAAGAATTGCACAAAAATTGTGTTTGGAAGAGTGTGTTTTTCGCTAGTTTTAAGATTTTTTAATATTACGTTAAAATAAAAAAATCGAAAGAATTGCACAAAACGTGTGTTTGTGTGTGTTTGCAGTTTGCCTTTCTTACGATTTGTTGCAATTTTTATGATTTATTTCAATTTTCCCGATTTTTACCCAATTTTTCCATTTTTTTTCAATTTTCCGATTTTTTTCGACTTTTTTCCAATTTCCCGATTGTTTTCCGATTTTTTCCAAGTTTTCTGATTTATTTCCAATTTTTCCGAAACTTTTCCATTTTTTTAAAAAAAATTTCCTACTTATTTCCCATTGCCCGGATTTTCCGATTTTTTTTGCAATTTTCCGGATTTTTCCAATTTTCCAATTTGTCCGACTTTTTTCCAATTTTCTCGATTGTTTTCCAACTTTTCCGATTTTTTTCAATTTTTACGATTTTTTCATTCTTTTTCCAATTTTCCAAAAAAAATAGCATTGTCCTTTACACCACAGTATATCTTCTGTAGTCCTTCCCTTGATTCCTAGTGCTTCTAAGGATTGAAATCGCATTTCCAGAAACTGCATAAATGTCTTAAGTTGCTGCAGTGTTCTAGGTTGGGCCAGCGACTGTTCCCACAATGCATGTGTGGTCTTGTAAAATTTTTTGATTAATATGTATAGTAAAAACGGATCCCATTGCTCCGTATGTACTCCTAAGTTCTCTAATGCAAGAAGACACTCATGAGTTGTGAAGATATTTGATGGATGATTGGGATAATAGTTTGCTGAGTAAGGCATTGACTAATAATCTGGTATTTTCGAATCGACGGGTGACATGGTTGACGGTAGGGTGCCCTTTGTCTTAGGATAGGCCCCAAATTCAGTAATCTTCTCAGATGGTGTTGCAACTGAAAAATTGTCTTCTTCACACGCCTTGTTCGTGGACTTCTCTTTCGCTGTTTTAATTCCACCTTGAGCAGTGTCTTGGTCTTGCTGTGGATCATTCGCTGCATCTTCGAAAATTGCTGGCTCGCCTGCCTCTTGCATGCTCACTATCTTTCGTCTTAATTTTTCGTACCCCTGGTAAATGGCGTCGTAATAATTCTGCTTGAAGTAGGGATGATCAAGCCTGTTCTCGTAGCTTATACGGATAATTTTGTCCGTCTCTTCGAAATCCTTCAATAATTCATCTAGAATATGAAGTCTTTTCTGCAAGTACTGCGCGGTCTTGCGGGTGACTAAGTCCTTGTTGTAGTTCTCAATTAGTCGTTTAATTTCGCCACCTGTCTCTGTTTGACGTAGCGCTAGTTCTTCCAGGTCCATGTTGATCAAGGGAAAGATGAATGAATCTTCTTGTCTATGTCAATGAATGCTGCTACTTGGCGTGAACAAGTCACGTTGGGGTCACCAAATATTGTGTCAAGACTCTTTTGTCTTGACTTGTATGCGTCGATCCTTAGAGAGGACCAACGGTGTTCATAGAGTAATTAGTGCTTGTAGTATACTCGCTGTGTTGGGATGACGAAGATTACCAAAATGCTTATTTTTGGTATGAATCAAATCAACGGTGCTTGTACCGTGATTTTGTTGTGGGAGCAAACAATGCTTTTTGGATTGTTATGTTCTTGGTAGCCTCAGCAAGAAAAAAGAAATAGGCTTGTTTCTTCCAAAATTACTCAACGCAACTAATTTTATTCCATCAATTCACCTTTTTTTTATAACAAAAAACCTTTTATCTGCGACTTTATTCTAGTTTAGCTGAATCTATTAAAAAGCTTAGCATGCAAGTTTTCCTCCCTGGGAAATACATTTTTCACGAATTTACTAGATAGAAGTCAAGAATTTTTACCTTGAAGTTGTTGAATGGCTAGACGTAATGTGAGCTGCTCAAGCATTGCAACTGGTCAGAAATGTTCAGGTTGCATTTATTCGGCTTGTTTGCAATAAAAAAAATTCCAAGGAAATGAACGTGGTGAGAAAAAGAAATTGTTTTGAATATTTATTTTGCTTGTGAAATATCTGGATCATGAAAGAATGCCCAGATGTTAACACAGAGCCTTGCGGAACACCTTATTTAATAGCCATCAGATCTATGCCCAGTAATAGTAATAATGTGTTTTTCTTCTTCTTATATAAATAGATAGGAGTGAACATATACAATTCCACATGAATTAAAATATGTATTGCTTAGTTATCTCCACCACAAAACCTACGCAAATCAGTTGTCACCTTAAGAAGGGCCATGTAAGTAAAATGTTTTCGTAGAAATCCAGATTGACGTAAAAAATTTAGGATAATAACTTGAAATAACTTAGACATGACTGGGAAAATGGTAATAAGTCTTCAATTAGCACGAGCTTTTAGAAATGATCCAGCATGTTAGAAGGTTGAAAAGGTTGGTGATAATTGAGGGGAATGGACGGATAAATAATTTTGAGAAATTTAATAGGCACATCATTATATCCTTAGACATTTGATGAACTAATTTTGCCTCATGATAATCGAACTTTTTAATTTCACTATAGTTGCATATGAAGTAGTGCAAGGGCACAATCAGAGTTTGGGTGGATTCATGAATCAACACAATCGTTAAGATTTACGGATTGCTCTGTACCAATATCTTAGCTGCTAGCATTGGATAGTGGAAGAGAAAGGTATGAGATAAGCTGTCAAGGTAATTTAAATATAAATTTGCTGTCTGAAGCATTTATTTAGCTTCAACAAGTAAAAAAGCTAGAATTGGTTTAAGACCAATTCTTATGATACCCTAGATGAATGCTCGTACGAAATTTCGTATGGTTACCCATTTGAGCAATTTTGATTATTGCAGTGGTTTTTTGCATATATTTCTAGAACAGTTCGTCGGACAGAAAAAATTGTTTTTTTTTTTTTTTTTATATATTATTGAGACAAGCTCAGGGGATACCCTATGATGCAAAGCACAGCGTGGCAGGAAGGAGATAGGGAAAGGATTAAGGGATATGAGGAGAGCGGCGGAGGTGCCGATGTATGTCGCCCTTAAACTTTCGCAGGTTGTATGCCGGAGGAAAGACAGAAGATGGTAGACTGTTCCACATTCGCACTGTTCGGGATAAGAAAGCATCACGGAATTTTAGTGTACGACCGAAGGTAATTTGAAGGGTAAACGGATGAGCGCGGGATGCAGCACGAGTATTGCGTGCAGGAACTATTCTACAAGGGATCAGACTAGATATTTCATCAGAACATTGACCATGCATATAGCGATAAAGGAGCGAAAGGCATCCAACATTGCGACGGTGCTCGAGCAACCGATTTTATATGATTTCATATTCTGAAGAAGTTTTTACTACAATAAAAATGTCTAGGACTAATCGTTTTCACAGTATCCGTAAAAAAACCTAAATTTTTATATGGCAACACCATGAATGGGTTGCCCGATTTATTCCATTTTTAAATTTCATTTGCTATTGCTATAAAAACACAATGTACCAAATTTCAGCTCTCTATATCAACGCGTTCTCAGGCAGTATCCAAATATATAGTGGGAAAATTTTTTTGTATGGCAACCCCACGAAAGAGTTGCCTGATTTGACTCATTTTCGAACTTAATTTTACTTTTTTTTTTAAAGGTTTGGGATATTTTTTTAAGGAAACACCGATCTTTGGATTAAACTTTTTTATTGTTCACTCAACGTTTCGGGTCTTGTTTAGTACCCTTCTTCAGGAGTTACAGTTCTTCAAGAGTTACAGTTCTTCAAGAGTTACAGTTCCTACAGGAGTTACACAATACTATCTTATACTCTAATTTAGCTAACTCCTGAAGAAGGGTACTAAACAAGACCCGAAACGTTGAGTGAACAATAAAAACGTTTTATCCAAAGATCGGAGTTTGCTTAAAAAAATATCCCAAACCTTACATCATAGACCCGATCAAAAGCATAACCAGCTGGTAAACCATAATTATTTTTAAAGTCCGTGTACAAAATTTCAGCTCTCTAAGTATACGCTTCCTCGAGATACCGTGCGCACGGACGGACTGACGGACGGACAGATGGACATGCAAAAATCAAAATAAATTTTAATTTTATGCGTGGGTGTCCAATCCATTTTGCTCTACCATCATTATCTCTGTGGGTTACAAACGGAACGACAAACTTAGTATACCCTTTAGATTTCATCTAGGGCATAAAAATGTGATTCTGATCTCTTTGTCGTTGCTTAGGCGTATATTTTTGTCACATATTTTGACACTTCACCTCAAATTTGTCGTACTTTTATATTCACCATATTCATTTTGATTTATCCTTTTCATCAACCAAAAATTAATTTTAGTTTATTTTGTTGCGAGCGTGGCCTTTGGTTCGTTATTTAAAACACAATATTAAATAATTAATATATAAGTTCTTTATTACACTTAAATCATATAAAGTTCACCATTTAATGAACTCAACTCTAATTATCGCTAACACTGTACTTTCAATTATCGCAATCTAATTACACTCTTTCGCTTCTTTATTACTTTCGCTTGTTAACACTGCAACGTCTAAGACAAGACAAATTTGAGGTGAAGCGTCAAAATATGTGACAAAAATATACGCCTAAGCTACACAAAGAGATCAGAATCACCCCCCTGGAGGGTGATTCTGATCTTTTGTCGTACTTTAATGTCAAAATATACGCCTAAACGAAATGAACTTTTCTACTGATTTTTTCGTGAATGAACTGAAAATATCACTGCACATTACAAACTCAAAATATTATTTCGAATGTAAGCACTTGTATTGCTCTAATTAGGTGTAGAATATCCATTTACCACAGTATAGAATTTTTATCACAACCTCGGAAGCAGTTGACTAATTTGTCGTACTTTTATGTATTCTGCAACGAGGTAAGAACTAAAGGAGATGCAAATGAGAAAATTTAACGTACCCATTTCTAACACATTGACACTGATATTGTTTGTACATAAGCGCCGTAAAATTTGTACACCTGTACACAATTGTACAACCTGTTCGCAATTTTAATCGCTTTTATTGTCACATACTTAAAAGTATTTACTGAATTTGCAAACATGAACATAAAAAAGTTAATAATTACGAAGAAAAGTTCAGTGATAAAAAGTTTTTGAGTAATATTTGCTTCATGCCCCTACGGTTATTTCATGAGTTTTCCTGCGTCAATACGCCAAGCCCAAATCAAACCAAACCTATGTATGGATCTGACAGCGAAGACCAAAAATGGCGGAATGAAACATACACAAATGCAGGGCAATTTTGGGTACGCTCATGTACACGGATCGTACATATGATTGCATCTCCTTTAGTTATTACCTCGTTGGTATTCTGACATTAATTCATTGCAAATTCATTCTAGTTCATTTTGTGGTTGATGAAAAGGCTAAATTAAAATGAATATGGGGAATATAAAAGTACGACAAATTTGAGGTGAAATGTCAAAATATGTGACTAAACTATACGCCTAAGCTACGACAAAGAGATCAGAATCACCCGCGGGTCTTGATCTATTTTAATCGTAAATTTACTGTTGAATTATATTTTCTGGTTTGTCGCATGACGATATATGTAGTTATTGTATTTGCTTTCGTAGCAATGAATTTACCCAACACATGACTTAATAAAAGTACCAAACTTACAATATGTCTTCTCTTTATTACCAGCTTCGACTTGTCGATTACGATGGAAAGCTATGAAGTCTGGATATTCAATAGGATATTGGCGCGCTCAAAGGGATTCCATAGGAAATAAAGAAAGTACTTATATTTTAGCCGAACACATGAAATTTATGGCTCCGCATGTGTATCAGAGAAAGCCCCCAAATCCAAAAATTTCAAAAGAAAATCATACGGATAATAATCATTCTTTAAATGAGAAATATGTGAATAATCAAGAAATATCTTCAACTACTCAACCAGCTGAAGAAGAAGAGGAAATAATATTAATTGAAGATTCAGAAAATAGTCAGGATAGTTTTAGTGAAGACGTGTTAGCAAATCTGAAAAGAAAAGGAAATAACGATGATGATAGCAACAATCACAAGAATGCAAAAAAGCTTTATGTAGAGTGGAGTAAGAGAAAAACCATGGATCCAAATGGTAATCAGTTATTTTTGAATAGTCTTCACTCTCATTTAGAAAATATGACAGGAAAACAGATAAGAAGATTTCAACAAAAAGTTATCACTCTTATCGATGAAATTCTTGAAGATGCGGACTTACCACAAGTGATTTTTCAGTAAGCTTAAAATATGCATGCCACGCTTGCAGCAATCGAAAAATGTTCATCACATCATAGAAATCACATAAGATAAAAAAAAATATTTACCTGGACTCAGTTAAATTAAATAATAAAAATAAAAAATGCTTTACTGAAAGAAAATGTATTTTTACTCTTTGGTTCAAGCAGAAGTTTGTAGGATCATGACCAGTTTGAGACATATTGTGATTTTTGTTTGTTTGTTTGTAAGGATTAATTGTTATATAGGTTGCCTGAGATTAGTAAAACCTTTCATGGAAGAGGAGATGAGGGTACTGCGCGCAGGCTTGTTTAATAAAAAAAGTGAGAAGGCTGCACTTTGTTTGTTACACTGAATTTACTTTATTTATTTTAACACTTAATACTTTTGTACAAATATAGTTGTAATACAAAGGTTCCACGTCTATCCTTAATTTTAAACTCGTGCTTTCGTTGGATGGATGATTGGTGTTGTGATCCATTTGCGGATTAGTTTGAAGTACCAAGATCCTCGAACTTTCTTTTTTCGGAAGAGGGGAGGATGGAAAGTTAATATAACAGGTTTGTTCGATGAAAACAACGGGTAAATTTCTCCTAATATATTAGTATATAGAATTGAGTGAGCATAATCGCTTGGAACGCAACCCATTATTATAATGCCAGCAAAATTAGTCCTTGAAATTAATATCGATAAGAAACATATCGTTTACCTATCAGGGGTCTGTTCTCGTCGGCGACTGCAGTCGACTTTAGTCAAAAAGACTGCAGTCAAATTAACTCAGCCTGTAGAATGTGTGAGTAAACGTCAAAGAGGTAAAAAAGGAAATGGACGCCAGACGAGAAACTTCTGCTTCGATTATTAATTATTCGTTTAAGCTTCCTCGTAATCTACAAATAAAAAAACGCCAAAATTGAAATCTTTTATGAGATTTGTTACATTTTAGGTCTTATCTGAATCATCAATTACCATAAAATTTTTATCATACTTTTTCATTTTGAAAAACTTTCCTATTTCCCGCGCGAGTTAACTTACTTCCACCTCAGGAGCACGAAGTTAATGACTGAAGTCGACTGCAGTCAAATTAACTTGACGACGTGAACGCAATTTGGTGTGTATGAACACTCCCTAAAATGCCCCGTCCGCCTACACATGCAATTAAGAGAGCCGTGTACATGTACACTTCTGAGAACGACCAGAACGACATTTCTGAGTCAAATTGACTAAAGTCAACTGCAATCGACTGCAGTCGCCGACGTGAACACAGCCCAGATAGCCAAGTGAACTAATAATTTACTCTGCGGTGAATACTAAAATACAAAAGAGCTTAGAGAATAAAGAGATTGTTATAGTCGTACGAACGTGGCTGTGATACATTTAGTGGCACCACTGCCATCTGTCAGTGAGAGGATAGAAATCAGATGGCAGGCAAGATGACAGATGTTTTGGTCTGACACTGACTGTCAAAAAAAGAGCGGGAGGCCGGAAAGAAGTTCGGGTGAGACCGCCATAGTGAAGTTTGTTCTCGGGATCGTTCTTGAAAAGTCCAAAAGAAAACAGATGATTTTCTCCATAAAATGCAGCTAGAGTATCATTGCTCATATAATTATTAAAGCAACGGGTTGATTCACTGATTTGACGGATATCAATCGAACTGCAGGACCCGAAGGAATAGCACAGTGAAATCAAGCGCCATCCAGCCGGCTTGACTTTAAAAGTCATATATATATATATATCAGAGAAACAATCAGCACCGTGAGATTCCACACCTTTGTGGCGATTTGACCTCGCTAACTGCAGGGCGGTAACGATCTCGGGCACCCACACGCAGTTATAGAGTTTTAAGTTCAGCGAAGGCCACTCTGCGAATTAGAAAAGGTGTACGTATATAGTATGCTACCATTTTGCGATTTATAAAAAGAAAATTAAAGAAATTCATTCTAATGTCAGGCAATTATATTGTTACGCGCCACAATACAAGCGACATCTATTGGAAATGGAAAAACTTCAGGTTAGTGACATCCTAGTAAACTGGGTGCTGGGCATCAGGAGATTCTGCAATTGACGTTTCACTGTGCTATCCAAAGGTCAGCCCCGCAGGCCAGTTCCGGCAAGTTATAAACTCGTCACGGGACCTTAATTAACGGTCTTCTACCATTGAGCTAGTTCTGGCATATGTACTTTCGAATCAACTTCGACTGTTATAGGGCCAGTACGAAGTTGTGTCACGAACTTAATTATTTCTATGTCAAGGGATCGCAGACTAAGAGGGGGCGTAAGACTCCCGACGTGGAGCACCTGCAATCTTACATTTTCTACATTATATTCCTTGTCATTCAGATCCAGCAGCTCTTTTTTGTCTTCAGCGTCGCCACTGAGTGACGCAGCAACATAACACATATTTGCATCTCAGAGCTACTTGAGGCTCCAGCAGATCTACTTCATCACTGAGCCAGGCTATAAATTAATTGGTGTAACCACATCAATACCTAAAGCTTCATCGTGAGACTCCACAAATTTGTGGCAGTACTCCAGGCGTACAACTGACTGAGTGACGTTGGTTTGCCAGATGTTATTACAATATTTATGATCCGAAGATCCTGCAACGGCATTTTCACTAATTATTCTATCTTGTGAAAAAGTAAAAAAAAAGCATTCTCGACAGTAGATTTTAGAGATATACAACATGGATATTGTACAGGCATATGTCAGCAACACTTCCACACCAGCAAGTTTTAGTAGTATTTCAAAACGGATATTTACTTAAATTCTTTAACTACGTCACAAATGGCAAGTCATTTAGAAAAACAATTTAATAAATATCAAAAGTGATTCTATTTTATGTTCAGTATAGCTTAGCTTAAACAGTAAGAACTAAACAAATCTTACAAACTCATACTCCCAAAAGTTATTCAAAATTTAATTTCCTTAGCAGATGTATTATTCGCAAAATGTTGGCGTCATCCAACAACTTTTCAGTTGGTCTTCATGAATAAGCCCGTGTAAATGTCACAAATTTTAATTATTACCAGTTTGCTTAAGATCCAAGTATGTGACTCTAAATCACGAAATTTAAATAGCAATAAACTTTAGTTGTCGTAATCTTGAAGCTCTGAGAGGAAGGAAAAATAAAATAAATTTAATGTCATTCGTAATAGTGGCAGCGGAGCATCTTCGATGGATCCTCAACAAAATAAAACCGTAAGTTGTTGCTATATAAATTTTTATTAAATATAGAAAAAAAATTAAAAAGGAGAGAAAAGGGGAAAGAAACCCAATTTAATTTTGGTTTAGCTCCCATTTCTTGATCATTATCTTTATTCTTATTTTTACTGTAAGTTGTATGTGTTCTAAGTATAGAGTTTTTCTTTCTCTTTTGATTGAAGGAGCTCATAGTTGGCTTTCGCGATGACATTTAGAAAGACACTCTTTGATCCCTACATACATAAGAATTGGGGATAATTTTTTTCGCAAATTTTAAAGAGAAATCGTATTTAGAATTGTAGAAGTAAAGGGGTCTCGGAAGCGGTTAAACGTTGTCAATTCAAATGTTTTGTTCTGATTTGATTCTTTTTATTTTAAGGTGCAAATAGATTCACATTTATACTTACATTTGTCCTTATATCAAAATGTTTTTTTTTTATATATCCTTAACTTCGTATTATGAGGCAACTATATTTTCTTGCTATCAAGAGTTGTAGTAGATAAGCACGGCGTTATCTATTAGGACGAAATAGTTTTCGAATAAAACATTATAACGATATGCTGATTACATGTGGCTCTGAGTTTCTTTGGGTGGATGGGTCACGGCAAGGAAGCTGCCCTCTGCGTTTTCATCATAGGTAACGGCAAGTGGTGTAACGGTCCCTTCTGTACCGGATGTGCTGCTGCGTGTTTTTTTCAGGCACGAATTAATTTTTTTATATATGGGCTGTGACAGGTATTTGTATACCCAGCCCACAACTCTTCCGGACTAGCCGAGAGGCTTGCGTGCCGCCCTATGTCTAGCTACTCACAGAGCGAGCTGTCACTTCACGTCCAAAGCATACTCACTCCTAAGCTAGCATAACAGGGTGTGCTTTTCAGTTCCACGGTTCTAGTATAACTATATCTAGTTCATATTTTTGACTAGATCTTTCTGCAACCTTTGCTACCCATGGATAACGACTATATCCGTTCTTATAAGAAATTTAATTGCACTCACCCTTCATAAACCGCAACATCTAACTAACAACACACTTGCCCCCATACGCCTTTCTATTTAATTGACTACGCATGGGCTTTTATGGAATTTTCACAAATTTTTCCCATTTTTATTTGTATCAAAAGTCAGTTGGTAATTTAACTAATATGAAATCATTTCTTTTAAGAGATTTCAAGATTTCTAAGTCAAACCGTGTCTGATTTATATCCTGCCACTTAAACCCTTTATTTTTCGTTCTTGATAAGCATTCACGCCATTAATAAAATACGCCAGTCTTTCTTAAAATTGCCTGTCGACCAGACGAATTAAAGGAGACGACACCGTACTGTAGTTGTTATTCGTGAAACTTCCACTTGGTGGGGAGCTCTTCAAATCTGCAAAACATTCTATAGTATGAAGTTACCAATACTCAACTAAAGAATTTAGTTGCTCAGCTAAAATCGAAAGATTTCAAACTCTCAGGCATCTTTTTTTTGTAGCTTTTATGTGTTTAACTTTTAATGGAAAAAATATTTTATTTGTACCTTCCTTTGTTAGAAGCTTAACAACTTGATATTTTCCGTAAAGACGGTCACACATTATATAATCATCCTTCGTGATTACTTTGATTCTTGTGCCTTTGTTCTTGTCCTTTTTGTCTAAGTTAATTACACACTGTTTGCCTCCTGGTCACCTCTAAGTTCGTTGTCTTGAATTCTATACTGATGCGGTATTCTCGGGTAATTTTAGTTTTCTCTAGGGATTCAACTCAAAGGTCATTGTCAATCCAACCAACTTGCCTACGTGAAATTGTCGGGTGTTACATAAATTAATTGAGGTGTCATTGCCATTGCTCCTACACATCGTTTAACCTTGGAGACACTTGAGGCAAGCTATTAACCTGATGAAGTTGAGACTATAATACTTAACGCCCGTTCCCCAAAGGTTCTGCCATTCTAAAACATTCATAAATGACAAAAATTTATTTCAAGGATTTTAGTAGCTTGGTATAGGCAGGCAATTTATGAAACCTGCTGGATTTAGATGTATACAGTCGAAGTCATGTTTTGAGATTTCTGTGTATGCGTGGGGGGCTGCCGACTTAATAAGGCTATTTCGGTTGAAAGCTTTTGTTTTTATGGATCATTTAAAAAGTTATTTAAACAAAAAATATCTCATATAAAGGTGCAAAATTTCTTTAAGGTATGGAGACCATTATATTTTTGTGGCTCTACCTAAATCACTGAAGGAGAATTTGCATAGTGCATTAACCCTTTTTTTAGAGCTAGACTTTCCGATCTGGTTGAATAGCAATGGGCCCATGATAGAACCTTGAGGCTCTCCACGTATTACAAGAAGTGCAGCGGATAGTACTTCATTGACCATGATTAGTTGATTATGCTCAGATAAGAATTTACTGACCATTAATACTGCTGCACTATACCTTTTCAACTTCATATTGAGACTAAACAATTTCAAATTGAGACTAAACTATTTGAAATTGAAACTAAAAAATTTCAAATTGAAACTAAACAATTTCAAATTGAGACTAAACAATTTCAAAATGGGACTAAAGAATTTCAAATTGGGAATAAAAAATAAATAATTTATTCCAACATATATAACAATTTTAAATTTGAGTAGGCTTTTGAAAAATAAAAGAAAGTGTCTTTTATTAATATAGTGTCATTATTAATTAATTTATCCCTAATTAATTCATTCTTAAAAATGTCTTACATCAAGAAAGTTCAAGCAGATAATATAAGGAAGCAAATCTGTGCTTTATATAATAATAATCAACAAGTACCTGAACAACAACGTGGTGGGAAGCGAAAAATAAAAAATTCTAATGAACATCGACTGTTTATAGAAAGATGCATTGAATAAAATCCTAGAATAACTTTAAAACAACTGTGAGATAAATTTCAAAATAATTATCAAATTGTTGTTTCTGCGGAATGTCTGAGAAAACATTTAGATGGATTACTATATACATTGAAACACATTCGAAGAGAGCGTGAAAGAGCAAACATTGAAAGTAATAAAAGAAAACGATGTGATTATGTTCAAAAACTTTTAGAACATCAAGCTAACAATGCACCGATACTTTACATGGACGAAACTAATTTTAACTTATATATATCGAGAACCAAAGGTCGTTCCAAAAAAGGAACTCATTGCAATCACATTGCAGCAGGCAGTCGAGGATCTAATATACATGTAACTGGGTGTATAGGAAATATGGGCTTAATTCATCATGCAATTAGAAGAGGAGCATTTAAGAAACCAGAAGCAAAAGAATTTATGAATCGTTGTCTTCGAAATGCTAAAAATATGTACCGAACATCAATCGTAATGATAATATATAATGCTCCTTGTCATGCTGACATTGAAGAAGTATTCCAAGAAGAAGAATTTCTTAATAATCACGTACTAGAACTCGCACCATATAGCACAATGATAAATGCAATTGAATATGCTTGGTCAAACCTAAAATCTGGAGTCAAAAGCGATTTGACTATTGCCGCAAATCCTAGCTGGTGAAGGCAGATCAAATTTGACGCAGATCGAGTTTCGTCTACTACGGCTAGAAAATATAATTCACGGAAATATAACGACGATGATTACTGTTCCTAATTGTAACCGACACGTTGCTCATATTCAAAAATTTATACGCGATACATATGAATGATACGACTTTTTAATTAATACAGTAATTCGGAACTGTAATCATCTTCGTTATGTTTTCGCGAATTATATTTTCTAACCGAGTTGCCTCTACTATGGCTAGAAAATATTACGGAATTATCAATTTTTAGTTAATTAACATATTTTTAATAAATCTACTTTAAATTAACTGTAATAAATTATTTATTTTTTATTCCCAATTTGAAATTGTTTAGTCCCATTTTGAAATTGTTTAGTCTCAATTTGAAGTTGAAAAGGTATAGACTAAATTTAGAACACTCACAAAGGCTCTGTGTAAGAGTGATGTGTGTAGTAAACAGCTTGAATAATCCAGAAGCACCCAGTCAGTGACAAGCTAGCAAGCATGAACAAACATATCTACATTGTTTAACTTCATTATAATTTCACTCATCACTGACCTACACCAATTACTTAATCGTTTGAAGAAATAAGTAAAGGTAGATCGAGTGACGCAATACCCCTGCGCGCAAGAATTCACACGCTGCAATATGATAACCTTGCCTTGCGCCAGCGGTAAAGCACAGGTGACCAAACTGATGGTTCACGATTTGAGTACTGTGTAAATAACAACAAAACAAAATGAATATTTACGGATGTACGTATGACAACGATGAATGACGTGATGCAATGATAGCCAGCTGCAAGCGTGGAGAAAAGGTGTTACTTATGTAGGTATAATACATATAGCAAGTTCTGTGAGGTAATAGGATAAGAATTTTAGCATTACGAAATAATTATGTACAATTAAGATTATCCGTAAGCAGTTAAGGTAAAGTTTTAATATAAATATTGTGTTCATTAGAAATAAAATTCAGTTGCAATCGTAACTCATTCAACTCAACAAGTTGTTTTTCATTAGGAGCAGAGCTACATTAGCTACTACACTACACTACAGACCTTAGGTAAATTAGCTACTCTACTACACTACATGCCTTAGGAGCACAACAACATTAGCTACTTCACTACACTACATGCCTTAGGAGCAAAGGTACATTAGCTACTCCAAGTCATTATATTAGGAGCAAAGCTGCTAAGCTACTCCAGCTTACACACCTTAGGAGCAAAGTTGTTGAGCAACCTACACAAGGAAGAAGCCCGTAACTTGTAGTACGACTTCCTTGAATAAAATAATCGCAGAAAAAAAATACGGCTAAGCAAAACTGACGTTACAATAGAGGAAAAATTGTTAAAGAGAGGCAAAAGCTATTAGCGAAATCACTTTAGACAGTGTGAAAGATATATTGTTACGAGCGTGGCCTTAGTTCGTTATTTAAAACACAATATTTCAGATATCATTAACAAGTTTTTTTTTTTATTTAACTTTACTGTTTACTCTCAAAAATTCACAAACAATCAAATCAACTCATTATTTATCGCTAGTACTGTACTTCAGATTTTCACAATCCGTTTACTTCACTGTCTGAAATTAGACTCCGCCTCATTATTTATCGCTAGTACTGTACTTCAGATTTTCACAATCCGTTTACTTCACTGTCTGAAATTAGACTCCGCCTCTTTGATGTGAGTAGCGCCGTATTTATACTCTACAAATTATACTAGAACATTCCTGAATATTCTGTGTACCGAACGCAAGGTTTACTGAGATGTCACTAGCCTAAAGTTGCTTCCATTTCCAACAGATGTCGCTTGTGTCACTTTGTTGCACGTAACAATGCCCCCTTCTTAAAATTGTTCATCCTGAACAACAGGTGACCCACGGTCTTCATGCTCAGCGAATTGACACAAGCGATCTAGATGAACGATTTTTCTTTTGCATTTTGTACGGCGCTGCATCTTGTATACCATGTTATTAATTCTAGCTTTAACTGCATACGGTCCCTGCCTGTCTTGTGGTAATTTTTGAGAGCGTCTCGTGGCCTCGTGCACATTAGCTAATCATTGTCTGGGGTTCGTTACGTAGTCTTCTGGTAACTTTTGTTCGCTTCTGGGTATACCAAATTTGAGGTCGCTGGGTAAGCGCATTTCCTTTCGGAATATGACCTTAGATGAGCTTTGTCTGGTCATATTGTAAACAGCTGATATGTAGGCCATTAGAAATATAGGAATATGTCGATCCCAATCGCGCTTATTTGAAGACCTTCCTGAGATGTTCGATTAATTTTCTGTTGAAACACTCTTCCATGCTTTAATTTTTCTTTCGTCTCTTATCTCCTTCAGCTTCATTGTATTTGATTCCTTTGTCCTCAAATTTCTTGCCCTTATTATCGCCGTTGTCATCCTTCTTATTGCCGCCTTTACGGTTGTTATCATCATCATC
Source organism: Dioctria linearis (assembly GCA_963930735.1). Lineage (NCBI taxonomy): Eukaryota > Metazoa > Arthropoda > Insecta > Diptera > Asilidae > Dioctria > Dioctria linearis. Next base: position 202,350,763 of record OZ005742.1, read on the forward strand.
GTCAGAACCTTTGTCTTTACCTTTTCCGATCTTCATTATACTCTTATCATCGTCATTATCAGCATCTTTAGACCCTTTACTTTTCGTCTTTGTCTTTCTTTCATTGCCCTCGATCTTGGATTTCTTTCCTTTCTTCTTTTTACTTTTATCACCGTAGTCACCATCGTCTTTGGATTTCTTTCCTTTCCTCTTTCGACTGTCGTTATCGTCATCGTAGTCATCGTCAGCTTTTTCTTCCATCCGTCCGCAATGCTTCCATTCAGGATTGCATGGACGTTCTGAACAGGCTTCTGCATTTCCGTAGATACGTCCTTTGCGGTAAGGGATTTCAAAGTCAGGAGGTTGCAGTCTACTCTATCCACGGAAAGCTTGCTTGTCGGCGTGTTCGGCAGTCCCTTTGGAGGTGTCTTGGTGTATTACAATTCCAGCATCGAAGAATACCACGTGATGGATTGTTCATGGATTGCATTCTGTTGTAAGTACAGTCCTCGACCGAAATTTCTCGTACTATACTCCGAGAAGCTTGTCTAGCAGATTCGTATGTTAATGTATAGGCTAGCGCTTCTGCTGTTGACTTCTTTCCTGCTCGCCTTAGTGCTTGCTGTAAATTTTGATCTACCATAGCGTTCACAAATGCTTCTGTTGCCACTTCATTAAGGAACTCTGCATTGACGCTTGAGTATGAAAGATAAGCTTATCTTTCCAGCCTAAGCCTTCCAGAGAATTCTCTTATTTTGCTAAAGATGCTTGCAGTGAATTCTTTTGATCCTCATTAGCTTTCTTCTGTTCATCGAAATGGGATTCCAGAGAATTCTTTTGTTCCTCAAGAGCATTCTTCACCTGCAGGGTTGAAAGCTCCATTTTGGTTATTAAAGTACCCAAAAGCTGTTCTATGTTCATCGCAGGCTTTTCTTCAGTTTCTGGTTCTTCCTCGAAAAAGAATGTCTCAGGATTCTTTTCTTCCTCTATCAAAGCTTGTTTAAGTCGCTCGACTAGAACATTCTTTAGACCTGTCGCTTGCAATGACCGCTTCCCCAACTCCACTTTCAATTCCTGTATGCGAAGCTCCTCTAGTTTGCGTCCCATTACTTTTCTAATTCACTCACAGTTATTTAAAACACAATTCTTTTCTCTCATGCATATTCGTGGAAACTCGAAGTTTTGGCTTTGAGTTTGATTAACTTCCTCGCAAGAAAGAATAGTTTAAACGCCCTAATATCAGAAAAATCATTAACCACGCCTAATTCGGATAAAGACACGCCAGATATTGTCCAGAGAGAGCAACCAAACCAAACAGACAAAATACCGGTAAATTACGAAAAAGTGGTTAAACTCACAGTCCAAATGGTGCCCTTGTTCTCTGTAGAAATTAGTCAGCAAATTCTCACAGAGTTGCAAACATTTATAGGCTGTTGTAAACAAATACAGCAGTGTCTAAGGTAGGAGGAAAAGGCAGCTTTTATGCAAATTTTCTCCACTAGATTGAGAGGAAATGTATACCAACTGATCGCAGCTAGCTCACTCACGACATTTGAAGAGGTTGAACAATTACTTTATCGTAATTACTTGCCTCGTTAGACATACCATGAGTTGATAAACCGATGAATTACTTGGCGACAATATCCGCACAAGTCTTTCAACTCCTTCACCAGTAGACTAAAAGGCCTATTGTTACAATGTAACGAAGCAACACAGAGTAAATACGGTGCTGAAAATTTCAATATGGTGAAACGACAAATAGAGGATTTTGCTATGGCTTCGGTGAAGTGTGGTTCAACTAACCCGCATCTAAGTGCCTACGTACTTACATTAAATGAAGATTCAGTAGACAAACTCATTCAAAGGGCATTCGATATGGAAAGATTGCAACAAGGACTCTTTCATATCCCACAACCCTCTAATTACATTCCTAATCCCCTAGCTATTTTCCAATGGATAATTTTTATAATCCTATAAATTAGGCAAATACTTATAGCCTCCCTATTCACGAGAGTGTTGCTCCATACTCTTACACAAATGAGATAGGAAAACCCAACATGAAAACTGAGTACAATATACCTCTTATACCGGAGCCACCAAAGGTACCTTCAGTGTCCTTTAATACTGATGGAAACCCAACAAATAATTGGCACTCAACTCAAACTAGTTTCACACGAAAACCTTTAGGAAGACCACCTCTCCGCCAAAATTCTTTGTATCGAGATACAGGAGAAAAAATATATGACAAACAGAAATTATTTTTAAATAAAATCACCTGCAGCTATTGCAACTACAAGGGCAGAAGTATGACGAATGCTTAAAACGGAAAAATACTCCTTTCTGTATAAACTGCAGAATAAAGGGCCATGATGCCCAATATTGCAAGCAAAATGTTAAGGCACCACCCGAACATGCAAACACTAACAACAATGCTCGGTGGGGTTCTACACATCGTGAAGAAAGAATAAATACCACATACAAAATATGTGCGACTTTTGTGGCAGAAGAAGTCATACCGGGTCCACTTGTCAGCAGAAACAAAGATGGGAGGCCACACCTTCGGGAAACGGCACACCGTCGACCGAAAAGTTCCCGGCTCGACATTAAATAAAACTGCAACTTAATTCATGGTCTTCTCAAGCAACAAAACAGACCAGAGAAAATGTTCCAGTGGTAGATTTACCTTGGACATAAGCAACATAAGCAAAAACACAGCCGTTCGGCTGATAGTAGACACTGGAGCTGAAGTAAGCCTAATAAAACATGAAGCACTAGATTCATAAGAACGGTTAGAAAAAGGACAAAAGTCACTCTCAAAATTCCATTTGGAGAGGGAGAAACGTTGGGTAATTGCCAAGGCAACTTTCTTTTTATTAAGCTGCAGTATCCCGTGCAATATACAGGTTGTAGAAGATAACGCCGAAATCTCGCACCATGGGCTATTAGGTAACGATTTTCTTGCAAAAAATTGCAATATTGAAAGGCCTAACAGATTACTCCGGCTTCCTCCAAAGGAAACCATACCCCGATCGAATTCACGGACCTCTCGAAACATCCGTAGACGATGGAGAGGCAAGATTCCTTCTTTCCAATAGAAGAAATTTCAAGCACCTTGAACGAAGATGAAGGTAGGCAATATGAAGTAGTACTTCAGCGATTTAATAGAATACATCCTCGATCTAAAATCGTACAATTGGACCAGGAAATGCCCTGTTTATCTCAGGAGATCCAAGAAGGAGTATTTGTCGCAAATTGCCTAGTTAGTCCTCATAGAAGTTTCATACCATTATCTGTTCTGAACGTAAACACAGAACCAGTAATCCTAAGGAAATTAACACTTACTTAATTATTATAACATTATGTCTCTCCAGTTTCCTTTGGACGAAATAAATTCCCAAAGTTTTCAGAAAGAAGGTGGTCCACCTTCCCCTAATGAACATAAAAAAGCATACAACTTTAAAAGTGATGCGAAAAATTTCAACTCCAATCTATATTCAATAAACGTAAACCGCATTAAAAATTTCAGTCAAGATAGGCGAATGGTTTTACGTAAAGAATTACTGTTGGATAAAAATTTAAATCAAGAAGAACAGGCTTCTGCATTTCCGTAGATACGTCCTTTGCGGTAAGGGATTTCAAAGTCAGGAGGTTGCAGTCTACTCTATCCACGGAAAGCTTGCTTGTCGGCGTGTTCGGCAGTCCCTTTGGAGGTGTTTTGGTGTATTACAATTCCAGCATCGAAGAATACCACGTGATGGATTGTTCATGGATTGCATTCTGTTGTAAGTACATTCCTCCACCGAAATTTCTCGTACTATACTCCGCGAAGCTTGTCTAGCAGATTCGTATGTTAATACATAGGCTAGCGCTTCTGCTGTTGACTTCTTTCCTGCTCGCCTTAGTGCTTGCTGTAAATTTTGATCTACCATAGTGTTCACAAATACTTCTGTTGCCACTTCATTAAGGAACTCTGCATTGACGCTTGAGTATGAAAGATAAGCTAATCTTTCCACATCAGCCTGCAGTTGTTGTAGTGATTCGCCATGCTTCTGAATCCTGTTGCGTAACTCCAAGCGATATACATGCTGCATGTATTCATCTCCATAACGTAATTCTATCGCCTGTACTAATGAAGTGAAATCACGTTGCTTGTCAATCGATATAGTTTGTAATAGCTCTGACGCGGGACCTCGAAGTGCTAAGACCAGAGCTGTAGCTTTGTCTGCGTCATTCCGTCCATTTACTTCGGAAGCTGCCTCGAATTGTCTCTTGAAAATATGCCACGAATTTTGTCCATCAAATATTGGGGGTTTCATTCTGCCTGCAGCGGATATTTCAGTTCCTTCATGACGAGTTTGTCGATGCTTCATCCTCTCCAAATCTGCTTTAAAGTTGTAAAGCTTCTCCGTAACATTTTGTTATACTTCCGATACTTGTTGTTGAACTTCCAGCCCTTCCTGCTGGATTCCTTCAATTTTCATATTTTGTTCGTCTAAAGAATTTTTAAGAAAATTCTTCTGTTCCTCCAAACAAGTTTCTAGACAATTCTGCAAAGAACTCTTTTGTTCGTCCCAACGGCCTTCCAGAGAATTCTTTTATTTTTCTAAAGATGCTTGCAGTGAATTCTTTTGATCCTCATTAGCTTTCTTCTGTTCATCCAAATGGGATTCCAGAGAATTCTTTTGTTCCTCAAGAGCATTCTTCACCTGCAGGGTTGAAAGCTCCATTTTGGTCATTAAAGTACCTAAAAGCTGTTCTATGTTCATCGCAGGCTTTTCTTCAGCTTCTGGTTCTTCCTCGAAAAAGAATGTCTCAGGATTCTTTTCTTCCTCTATCAAAGCTTGTTTAAGTCGCTCGACTAGAACATTCTTTAGACCTGTCGTTTGCAATGACCGCTTCCCCAACTCCACTTTCAATTCCTGTATGCGAAGCTCCTCTAGTTGGCGTCCCATTACTTTTCTAATTCACTCACAGTTATTTAAAACACAATTCTTTTCTCTCATGCATATTCGTGGAAACTCGAAGTTTTGGCTTTGAGTTTGATTAACTTCCTCGCAAGAAAGAATAGTTTAAACGCCCTAATATCAGAAAAATCATTAACCACGCCTAATTCGGATAAAGACACGCCAGATATTGTCCAGAGAGAGCAACCAAACCAAACAGACAAAATACCGGTAAATTACGAAAAAGTGGTTAAACTCACAGTCCAAATGGTGCCCTTGTTCTCTGGAGAAATTAGTCAGCAAATTCTCACAGAGTTGCAAACATTTATAGGCTGTTGTAAACAAATACAGCAGTGTCTAGAGTAGGAGGAAAAGGCAGCTTTTATGCAAATTTTCTCCACTAGATTGAGAGGAAATGTATACCAACTGATCGCAGCTAGCTCACTCACGACATTTGAAGAGGTTGAACAATTACTTTGTCGTAATTACTTGCCTCGTTAGACATACCATGAGTTGATAAACCGATGAATTACTTGGCGACAATATCCGCACGAGTCTTTCAACTCCTTCACCAGTAGAGTAAAAGCCTATTGTTACAATGTAACGAAGCAACACAGAGTAAATACGGTGCTGAAAATTTCAATATGGTGAAACGACAAATAGAGGATTTTGCTATGGCTTCGGTGAAGTGTGGTGCAACTAACCCGCATATAAGTGCCTACGTACTTACATTAAATGAAGATTCAGTAGACAAACTCATTCAAAGGGCATTCGATATGGAAAGATTGCAACAAGGACTCTTTCATATCCCACAACCCTCTAATTACATTCCTAATCCCCCTAGCTATTTTCCAATGGATAATTTTTATAATCCTATAAATTAGGCAAATACTTATAGCCTCCCTATTCACGAGAGTGTTGCTCCATACTCTTACACAAATGAGATAGGAAAACCCAACATGAAAACTGAGTACAATATACCTCTTATACCGGAGCCACCAAAGGTACCTTCAGTGTCCTTTAATACTGATGGAAACCCAACAAATAATTGGCACTCAACTCAAACTAGTTTCACACGAAAACCTTTAGGAAGACCACTTCTCTGCCAAAATTCTTTGTATCGAGATACAGGAGAAAAAATATATGACAAACAGAAATTATTTTTAAATAAAATCACCTGCAGCTATTGCAACTACAAGGGCAGAAGTATGACGAATGCTAAAAACGGAAAAATACTCCTTTCTGTATAAACTGCAGAATAAAGGGCCATGATGACTAATATTGCAAGCAAAATGTTAAGGCACCACCCGAACATGCAAACACTAACAACAATGCTCGGTGGGGTTCTACACATCGTGAAGAAAGAATAAATACCACATACAAAATATGTGCGACTTTTGTGGCAGAAGAAGTCATACCGGGTCCACTTGTCAGCAGAAACAAAGATGGGAGGCCACACCTTCGGGAAACGGCACACCGTCGACCGAAAAGTTCCCGGCTCGACATTAAATAAAACTGCAAATTAATTCATGGTCTTTTCAAGCAACAAAACAACAGACCAGAGAAAATGTTCCAGTGGTAGATTTACCTTGGACATAAGCAACATAAGCAAAAACACAGCCGTTCGGCTGATAGTAGACACTGGAGCTGAAGTAAGCCTAATAAAACATGAAGCACTAGATTCATAAGAACGGTTAGAAAAAGGACAAAAGTCACTCTCAAAATTCCATTTGGAGAGGGAGAAACGTTGGGTAATTGCCAAGGCAACTTTCTTTTTATTAAGCTGCAGTATCCCGTGCAATATACAGGTTGTAGAAGATAACGCCGAAATCTCGCACCATGGGTTATTAGGTAACGATTTTCTTGCAAAAAATTGCAATATTGAAAGGCCTAACAGATTACTCCGGCTTCCTCCAAAGGAAACCAACCCGATCGAATTCACGGTATCTCTCGAAACATCCGTAGACGATGGAGAGGCAAAATTCCTTCTTTCCAATAGAAGAAATTTCAAGCACCTTGAACGAAGATGAAGGTAGGCAATATGAAGTAGTACTTCAGCGATTTAATAGAATACATCCTCGATCTAAAATCGTACTGAGCATACCAATACAATTGGACCAGGAAATGCCCTGTTTATCTCAGGAGATCCAAGAAGGAGTATTTGTCGCAAATTGCCTAATTAGTCCTCATAGAAGTTTCATACCATTATCTGTTCTGAACGTAAACACAGAACCAGTAATCCTAAGGAAATTAACACTTACTTAATTATTATAACATTAGGTCTCTCCAGTTTCCTTTGGACGAAATAAATTCCCAAAGTTTTCAGAAAGAAGGTGGTCCACCTTCCCCTAATGAACATAAAAAAGCATACAACTTTAAAAGTGATGCGAAAAATTTCAACTCCAATCTATATTCAATAAACGTAAACCGCATTAAAAATTTCAGTCAAGATAGGCGAATGGTTTTACGTAAAGAATTACTGTTGGATAAAAATTTAAATCAAGAAGAAGAAAAAGCATTTCTTGAGCTATGCTTAAGTATCATGACCTTTTCTAAATGAACAAATCAAGGAAATGTTGGAGAATGACATAATCCAAATAAGGAAAAGCCCGTGGAACTCTCCGTTGCTTGAAGTCCCCAAGAAAGTTGGGCCTGACGGCAATAAATATTGGCGAGTAGTAGTAGATTTCTGTAAAATTAACGAGAAATCTATAGGGGATGCCTTTCCACTACCCAGGAAAGAGGATATACTGGATCAATTTGGGCACTCGCGATATTTTACTACACTTTATCTTGCAAGCGGATATCATCAAGTACTTGCTGATCCAGGGGATAGACCCAAAACTGCGTTTAGTACCGCTTACGGGCACTATGAATTTAAGAAAATGCCATTTGGGCTGCAAGGCGTGCCTGCGACCTTTCAGCGTTTAATGAATTACATTCTAACGAGTCTCCAAGGATTAGAATACTTTGTCTATCTCGATTATATTGTAATATATGGAACAAATTTACAAGATCACAATGAGAAATTCACTAAGTCATTCGACAGACATAGAGCCCATATTCTTAAATTACAACCCGAAAAGTGTCAATTCCTTCGCAGAGAAGCGATTTACGTCGGACAAAAATGTTCAAACGAAGGAGCACTTCCAGACCCCAGTAAAACAAGTTGTGTTTAAGATTTCCTAAACCCCGAACTATTAGACAAACTCAATCGTTCCTTCGGTTGGCTAACTACTACCGCAAGTTCATTCAAAGACTCTTTCGAGGAAATTAAAAAGTCGCTTGTAAATCCTCCCCTTCTCACATATCCTGATTTTACTGAACCCTTCAATTTGACAATAGATGCTAGCAATGAAGCGTTGGGAGCTATCTTATCCCAAGGGAAACTAGGCAAAATCAATCCGATAGCGTATGCAAGTAGAAGTTCAAATAAGGCGGAACAAAAATACTCCACAATAGAAAAAGAGTTACTCGCTATTGTATGAGCCCTCAGGAACTTCAGGTGTTATTTCCAGGGCACAACTTTCACGGTCAACACAGACCATAAGCCCCTTAACGGCGTATTCAATGTGAAAGACCCAACATCGAGATTAGTCAGCTTTCACCATAAACTCTCGGAAGTTGACTACAAAATTAAATATAAGCGTGGAAAATTTAACACTAATGCAGACGCGCTTAGTCGAATACCTGCCCAGCTAAACCAAACAAACTCCAATTCGTTCATTGTGGAGGCTCAGGTACATTACCGAGCCGATTCCGACATAGACGAAAATGATTCTAGTTCTCCGCTACCTGCAAAGTCTAAGCAAGCACATTGCCATGTTGTTACAAGAGCTCAAACATGGGAGTCAGAAATGAAAGACGTAACTCAAAAAACTCCCCCTAAAATTCAAAAACATTCACAGAACGTCCTAAAAGACTCAGTTGAAATTGGCTCAATTGAGAGCAGCCAATCTGAAAACAGTGCACTAGAACACAGCAAACTACCTGCAAAGAATAATCTAATAGATTCCCAGAAACTATCACAGAGCCGGAGGAAATCAAAATAATTTTAAGCGACTCTGAGTCTGCATTCGGTGGTCACCAAGGTGTAATAAAAATTTATAAAAGGATAAAAAGAAAATATAAATGGAAAAAATGCTCAGCTCGATTAGGAAATACGTCCGCAAATGTGCGAAATGCCAATAAATGAAGGCAAGCCCGGAGTATAGTTAGTATGCCAATGGTCATCACAGATACTGCCTTAATGCTATTCGAGAAAGTATATCTGGACATCGTAAGACCTCTTGAGGAAACACACTCAGGAAACAAATATATTTCGACTTTCCAGGGCAATCTAACGAAATTCGTAGATTGTTATGCCATCCCGAATGGCGAAGCAGAAACGGTAGGGGAATATTTTTCGATGAGATAATCACTCGTTACGGCATTCTTAAAAAAGTAGTAACTGATCAGGGCTCTAACTTCTTAAGCGACCTTTTCAAACGAATTTGTAAGCTCCTAAAAGTTAAACAAATGCAGACTTCCGCTTATTATCCACAATCCAACCACGCACTTGAACGAACCCACAGACCACTAGTGGAGTATTTAAGAGCTATTGTATCCGAAAATCTAAAGGCTTGGGATTGATTCCCTAGAACCGCGGCTTTCGTATATAACAATAGCCCACATGATGGCACTAAGCTCACTCCAATGGACTGTCTGTTTGAATTTACAGCGGATGTCCCTTCAAATCTAAGAAGAGAGCCAGAGCCAATTTGCAATCACGAAAGTTACTACTACATTCTTAGGTAAAAATTACAGAAAACCTACGCTATCGCCCGGAAAAATTTATTTAACGCTAAAGAAAAGTCAAAAATTCACGACGATAAGCACTCACGACCAGTAACTTTCCAACCAAGAGATAAAGTGTTATTAAAAAATCAAGCTAAGAAATACAAGCTTTCCCAGAAATGGCTAGGACCATATCTCAGTGACAGTGATGTGCGGCACTGAGTAGACACGCGCCGAATTAGCTCCAGCAAATTTCATTCTTTTCTTTAGTAATTTGGACCTTGCTTAAGTAAATCTTGGTTTGTGTGTTTTATTATCACAATATTTTCATTATCACATATTGAAATAAGCAATACTAGTTGGTTAATTATAGTGCTATTGTTGCTTGATTCCCGACATAATGTCTAGTAAGGTACAGCGTGTTACTCGTAACACTTCTTCATCTGATCCACCAACACATTCAAATGATGTTAAAACTGAACTAGCAACTGTCGTCGCTCATGTGCAAGATAAACTTGAAGTAATAACTTCAGACTTTCAACAGAGTGTTGCAAAGATTACTAGTGATTTTAATGAGTTAATGGTGCAACTTGAATCACAACTATCTAATTTGATTGAAGAACGCTTTTCTGCAGTAAATATCGATGTAAAAAAATTGGTGCATGAAGTTGAAATTGTCAAGAATCAACTGGATAGCTATGAAAGAGACAGAAAATCTTGTGATTTGGTGATTAGTGGCATACCCCGTTTGCCTGATGAAGACTTAAATTGTGTATTTAATTCGCTTAGTACATCTATTGCTGCTGATAAATCACTCAAGCCTAGTAAAATATTTAGCATTAAACCAAAAACTTATCCTACATCTGGGGACGTAATTGAATCATCCATAGTAGTCAAATTTTGCACTACAGTTGATAAAATTAAATTTATGAAATTTGTATATAAAACCATAAAGAAACGTAAAGCTTCCAACAGCGATAAAAAATCTCTCACTTTATCAGATGTAGGAACCAACACCTATATACATAAATGAAAATCTAACTGTCCGTAATTACCGAATACTTCGACGGGCCATTAAATTGGTGAGAGGTAAACATCTCTTATCAGTCTTCACTATTGATGGAATTGTGCATGTGCGAAGAACAAAAAATGCACCGGCGCCGGAGCGAATTCTTGGAGAGGATAATTTTTGATGATCTTGCTGCAGTGCTCATGAATTTGTAGTTAGTCCGGCAGTAACTTGTTATTAGTACTTTAGCTCTTGAAATATGGTTGTTTTTTTTATACCTTAAAGTTTTTAATCTTAATTTAAACAATTATTTCTTTATCTCCTCTATTACTTTTTGTATTTTTCAGTGGTCAGTAGTGTTCAACGTATTATGTTTCTTACTGGATGTGTTTGCTGCTGTCTTATGTGCAAGATTTCATGTGATTCGTTTTTGATTGAATGAGCTTTGATATTGCTGTGGACGAATATAATAATGTACGTGCTATGGTCAATATTCTTAATCAACACGCAGATGGTATTAAGGTTTTCCATCTTAACGCCAGAAGTTTATTTTGTCATATAGATGAAATTCGTGACATATTCGGCTGCTCTAGTACGGATATAATCCTAGTAAGTGAAACGTGGTTAAAGCCTGAAATCAGTGATCAATCTATTAATATTCCGGGTTTTAGAATTCATCGTAATGATAGATGTGGACGAAGAGGAAGAGGTGTTGCAATATTTATTAGGAATGGGTTGAAAAGTAAGGTTTTGTTTAAGAGTGGAGACTGTAATACGGAAGCCGAATATATTTTTTGTGAAGTCGGATCTAGTCAACATAAATGCTTAATTGGCTCTGTTTACAAACCTCCTCATTGTTCTCTTGATAGATTAACACAAGACCTCATACATATAGTACCACAGTATGAACATGCCATTATTGGTGGTGACTTCAATATAAACTTTCTGGTAAATTCCAGCTCTAGTGAAAACTTTTGTAATATTTTGACCTCTGTTGATTTATACCGCATAGATTTTGAGCCTACTTATTTCTCGCAGCATTCTTGCTCTTTGTTGGATGTAATTATTACGGCATGTAGGTACGTCTAATATTAAGTTTAAAAATCAGCTGTCAATTCCTGGCATCTCAGACCATGATATGATCATGATTGTATATGATATCACGTTTGATAATGATTGTTCAACTCACTCATTTTCGTTTTATGACTACAAATCTATTATGTTAGAGGATCTGCTCTCAGAAGCGGAGACAATGGATTGGGACATCGTACGTGACATTGCTGATGTAGACTCTCAAATCCATATAATTAATGAGTATATTGCCAATCTCCATGAAAAATTTGTTACGTTAAAAACCAGAACTATTGATAATCCGGCTTGCCCTTGGTTTTCAGATACTATTAGAAGACTCATGCTGGTGCGAGATCAAGCTTATAATCTATGGAAGCGATATCGAATTGGAGAATATTGGAACACTTATCGTGAGCTAAGAAATAATGTAAATTATTTTATTCGTACAGCTAAAGAAAGATACTTTTCATGCAAACTAGACATAAACCATCCCGCTAAGATCCTGGGGAGGAATTTGAAATCTTCTGGCATTGTAAGTGGTCCCATTTCTGGTGATCTTCCGCAACCTGATGAGCTTAATAACCAATTTGCGTCTACGGCGGAGTCGAATGATATTAGTTGCTCTAATGTTGTTGAGCTGCCAACTGCAAATAGCATTGCTCCCTTTGACTTCATTAGGGTGAATCGTGAGGATCTAGCACGTGCCTTACTAAGCATAAAATCAAATGCCGTGGGTTGCGATGGGATTGATCCTCGATTCGTCAGGATCCTTTCTAGATTTATAATCTCACCGCTAACGCATATTATTAATACTTGTTTTACAACTACGTACTTTCCTTGTAATTGGAAATACTCTAAAGTCGTTCCCATATCTAAAGGTGATGGTAGCAGTGAATACAGACCAATAAGTATCTTAACGTTCTTCTCCAAGGTCACCGAAAAAATTATGTCCACACAAATCTCTGATCATGTTCGAAGTAACAACTTATTGAATTGCTGTCAGTCAGGATTTAGAGCTAAGCATAATTGCGTTACTGCTCTGCTCAAAGTTACACAGGATACTCGACAGGCCATTGACAAGGATTACATTACATTTGTCCTTTTATTGGATTTCTCTAAAGCCTTTGATACTATTAATCATGATCGTTTATGTGTAAAGCTCGTTAAATACTTTAACTTTTCACCCCAGGCATTTAGGTTAATTGCCAGTTATTTGAGGGACAGATTCCAATCTGTACATATTAATGGAAGTTATTCTAACTTTTTTCCTCTTTTGGCAGGTGTCCCGCAGGGTTCAGTTTTGAGCCCTCTATTATTTTCGTTGTACATAAATGATGTATTTACGGTTATTAAAAACTGTAAGCCTAATTTATATGCGGACGACGTACGGCTTATATTTTCTAAGCGGTTTATCCGAGGATGGAATTTGCTCTGTTAATGACGATCATGATGTACTTGCCAAATGGACTGCATCTAATGGACTTAAGTTAAATGCAAGTAAATCTAAGTGTTTAATTATAAGTAGACTAGGTACTGACTGTTCCGATTTTTCTCCAGTTCATATAAATGGTGTTGTGATTCCGCTTGTTACCTCAGCTAAGAATCCAGGTATCATATTTAATAATAGATTGACGTGGGGTGACCATATAAATTCTGTGGCTAGGAAAATTTATTATGGGCTTCGACGCCTTTGGGCTTTTAGCGATGTCACTCCGTTATTAACTCGGTTAAAACTAGCTACGGTTGTGAAATTAATAATGGGCTCGATAGTATCTCGGAGAGGAAGCTTCTGGTCCCTTTCAATTCCATCATTAGGTATATTTTTAGACTTCGGCGCTATGACCACGTTTCACCTTTTGCTGACACTCTATTTGGCTGCTCTCTTCAGCGGTATCTCAAGTTCAGGACAGTAGTCTTACTATCGCAGCTCATCAAATTTCAGTATCCGCACTATTTGTTTACCTTCTTGCACTTCAATAGATCAAGTACAGCATTAACTCTTATACCACCTAACAGCAGATTTCCGGTGAGCGATCGACAATTTTTCGTCCAAGCAGGCAGTATTTGGAACTCCTTACCAATTGATATAAGAAACTCATTATGGTCGGGCACATTTGACAGCTTTAAGCGTATTGTTTTCAATCATCTTACTAATAGTGTTTAATTTTTACTACTACTGTTCAAACGTGAACATAAAAAAACGCGAACATAAGATTTGACATAAAACCATATTAAATAAATCTGCGTGTAGATATCTAAAAAAGGTCAAAAAACCCAGGATAACGCAAATAAGCAATAATTGTTCGCAATAATTATTGAACTCTTGCTTACTAGGCAAATTGCGCAAAATAAGCAATTGGTCGCAATAATTTATTGAACTCGAGACAATATTGCTTACTAGACAACTTCATTAAGTGTATTTTATTAAGTTCATTTCAATCAAAGTTGCTTAGTTCGTAGCATTTAGTTATTATAAAAACAATGTAAATGTAAGAAAGGCACAGTCTTGATTAAAGATTTAAAGTAGCAACATTCTAGTTCTTACTTTGCGCCCCACCCGTGGTAAGCGCAATACCTCCTCATTTAAAATACAAGACCCTGCGCCACCAGCAGAGTCTATTCTAATTACAGGTCACGTGACGTCTAAACATTGGTCCTTCGAGACAACCTGAACCAAAAGATGACCACAATGGAAGAAATTCAACAGCTCACAAAGGAGCAATGATAGCCAGGTTGCTGGAAAACATGAAGAAAGATGGGTCCAGCAGAAAAATGCAGCAATACATTGACGAGAAAAGGGAAACTTTCTTGAATTACTGGCAAGATTTGAAGAGCGAGACCACTTAATCAAAAAGCTGAATATGACAGAGCACGGATATTTTCAGAAAGGCTTTTACGAACAAGTAAAGGCCACACTTGAAGAGGCATTACAGCTATTGGATAAATACCAGAACTTGTTAAAAGAGGATGATTTGGTCAAGCAGACGACAAGATTAACGAACCCAAGCAAGACAATGAAGGAAAGTGCTGGGATATCTATTCAACAGACTACGAACGAAATGGATAAAACCAAGGAGGCGGAAAAAATACCTGATAAAGAGACCACAAGCGGCGTGGAGCATACGACATCTTCAGACTCGAGTACTGCCCAAAATACGAGGATTTCGGACTCTGAGCAACCAAGTAACCATGAAGAGTGTGATTTCACACTTCATAATAACATGAATAACGATGAGCAGAAGTTAAGATTGAAGAGACAAATGGTCAAAATGAGCACGATTACTAGGCTCATGAACGACATAATAAGACATAAAGACCAATCGCACCCAACGATGTACTATGAGACCAAAAGATGACCACAATGGAAGAAATTCAACAGCTCACAAAGGAGCAATTCCAACTTGGGAAAATGATAGCCAGGTTGCTGGAAAACATGAAGAAAGATGGGCCCAGCAGAAAAATGCAGCAATACATTGACGAGAAAAGGGAAACTTTCTTGAATTACTGGCAAGAATTTGAAGAGCGAGACCACTTAATCAAAAAAGCTGAATATCACAGTGCACGGATATTTTCAGAAACACTTTTACGTACAAGTAAAGGCCACACTTGAAGAGGCATTACAGCTATTGGATAAATACCAGAACTTGTTAAAAGAGGATGATTTGGTCAAGCAGACGACAAGATTAACGAACCCAAGCAAGACAATGAACGAAAGTGCTGGGATATCTATTCAACACACTACGAACGAAATGGATAAAACCAAGGAGGCGGAAAAAATACCTCATAAAGAGACCACAAGCGGCGTGGAGCATACGACATCTCGACATCTTCAGACTCGAGTACTGCCCAAAATAGAAGGATTTCGGACTCTGAGCAACCAAGTAACCATGAAGAGTGTGATTTCACACTTCATAATAACATGAATAACGATGAGCAGAAGTTAAGATTGAAGAGACAAATGGTCAAAATGAGCACGATTACTAGGCTCATGAACGACATAATAAGACATAAAGACCAATCGCACTCAACGATGTACTATGAGTACAAAAGATGGACTTTAAACGACCAGTTTAACAGTATAGCCGCATTACACGAAGAAATCATTATGCATGAACAAGAATTCATTGATTCTTATTTTTGTCAAGACGCATTTGGGCAACTTGAAACAGAAATTCAAGAAATAATGGTGTGGCTACATGAAATACAGAACTCAGGTATTCAACAGCCAGTAGGAGATGCTTGGACACGGATTACCTAGGCAAACAATACCTACATTCGAAGGGAACTATAATGACTGGACAGGCTTTCGAGACATATTCACCAAAGTCATTCATAACAATATTCGCCTATGTAACGCAGAAAAGTTACAATATCTAAAAACAAACCTCAGAGGTGAAGCAGCAAGGCTTATCAAACACATACAGATATCAGACGCCAATTACTGAGCCGCATGGGATCTGATTAACGATAGATACAACAACAAACGAGCACTGTTATTTGCTCAACTAGATCTATTATTCAATCAACAGAATCAGAATTTGGAATCCTCTGGAGGGATAAAAAGCATTCATGATATTACACGTGAATGCATCCATGCCATCCAGAATCTAGGAATTGAGACAGACACCTGGGGACCGATTATTGTCTTCAAATTAATAAAAAAGTTGGACAAAGATACCCGAAGGTGGTATGAGCAAGCAGTTAAAGAACCAAGAGAAATTCCAGATCTCAAAGAATTTTTAAAATTGCTGGAAACACGGTTTCAGTCACTAGAAAATCTGAAAGAACAGAGAAGGAATAATGATCTTATAAAACCATCGCTTAACACAAGGTTCCCTGCAAAAAGCTTTCATTCCACACAGACACAGTGCAAGTATTGTAATGGTGCACATTTGATTTATAACTGTAAAAACTTCGTGTCCAGTGCAGTTGGTGAACGATATAAATTCGTAAAAAACCGCAAATTATGCCTAAATTGCTTGAACCACAAAGAGGACGTGAAATGTTACAGTCAGCAGCGCTGTGGAGTATGTCGAGGCTATCATCATACTCTACTCCATCTAAGTCAAGGCAAGACTGAGCAGGAAATAAGCAGACAGAAACCTGTGGCAGCTTATAGCGCGATGACGAGGAAAGAACAATCGCCAAATTCTCCTAGGCACGTGATTTTAGCAACAGCGCTGGTAAAGGTGAAAACAGTTTTGGGCAATTATGATCTACTACGAGCATTAGTAGACCCGGGATCTCAGGCATCATTCATAACCGAGAGAGCAGCTCAATCTATTGGACTACCTAGAACAAATACTGATATCGAGATATCCGGAGTAGGCAACGTACATTCGGGGAAATTTAAAAGTAAAGTAGTTCTACAATTATCGCCCAGATTTCCGTCAGATTTCCAACTACGACTGGAAGCGTTAGTTCTTCCAAGTTTAACAAAGCTCCTACCCAACGAGACTATCCCATATCTGGATATCCAACATCAAGATAACATGATGCTAGCCGATCTCACACTAGGTGTTCCTGGTCCAATCGATATTTTGTTAGGAGCAGATGTCTTTAGTTTAATCGTCATGGACGGTGTAAAACGACCGACTGAAGGGTTGCTAGCTCAGAAGACAGAGTTCGGGTAGATACTCACGGGAAGACCATCAATAAATATAGCTAGTCCTTCAAAGATAATAAGCATGGTTTCAACAACTGAGTTAAATAAACAACTTGAGAAATTCTGGGAAGTAGCAGAAGTCACAACAAAAACTATACTCTCTGAAGATGATCAAATATGTGAAGACAACTACCAACACACATATAGACGAGACAAGAATGGGATTTATACAGTACACCTTCCATTAAAAGAAGGTTTAAACAAAATAAGAGAATCTCGCAAAATAGCTGCCGCAAGACTCTTACAACTGGAGAAACGATTTCTTGTAAATCCCGAACTTAAGAAAGAGTACTGCAAATTTATGAAGGAATATCTAGAACAGGGTCATATGAGAAGAATAGAGCCAGAACTCCAAGTCCCAAAACCACATTACTACCTACCCCATCAAGCGGTAATTAAAAATGATAGTACCACGACAAAACTTCGAGTGGTCTTTGATGCATCTGCGAAATCTAGTACTGGCTACAGTTTGAACGACATGATGCACACAGGACCACGTTTGCAGGAAAATTTGTCAGATATTCTATTAAGATGGCTGAAGTATAAATATGTATTTAAATTTGACATAGAAAAGATGTACATGATGATAAAGGTCGCAGATGAACACCAAAACCTACAAAGAGTACTATGGAGATTCTCAAATAATGAGCAAATAAAGGAATATGCTCTTACAACAGTAACATATGGTACAGCAGCAGCTCCATACTAGGCCATTAGAACGTTGAAGCAACTAGCTATTTATGAGAAAAACGCATTTCCTAAAGCCGCAGACATAGCATTGAAAGACTTTTATGTAGATGACTTAATGTCTGGAGCTGATTCGATGGAAGAAGGCAAAATGTTACAAATGGAACTATTGAATCTACTATGAAGTGGCGGATTCAACTTCAGAAAATGGGCAAGTAAGTAGAAAGTTTCTGAGTATGATTCCAACTGAACTAAGAGAAAAGGGTCAAATCGAAATTAATGGTACAGAATCTATTAAGACATTGTATTTATTGGAGTCCAGCGACGGATACTTTTCACTTCAAAACTAATGTCACCAAAGAACTGCCAACAAAAAGAAACATCTTATGTGATATTGCCAAGCTGTTTGATCCGCTTGGGTGGCTTTTGCCTATAATGATAACTGCGAAAAGATTGATGCAAGAGCTATGGATTGAAGGAAGCGCTTGGGATGAACAAATACGAGAAGACCTAGCAAAAAAATGGCATAATTTCAAAACAGAACTTCCACAGACCGAAGAAATAATAATACCAAGATGGATGAATCACACAAAAAGTGATGCTTCCGAGAAAGCATATGCTGCGGCAGTATATAGCAAAACAACGACCAAGGAAAGAAAAACCCATACAACTCTTTTAACAGCAAAGACCAAAGTAGCACCAATCAAAATGAAAAAGACTTTACTAAGGCTCGAATTATGTGGTGCAGCATTATTAGCGAAACTACTGCATCAGGTAAAAGTTGTGCTGGAGTTCCCTGATGTAACAACATACGCATGGACAGACTCCACTATTGTAATAGCTTGGATAAGGGGTGGTCCAGAAAAATGGAAGAGTTTTGTTTCAAATAAAGTATCCGAAATACAAGACTTAACTACACCCAACATGTGGCGTCATGTAAGATCAGAAGACAATCCAGCTGATGTTGCATCTAGAGGTATTAATCCCTCAAAATTACGCGACTCAAAATTGTGGTGGACAGGACCACACTGGCTTAAAGAGAAGAAGGAGAATTGGCCTATTTTACAAGGGGAGGTACTCACGACAGAAGAAATAAAATGTAATGAAACCATATGTGGAGCCACCGTTTCGAACAATAATCTTTGTGAAGAGATAATAACACGGTACTCCAAACTTCCCAAGTTACTACGAGTCTGGGCATATTGCCTGAGATTTATCAATGCCTGTTGCAAGGAACGTATATCCAAAACGCAAGTAACAATAACTGAAACAACACAGGCCTTGAACAGCATCATACGGATGATTCAACGAAAAGAATTTTCGTTGGAAATTAAGAGAATCCAGAAGGGTCGAACAGTAGACAACCAAAGCTGTATCGCAGCGCTCAATCCTTTTATAGACCCTGAAGGTCTTCTAAGACTAGGAGGACGCATTGGGAATGCAGATATATCGTACGATGAGAAGAATCCAATCATATTGCCACATAATCACCACATAACAGAACTAATTGTACGTGAAGCTCACGAAAGTACCCTCCATGGATCCACCCAAGTAACATTGGCGTTTATACGACGAAAGTTCTGGATCATAAAATCGAGAAGTGCGGTTAAGAGTGTAATAAACAAATGCATTCGATGCATTCGTTACAAAGCACAAATTCCAACGCAGCAAATGGGAAGCCTCCCTTCACCAAGAGTAACACCATCGAAACCATTTAGTCATACTGGAGTCGATTACGCCGGACCTATAAAGACTAAAGCATCTAGAATACGATGAAATACAACGCACAAAGGTTACATAGCAGTCTTCATATGTCTCGCCACCAAAGCAATACACTTGGAGTTAGTAAGTAGCCTTACAACAGAAGATTTCCTGGCAGCACTCAGACGTTTCTTCGCCAGAAGAGGGAGGTGCACACATATATACAGCGACAACGCAACAACGTTTGTCGGTGCACAGAAGATTCTTGATCAAGATCTGAAGAAAGCCATAAAAAACAACAGCAGTTTAGCAAATACTTTAGCAGGCAATGGCACAGAATGGGACTTTATTCCCCCGGCAGCTCCTCACTTTGGAGGAATATGGGAAGCTGGAGTAACATCCGTTAAGTACCATTTAAAAGAGTCATAGGTGAATCAATCCTTACGTTTGAAGAAATAACAACGCTGCTCTGTCAAATTGAGGCATGTCTAAACTCGAGGCCACTATGCCCCCTGACAGAAGATCCATCGGATCTTAACATTCTAACCCCGGCACACTTTTTAATAGGTGAAGCTCTAATAGGCCCTCCTAAGCCGCTGGCTCTGACTGAATCTCATCATTACCATTCTCGATGGGAACACATTCAAAGAATGAACACAGATTTTTGGAAGGCGTGGTCCACAGACTACCTGAATTACTTACAACAACGACCAAAATGGAGAAACCAGGATAACAATATGCAAATCGGGCAAATAGTCTTACTGAGAGATGAAAACTTGTCACCAACAAATTGGCCACTAGCAAAGATTAAAGAGGTTCACCCAGCTAAAGATGGACTAGTGCGAGTCGTAACTGTGCAATATAGGGGAAATAATGAGCTCAAACGACCTATATAAAAAATATGTCCTCTGCCTATTAACCTCTCGGAACCTCAAGAAACAGCAAATAGTAATATAGGAAGTAATGAAGAAAAGCTAACTGGAAACGTAATAGTCTGTGCCGCTATAACAAAACTAGACTCAGAGATGCAAGAATCTCAAATACACCATAAGGATTCTCCATTACCATCCCGACAATATAGTAACAAACTGAAACAAGAAACTAGTGCAAACTAGTTGCTCCATCACCATCAAAACGAGCGCGTAAGGAGTCAGGTCATGAAGTTGAAGATAGAACCACAGCGTATAGAAGACGGATCGAACAAGCAAAACAGGCAGCGAAACAATTGGACCCGAAACGTTGTCGCATTCACCCTGTCACTACAAAATATGACTGTCTTATACGGATAGCAAAGCAAAAGCAACTAACGGAAAAATATAGAGCTCGGATGGGATATACAGACTCTGCACAAGCTGCAAAGAAACGTATTACACCAAACGAGTATAGAAACCGAAAAAAGGGTCTGAACACAAAATTCATAACTTTGCTGCTACTATCACTACTGGTTAAATTAGGCAAATGCTCTCTGAACATTACACGCCCGCAACCAAGACTGTACGTTGAAGACATTGGCGAAATACAACTCAAAAGAGGAACATTCAGAGTTGAACTCAAGTTCACTGCTGACGAAATAAAAACCGATATAAACAAGTTAAATCAAACGATCAAGCAAGTAAACATACTGTGTGATGAAACACTTAAGATATCAAAGTACACACACTGTGATGGATTAATTCATCACCTGACAGACATCCACATCGAGTTGTATAAACATATCAAGACTTTGCAGGCTGAAACAATTAGAGAAAGAAGGAAAAGAGGAGTTCTTGGTAAGATCTTGCAGACGGTGTTCGGAGTGAATGACGAAGTTTACGCAGACATCAATGACTTAGAACACAACCAGCAACTTCCTCAGCAAGCCGTTAACCACCAAACCAATATCATGCTTACAACCCTAGCGACGGTCAACGAAACTGAGATGACAACAATCAGAAAATTGAATAGCTTAACCGACAAACTCAATAAAGGGTTAGAGGCAATTAAGGTTATGCAACAGCAATGGTTCGCTGGACCTGATGCTAACAAATTGAACATACAGTTCCTTGCAGTATATCACGCGGCAACAAACTACATCGAGGAGCTTGGAGAAAGATATAACAAGCTAATGAATGCATACACCCAACGCGGAAATTTGTTAGACTTTCTGCAACCTGCAGATCTTCTCAAAATCATCGGTAACGCCAAAGCCAAACTACCATCAAACCTAGACATCCTGAACTATTTTAAGACGCCGGTAGAGATGAAACTGTATAATGATGAAATTAAGATATATGGTTACCTTCACATCATCGAACACAGCAGGTACACCCTGATAAAATGCACCGCAATACAACAAAGGCTAAAAGAAAGACATTACGCTGTGATGGAACTACCTGCATCAACCTTAGCAATTAATTACAATATGCAAACTTGCTTCATGCTAAGGGAAGACGAGCTCGATCACTGTGTGCAAATAAAAAAGCACAACTTCGTGTGCACACCCTCGGTTGTACGGTGTATAGAAAACAACCCCAACTGCGTCATTGACGAACTATACCAACGACAGGAAGGTCATCGGTGTACAATAAGGGAATTCGAGTTAGACGAAATCATATGGAAACAATTATACATGATTAATACATGGTTATTCATCTCGAACAAACCAGTAACAGCGGCACTACAGGGCAAAGGCATCAGAGAAGATATAAGTCTCAACGGCACTGGAATACTAAAAGTACCACAAAATTGTATCGCCCAAACCAAACGAAATATACTCAAATCAGAAGTGTCAATAAGCGTACCCGTGAGAGCAACCCTCATAAAACCAGTAGAAATAAACTTCAAAACCAGCATGACAAAACGGATCGTCCCGGACACAGAAGTAGATGCGGAGCCGGTAATAAAAACATCCGATCAGATATACACCAGATTACGTAAAGAAGGACAAGAGATCCAAGTTGTTACGTACCCTTTGTACGTATAAGCTCGCTCAGGAGACGCGGGTGGTTCGACAAAAGAACGAATAGCCTACACCTAGTCATGTAGTCTGTGGGCGCCACGTGATTTTTCTATCGCCGGATAAATCACGAAACCGTACGTCTAACCAGTAAATTCCACCTGCAACTTCACTGTACCAAAACCAAAAGTGGTATAAAAAAACATTAACAGGCAATACTTGGACCCATATAAAATATATTGAAGGAAAAAAAATATTATTACAATGTCGCTACGAGATGCTGATACAACCAAAGATTCGGTATATACTAAACAAGAACAAAAGGAATATCCTCATTACGTTATTATGCCAATCAACCACACACCAAATATCGCAGATAAAATATATATAGATACTCAGATATCGCGAATACAATATATATATATACTAAAGAATTTCAAATATCGTAAATAAAATATATATAGGTATATTCAAAAAAAAAATTTCAGAGTTTAATTGAATTAAATGAAATACTCATCTTGATTTTCTGCTGTTAATTGCTGCCCTTGTGTCCTATATACCTAACGGATCTTTTGGTCCGTCGACAAATGTAGTGCCCGTTTGTCCAAAATCCCTCGTCCTCTTTCCTTTTTTTCCTTTTATAATCTTTCCCTTTTTCTTTTTATAACTTTTCCTTTTTTTCTTTGTATAACTTTTCCTTTCGAGTTTTCCTATTTTTTTTTTTGCACATTAAGTTTTTCCTTATATGGTTCCTCCTTTTATTGAAGTAGATGTTCTTAAAGACAAAAGACTCAACTCACACTCGGCAGACCAAATTACACTTTTTTTGTGCTCCCTTAACCATTTACTTCTTGTCCACGAATGTCACTTGAGTACCGTCCCCCACTACAATTTTAGCAAGTGCGTTTGCACATTATGATTGACACAGAAGCCTACAAATGTTTGATTCTGTTAGGTATTTCTGTTGCGTACACGCGTTCACACGGTGCTGCTTGCATGATTGGTATTATGGTTATGCTTCGCAAGTATTATACGTACATTTATTAGGTTAATTTTTTTAAGTATTCGGGACTTTTGCATGCTAGTTATTATTATTATGTTTTTACATAGTCCGCCTTAGTTTGTTCCTTTGTATTTACAAGTTTAATTTATTTATTTATATTATCCGGCTTTGTTTTACTGCTGCATGTTGGTAACTTCAACTGTTTCTTGTATTATCACACTTTAGATTGTATTGTTGCATGTCCAAACCTTAACGTATATGTTTTGATTGTTAAACTTTTAAGTTTTATTAACGTAGCTGTTATATTATTGGACTTCAGTCTTTTTGGTTGCACGGTCATGATTTCACATAGCCTTTTTGTTGCACGGTCATGATTTCACATGGTTGTTTAAGTTATTCACATATTACTATTTTATTAATTATTTTTTTTTTTTATATAAGGGATCCTGGACTACACTTCCGTTTCAAATACAAGTTCCCAAAGCTAGTTAGCGTTACGTTTACGACAATTATTACCAAGGTAAAGAGCAGCAAATTAAGCAGTAGAGAGAGAGAGAGTAAATTAGTCGAAGTTGACGCTTTCGAAGTGTGTGGCTGATTGACGTTTGGTGAAAATTAAATGATTAAATGCTAAGTTCCAATTAAATGCAATTTTCCAGATTAGTTATTAAGACTTAATATTTCAAAATTTGAATGAGAAGCTTGGAGCAATCAAAGTTAAAGCATAGAATTGAATGTCTAACAATTCGTACGTTAAGCATCTCTATCCCAATTTATACAATTCAAAAGATAAGTAGATTAAAAAAAAATTATGTAAATACATGAATCCTTAACTAATTAATTTTACAATTTTTCTTTTAGACTAGGGTATAGGTACCGTTCACTGCAGATTAGCGATCTTCTTTCCGGATATTAAATAAATTCAGCTCTGACGTCTCGTTGGCGGATACTAATAAAATTCAGCTCTAATGCTATGATTCAGTTCTGATGTTTTGACTATTTCGATACAGGATACTAATTAAATTCAGCGCTGCCATCTCTATCTCACAACCCAATTAAAAATTCGACGAGTATAGTCTTGGCACCCTTTGATAGAACTCCCATGATATCTTCATGGACTAAGAGCGGTAGAGCCGACCCAAGGTGATCAGAAAGTCAATGCCTAAAAGAAAGTTATCTGCAGTATTACTAGTTCGAACACAAAAAAAAATATTATGTTTGAGGACGGACTTCTACATAAATACATTACGCAAACAACAATCTTCCTCCGGGACCGTAACAAAGTCACCAGTAACTGGAGAAACATACGTACACACGCAGTTGGAACAAGTCTAAGCGTGCTTGCGATAGGTACAATTATAGGACTAGTCTTCGCAGGAAGGGTCACATGGAAAAGGTGGCAGGCTATGAAAACAACTAAAAGCTCAGCCAATGACTCACCAACAGCAGACCATACAGACGCCATCTCAGAGTTCAATCTTTACTCATCACCGAGTCCCCGGCAGAATGTTCAAACGTGAACATAAAAAAACGCGAACATAAAATTTGACATAAAACCATATTAAATAAATCTGCGTGTAGATATCTAAAAAACCCAGCATAACGCAAATAAGCAATAATTGTTCGTAATAATTATTGAACTCTTGCTTACTAAGCAAATTGCGCAAAATAAGCAATTGCTCACAATAATTTATTCAACTCGAGACAATATTGCTTACTAGACAACTTCATTAAGTGTATTTTATAAAGTTCATTTCATACAAAGTTGCTTAGTTCGTAAAATTTAGTTATTATAAAAACAATGTAAATGTAAGAAAGCCACAGCCTTGATTAAAGATTTAAAGTAGCAACGTTCTAGTTCTTACTTTGCGCCCCCACCCGTGGTAAGCGCAATACCTCCTCATTTAAAATACAAGACCCTGCGCCACCAGCAGAGTCTATTCTAATTGCAGGTCACGTGACGTCTAAACAACTACTGATCACTCTTTTATCTTTTATTTCGTATTCTTTCTTTTTATTTTATTCTTTTTCTTTTCATGCTTTTTATTACTCTATTTCCTTCTATTATTTTTAATTGATAAATACTCATATACTTTCTTTTTGTTAATGTGTACAATTTGTTTTTTGCTTTTTCTTCTCTTCTTTTTGCTTTATTGCTATAGTTTAAGTCTTAATAATAAATTATTTCCTGATTAATAACTTAGAGCATGTACTCTTAAAAGAAATATTCTTAATGTGCATTGTTTTGAACAAATAAATAATAATAACAAAATAATAATAATAATAATATCTCGTGGTGAAAGTTTTCACTCCTGTTAATACTATTATTCAAATCGGCAGACGAAGAGTAACGGTACATAACAACAGGTTAAAACCATTCCACGAATAATAGTTAACCTTTAAAGAGAGAAAAGAGAATACATTTTCCAGCAATAGAAGACACCTCAACATGTACATAAAATAAAAGGGAGAAAGGGGGAGAGGAAACAACAACGTATTTTTTTATAAGTTTTATTTTTATATTTTTTATATTAAGAAAAAGAATATTAATAATTAATAACTAAATCCATAAAAAAACTTCTTCTGCTTTTAAGAGTTTAGATCTCTTAATTTTTCCTTAGCCAGGCTTTCGAATTTCAGGCGCTCCTCCTTTGCTGCGGCTAGACTAGCCCTCAGCCTAAAATACCGGAAATCACGGTCTAACCGAATACAGTAGTTACGCTATGTTCATTCTGGCGCACTGTTTTTGCTTTCAGGATTTCGCCACAGATGGCGCCACCATCGCTTGGTGATTTGAGTCCATACTAAATGTAGGTTTGTGTCTTGGCTGTATTGGTTTGTGCCTTGGATACACCATAGTGTCTTGGGTGCACCATTGTGCCCTAGCGGGATTAACCGGTACTACCGGGATGTGTCATTTGGTCTTGACTGCACCCTGGCGGCATTAGCCGGTACTACCAGCATGCTCCCGTACTACGGTTTTCTTAGATAGATATGTGGTGCACCTAAATCTAGGCTTTTTATCATGATTTTTCTTGAGCGCCTAAATGTAGGCTTTTGGTTTTGAACTAATAAATAAAGTTAATAGTAGGAAATTTTTGTTCTTGCCAATGGATTCTAGATAGGTGGTATGTGGGGGGGATAATAAAGATAGGGAGGGGGGGGGGTAATGAGATTTTCATCAGGAATCCTCTACGGGCTCTGGTTTTCGAGATATTAGCGTATTAATAATTCAAGTTATTTTTGCTCATGGAAATGGAATCTTGGTGGTGTGGGAGGGGGTGGGGGAACAAAATTTTCATCAGAAATCCTCTGGTTTTCGAGATATTAGCGACATTTGTTTGGGCGCAAGCGCCATTTCTTGAGTAAGGTTCCCTAGCGGCCTTAGCCGGAACTACTAGCATGCCTTGGTTTTGCTGTTTTCTTTTATTAGCGGGAGAGTTCAGCATCAGTCGAATTTCACAACATGACATCACCATGAACAGATTCTAGAAGATGTCAGTGAGACATTAGCCGATACTACCAGCATGCTCCGGTACTACGGCTTTCTTGGATGTGTGGTACGGTTCTCTTGGATATGTGAAGTTTTTTTGCTTCACTTTTGCCCACACGTGGCAATATGCTACGGTTTTGGGAAGCTTTATGCTTCACTTTTGCCCAAACGTGGCAGGATGCTACGGTTTGTGTGCCCACACGTAGCAGCATGCTACGGTTTTTTTTTGATGTGTGGTGCGCCTAAATGTATGCTTTTGTTGTTTTCAAGTGTTGCGCCTGGTTTTGAATTAATATTAGTAATAATTGATTTTTCTTGAGCGCCTAAATGTAGGCTTTTGGTTTTGAACTAATAATTAAAGTTAATAGTAGGACATTTTTGTTCATGCCAATGGATTCTAGATGATGGGTATGTGGGAGGATAATAAAGACAGCGAGGGGAGGTAATGAAATTTTCATCAGGAATCCTCTACGGGCTCTGGTTTTCGAGATATTAGCGTATTAATATTTGAAGTAATTTTTGCTCATGGAAATGGATTCTTGGCGGTGTGGGGTGGGAGGGGGAACGAAGTTTTCATCAAAAATCCTCTACGGGCTTTGGTTTTCGAGATATTAGCGACATTTGTTCAAACAATTAGCTAATTGGCAATTATATAATTACTAATTGGCAATTAGCAGCTTGGTTGGTAATTAGCTAATTGGCAATTAGATAATTGGTAATTAGTAATGTGGTGTGATGCGCTTTACTGGAATTATCATAAATTAAAAAAATTTAAGTAATATCAACACTTGCTGTAAATATTTAATAGAAAACTTCAAGTTTAAGGTAAAAATATGGTTGCTGTGAGGTGTATTGATACAATTTCTTTTGCTGAAAATAATGTTGTCAAACCAAATTAAATTTCAATATTTATTCACATCAAATTAATAATAAATAAATCTTAAGTTATAAACTTTTTCCCTATGTTCTACATTCAAAATTGGTAGCAATATAAGTGAAGTTCTATGAATGCTATCTTGGAAACGAAAGCGATCAAGAGCATATGTCTCCCAAGGTCCTTTTCTGGGCTCATATTCAATTATATAAACTTGTGGAGCAC
This sequence comes from Dioctria linearis, assembly GCA_963930735.1. Lineage (NCBI taxonomy): Eukaryota > Metazoa > Arthropoda > Insecta > Diptera > Asilidae > Dioctria > Dioctria linearis. The sequence goes on from OZ005742.1 coordinate 202,379,124, forward strand.
TAGTACTAAACGTAACTTTCATTATCACTAATAATTTAGAAATATTAATAATAAAAAAACTAGTTTCACATTATTGATTTTTTTATTAACGATTATAATAATTAATTGGTTACAGATTAATATCATGGCGAATAAACTCTATTTTAAACGTTCGGCCGATAGGACCTCTATTTATAAGATAAAAATTTCCTGCAGTATGTATCTCCAGTATAGCATCGTCAGTAATTGTGCTGTGCTGTGCAGGAAGGAAAAGTTGACAGTCCTCCAAGTCCAGGATGATGCGAGATCCAAATGCAGTCTTGCATCTTCTAACACCCAGAATCTTGTATTCCTTATTAAATTCCATTTCAGATGTCTTTAGAGAAGGTGGGTACTGCTCCAGCTTCATCAGTTCCTCCATTGCGTTTGCCATTTCAGATTACTTTCTCCTTGGTTGTTTATTGTTTGAACTCCAAAATGAAACTGATTGCAAATCTTATTCAGCTCCTCAATTTATAGTCTTGATTCCAAAACAAGTTTAATCCTGCTTAAAGCAAATTTGCAATATCAGCACATTAAGCTGAATGATTCATGTAATTTGATACCACACTTCCTGTAAGCAACCCAATTCCAAGAACTTTACTGATCGAAACGTTTCATTGGAATTCGTAAAAAAAATTTCACATCCTGTTGTAAACAAATTTAAGCAATATCAGCAAATGATTCATGTTTATTCTACTGATCGAAATGTTTCATTGGAATTCGTAAACAAATTTTCACATCCTGCTGTAAACAAATTTAAGCAATATCGGCAAGTGATTCATGTTTATTCTTTTCATATAATTTGATACCACACTTCCTGCAGGCAGCCAAAAATTTTATTGTTCCAAGAATTTTACCGATATTCCAAAACAAGTTTAATCCTGCTTAAAGTAAATTTGCAATATCAGCACATTAAGCTGAATGATTCATGTAATTTGATACCATACTTCCTGTAAGCAACCCAATTCCAAGAATTTTACTGATCGAAACGTTTCATTGGAAGTCGTAAACATCCTGTTGTAAACAAATTTAAGCAATATCAGCAAATGATTCATGTTTATTCTACTCCTCGAAAAGTTTCATTGGAATTCGTAAACAAATTTTCACATCCTGCTGTAAACAAATTTAAGCAATATCAGCAAATGATTCATGTTTATTCTGTTCATATAATTTGATACCACACTTCCTGTAGGCAGCCAAAAATTTTATTGTCCCAAGAATTTTACCGATCGAAACGTTTCATTGGAATGTAAGCAAATTTTCACATTTTTATGTATGCATTCATGTAAACAATCTTATTTGCAAATTCGACCAGCAGAATAAAGTAATCAAATTAATTTGAGTGATTTTCTTATCGTGTAATTCGATATCATCGCAGCCTGTAAGCAAATTCGTTGGAATTCATCCTGTGCAATGATTATTGTAGCAGCAGGATCATTCATGTTTACAAACCGTTGCTATAAAAGCGCAAGCAAACTCTTGGGGAGCACCAGTCAATCTAAGTGATTCAAAGTGTTAGTGTTGAATAAAAAAAATTAAAAATGTCTATCACAGTAATAACTGAAAGTTTTTCATTAATTAAGAAATTGCGAGAAGATGTGTTGAAGTGTTTAAGTGATGCAAATTTTGTGAATAAAAACAATATTATTAAAGAGTGCAACAGAAACATTCATCAAGCAGCATTTAGGAAGTGTAATAAGAATGCTATGAAACGACATTTGGACAGCTGTATTGCTCAAATTAAATCGTTGAGAGTGTTAATCAAAGCTCCCCATCGAGGTGGAGGAATTAATCAATGATTAATAAGAGGTGATTTCGTTAAGTGGGAAGAAATAAAACAGCATTCGTAGGTAGAATTAGGGCGGTGTTATCGTGAATATAAGCCACCTAGATCCTAAGCTATTTATGCAAGATGCTTCCAAATTACTTGCTCGCCGCATTAAGAATACATTAAAACAACAATATCATATTAAAGTTGCTACAACGTTTTGCGGTGAGTTTATTAAAGAAACTGGTGATAATGAAGTTATTAAAGACATTAAGTATTTCCAAGCAAGAACTGCCCCAATCAGTGTGGAGGATAATTTGAATGAGTGGTATAAATTAAATATATACGACCCAAGAGATAGATAGTGGTTGGGCACTGCATTCTGTAATACATTTAGCGGTGCATATCAACAAGTTTGAACCGATTCGGGGATCATTTTATATACCTCTGCCAAAGGAGATTGCATCAAAGAAAGCTTGCATTTATTTAAAAAATAATGATGAAGCATGCTTCGCGTGGGCAATAACATCAGCGCTATATCCTACAACTGTCAGCTCCGACCTCATCATATTCACATTATTCTACTGTGCTAAATTTAACTGGAATAACATTTCCCATGACGCTTAAGCAAATAACGCAATTTGAAGACCAGAACGATTTATCAATAAACGTGTTCATCCTACAGAAAGAGCGTTTTTCCAGTTAGACTTAAGAAACACAGGATGGAGCGACATGTAAATCTCTTAATGCTGCAAGATGACTATGACCAGCCTGATGATGATGATGATGAAGATCTTATGGATGATGATGATGATGATGCCAGCAGCTATCATTTCTGCTGGATTAAAGATCTTTCCCGACTCATATCGAAGCAAACTTCGAAAAATCATGCTAAAAGGCATATATGCGACAGATATTTGCTCTAGTTGCTGTGCTATTCGTTTATTTGGCTACAGCAAGGACTGGGAGTGCTTTTATATAAGAAGTTCACCAGCCCTTAATAATAAAAAATCACTACTTTGATATTAAGATTTCTTTTTAATACTTTTATTTTAAAATTGGCTCAGTGGCCGTTACACTTTTAATTTATTTTACTTGTTTATTTCTTTTCTAGGGAGCAGGAGACCTTACCGTGGGTTGGGGGTCACTTGGCTCCGTTTACAAAATTACTTCCTCGTTCCTAACAACACACCGGCTTTTTATTTAAAATTTTAGGTCCAAATTTTGAATAATCAGCTAAAGGCTGAAGTATTCGTAGTGGGGTTAAAGAAGGGTTAGTACATAACTTGGATTGGAATAATTCGGGCAGTATTAGCAATATTTTACTATTTCCCCAGTTACTTTAATGGAAAGAAATTTGGGTACGCCTACCGATTTTGTATCAATACATATCGGTGAAAGTAACTATTGCATGCCTAAGCAATATTCTACAAGATTCCCCTACGCATAAGAAATTCTAAAGTTTGCTATTGGCTAGTATTGTATACATGAACATCATGGTGCAATTAAGGGGGTCAAAACATCGTACATATTAAACATATTATGTGCCATCATACATATTGCACAAAGTATTTTCGTTATATATACATATGAGCAAAGCGAATGACAAAAAAACGAAAAAGAACATACAGAACTCAATTAGTGGGTCAAACGCTAGGCGCATTTCGCATATTTCCCAACATGTGAACAAAATAATTAAAACAAGCGTGCACTGGCTGTATGGTAGGTCAGGGACAGCCCAGTGCCGCTACATGGCTAGAATTGGTCTCGTGCTGAGGGGTTTGTTTCATGTAAACAATGCAGCGCGTTGCCGCTATTGTATTGAAAATGAAAAAAATGTTGAGTTGACAATAATTCTGATGGAATTATTGTCAATCGATATGAATAGAAAGGGTCAAGTCATTGTTGCTTGAAAAAGAAAATGCTTGTAATTTGAGTATTCTTGAGAGAAAATATTTAATGACTTTTAGGAAGAAAGTATTGTATAATTTTTTGTGGATAATCTTCAGGGAATACTCGTATTACGATTGATATGTATGTACGTACATATGCTTTTGGAATATGCATGCACGTACGAAAAGATATGCATGGGAAATATGTAGGTACGTATGTACATTGGAGTTATGGGGATTTCTTGATAGCGCTTGATTGATTTGGGGAAGTAATGAATGCCGCTTAATGAGTGGCGCTTCATTACATAGTTTTACTCTGAAGAAAAATTAGCATCACACACACCCGAATGCGAGAAGCAAAATGATTCCAGAATTATGTTTCCATCAGAAGAAAAGTAATGGCTAGAATTCAAGAGTTATAACCATAAGAATCCAGTCCCGTTTTGTGTGTATGCTGATCTTGAATTAGTATTGACCCCGATTCAGGGAAACGATCAAAATACACAGCGAATCCAGGAACATGAAGTTCACAGCATAGGATTCTATTTCCACTGCAAACATGATGCTAAGCTCTCATATTACAGAGCATATCGAGGCAAGGACTGTCAAAAATGGTTTGCATTAGAACTGCAAAAGATTGCATCCATAGCTGTACAGGAGAAGCTGAACATCAGGCCAATGCAACCCATGACTAAAGAGGAACGGCGTTAACATATGGAAAATACTTGCTGCCATATATGTGATAAAATATTTGCAGCCGATGAGGAACGAGTCCGGGACCATTGGCACTTAAAAGGTAAGTACTGAGAATCATAATTCAATTCATTTTTTCATAAATTCTTTTAACAGGAAAATACTGAGAACCAGCGTACAATGCATGCAATCTGATGTATCAAGATTGCTCCATAGTTCCAGTCATTTTTCACAATTTATCCGGATATGATGCTCACTTCATTATTAAGGATATAGCTACATCTTTCCCAGGAAATGTTGATCTCTTGCCAATAAACAAGGAAAGATATATCTCGTTCACCAAGCACATGGACGGCAGCTAGATTAAATTCAGATTCATCGATTCCTTCCGTTTTATGGCTGAATCTTTAGATAAGTTATCATCATTGCTGCCGATGAATAAACTAAACACTACAAGATCAGTATGGCAGGGATTGGATGATGACACTATCAAACTTCTTACACGCAAGGGTGTCTTCCCATACGATTTTATTGATGACTGGGATAAATTGGATTTCCGGAACTTGCCAACAGAGGAAGCGTTCTACTATAAACTGGCTGACAGTGCTATATCTCCTGAGGACTAAAATCATGCTGAAGCGGTCTGGCAAAAATTTGAAATACAAACACTTGGTGAATATTCAGATCTATACCTTAAGACTGATGTTCTCCTATTGGCCGATGTGTTTGAGAACTTTCGAGAAGTGTGCATGAAGACTTACAATTTAGATCCAGCACATTATTACACCATGCCAGGCCTAACATGGGATGCTATGCTAAAATACACTAATGTGAAATTAGAACTGATAACCGACGTAGATATACTGCTATTCATAGAGAGAGGCATTCGATGCAGGCTACAAGCAATCAATGGAAGGACAGCTATAAGAAGATGAATAATGCAGCTTTTGGTAAGACCATGGAAAATGTATGCAAATATAGCGATATCAAGCTTTGCGTAAAGTGGGAAGGTTGCTATGGTGCAAAAGCTCGGATTGCGGCACCCAACTTCCATAGTGCAACAATATTTGATGAGAATTTAGTTTCTGTGTAATTAAGGCGACTCAAAATATTATTCAATAAGCCTCTCTATATTGGAATGGCAGTTATGGAAATTTCAAAGATATGCCTCTACGATTTCCATTACAGTTTTATGCAGCGTGAATTTGGAGATAAATGTAAAGTCATGTATACAGATACAGATTCTCTAATATATGAACTTGAAGAGAAAAATGCATATGAGTTCATGGCTGAAAATATAAACAAATTTGATACAAGTGAGTACCCAGAAGATAACCAGTTCGATTTACCGCTCATGAATAAAAAGATTCCTGGTCTAATGAAGGATGAGCTGAATGGGAAAATCATGAGCGAATTTGTTGGCTTGCGCTCGAAAATGTACAGTCTGCGAATAAACGACGGTAAAACTGTAAAGAAAGCAAAAGGGGTAAAGGCTAATGTAGTCCAGAAGCATATCAATTTCGAAGACTACGTCGAATGCTTGAATAACGAGCGAATATTAACTGCCAATCAGAGCTCCATACGATCCCATAACCATAGCGTGTACACTGTCAGTCAAAAGAAGATCGCATTGAGTCCTTATGATAATAAGCGACATATTATGAGCGGAACGATGGATACTCTACCATGGGGGCATTACTCCATTTCATCAGATCAACAAGTGGCAACCGCAGACAGTATTTAAGTCTAGTGTAAATAATAAATGTATTATATGTATATGTATTTATTAAAGTAACTCTCATTATAACTACATGTATAAAGTATTATAATTATTTTAAATTGTTAAATGTTGCTTCAAGATATTATAAAACATCTTTGTTATTAATCCAAGAATTGTTTTGATAAAATCCGAGCCATTTAACGTAAGCTTTATCTCCACTCTTCCTTAAGATTTTCTCTACGAGATATAGGTTTGGGTGTTTAACTTTCAGCAGCTCCAATTCATAAAAGCCTCCTGTGATTGGATTTCCTTGATAATCTTCCAGCCGATATGTGATGCGATTTGTGTTTTGAACTTTAATAATTTTAAAAATCTCAGCTGTCCAGTTTGGTGTATAGCCTTTCTCAAATATATGCTTGTATTTGCTGATGCGTACAAAATCTCCAACGTTATACTTTGCAGGAACAACAATTTTTATATGACTGTATACAGTTGAAAGCCGTTGTTTCTCATTGGAGGTGTTGATATCACGTGGCCTCATTTTTGTAGTTCGATGTATTCTTGAGTTGTATTCAGCGAGCAGTTTCTTTACCATACCAATCCACTGATAAGTTCCATTAAAGCTGAATTTCTTCCACATCATATCCTTCAGAGTTCGGTTAAATCGTTCCACTATTGATGCTTTGAGGAAACTGTACGTAGAGTAATGATTAATTGCATGCTTCAGCTTTAGATTTTTATAGAGGATGTTGTAGAATTCCTTTCCATCATCAGTCTGCAGGTTTTTAGGTATCAGTCCCTCGCTTAATATAGACTGCATGACATCGCTTACTTCTACACCAGTTTTTCTTTTAATTGGAATTGCCCATGCGTATTTGGAGAAGGTATCAATGACTGTCAGCAGATAGCAGTAACCCTTGTTCACATACTTGTAGGGATCCATTTAAACCAAGTCTGCCTGCCACAAGTCATCTAGTCCTTTGATAATCACACGACGTCATTTAAAATATTTTCTCGCTGGTTTATACAGCTCATTTACCACTTGCCTCTTACTCATCGTAATTATAAATGAAACAGATTTCTCAAGAGTTTTTACTCATATACACCATCTTTAGGTGTCAAGTCTTTCTTAGTTATTACTGAAGTAAACAGATAGCTTTCAATCTTCGCGATTTCATCATTGATATATAGCGTTAAATTTGTCACCTCTATATTAATAGTTTTTTTTATTTCTTCAACACTTATTTTAATTTTCTTGTCAACATAGTCTTTGGTAGTAGCATCATCATTTTCAAGGGGTTCACCAAGTCGTTTTATACACGTTGAGTTTAGATCGTAGTCGCCGTTTATCGTTAAATTAAATCCAATACCCCGCTCTCCTTGTTCACCAGCTGGACCCTGAGCTCCTTGTTTACCATCTGGTCCTTGAGTTCCTTGTTTACCGGCTGGCCCCTGAGCTCCTGTTGGCCCACGCTCACCTGCTTTCCCAAGATATCCTCGCTTAGAGAAACGTCCAAACTTGTCAACGCTCATCTGTAGATTGTGAAGAAGTATGGTAATGGAGCAGTATTTAAACTATAATATCTGCTTCTCGCAGCTCCTCCAGGATAGATAAAATTTCATTGTTGTGACTGTTGTTTCCAGTCTGCTTTGATGCCATTAGAAGGCGCAGTCTATCAACTAATTCATTTGGATCATCCCAGTAAATGTGATCAATGTTTTCTTTAGGCAGACGCATTAGTCCCATGGCTTTATGCTGTATAAGTTTACTGATTATAGCTTTATACTTAGCCGCTCTAGTACATTTTATTGGTCCATCTTCAGCATAGTCACGTTTATATGCATTGCTATCTCTCAAAATAGACCCATAATTAGTTAAATCCTCTTTAGTATATAGAGTTTTTACAGGATCTTTCATAAATAGCAGCTCACATAACCCCAAAATTGTTTTATAGCTCTTCCCCTTGATAACGATATTTCCTACATCATCAACATCAAACGTTGCATTACCGATTCTCCACGCGTTGTCATCATAGTAAACTCTATAGGTTGGATCAATTTTAGGGCTATTATCAGTGAATAGCTTTAAATAGTTTGAAACTATGTATCCAGCCGTATCGGTGGAGGTGGCAGGAGACCTTCCTGTCAATGTGCTTGAATGTTTAGGTGTTGCGAATTCTTCTTCAGATGTTAAGGAATAATCTCCATAATTTATAGGTGTGCTACTAGCCTCCATTTTCACATATTTTCGTTTTGGAGGAGTAAAAGGTTCCACAATTTCGTTGTCTTCTTCTTCTTTTGACTAAAATTTGACTAGTGGCTCGTTTTTGACTCTAGTAACAAACTCTTTTAAGGGTTTGGTGACTGGCTTGAAAGTTTCTACAAGTTGAGCTTCTGTTTCAATCCTTCCCGTGTTTAGAGCTTTAAATATCCTTCGCACTGCATTCCTTGTCTTGATGATTTCTTTTAATAGATTTTCATTCATCTTCGATATTAACTGAATAACGGCTTTTCAAACAGCTCTGATTACAGGTAAACAGCTTTCCAAACAGCTCTGATAACAGCTTAACAGCTTTTCAAACAGCTCTGATAACAGCTTAAGAGCTTTTAAAACAGCTCTGATAACTGCTTAACAGCTTTTCAAACAGTTCTGATAACAGCTTAACAGCTTTTAAACAGGTCTGATAACAGGTGAACAGCTTTAATTTACTCAGCAGGTCCACAGGATTCGGTGTGCTTTCGGCTGAGTTACAACTTCGACTTATTAATATTTCGCATGTTTCATCCTTTTATAGTACAATGAAGGTATCAAATCCTTTACGGTACAGTTGTTACAGTTGTTTGAGAATGTATAATACCCCAATCCTGATATGGGAGTCATCACTCGCTTCAAGTATTCATACTTTGGTTGATGTAAAGATTTTGAAAATATGTAAATATTTTCATATCTCAGACCATTGGGATGTTCCAGCAAACTTATCATAACATTAGTTTTTCCACAATTCGATGGTCCAACAATGATGCTCCTTATACTATTAAGGAATAGGGGCCCATCATTCTTTTCCACCTTCATAGCAGCTGTATCAGCATTTCGAATAGGAAAAACTTGTTGTTGTTTAATGAACCGCATATTGAAGACTAACGGGATTCCTATAAGTACACCTGTTTATATTACATTTCAACAGTATCATCGGAACCTTATAAGATGTCAGATCACAAATCGAAACGCTCCAGAAAATCTTTGAAAGGGGGCAGGGGACTATTAAATTCAATCATCAACAAATTACCTGTAGAATTACATCTACCGGGATACCAGTACTGTGGACCAAGAACAAAGTTACAAAAAAGATTCGCGAGAGGAGATCCAGGCATTAATCCACTGGACGCAGCCTGCAAGGAACATGATATAGCATACTCGCGACATAAAGATACAAGTGATCGACATATAGCAGATAAAATATTAGCTGAAAAAGCCTGGCAGTGTGCAAAATCTACGGATGCAAATTTGAGTGAACGTACCAACGCCTGGCTTATAACAAACGCAATGAAAGCTAAAAGTAAGCTAGGTATGGATCTTAAGGCTAAAAGTTAACGCCAACCCACATTCCGAGAAGCAGTACGAAATGCACGTAAGATTTAAAAAATCAAAAAACCAAAAGACTTGATGGAAGCTACAAAAATAGTTCTTAGTGCAGCTAAAAATATTGTGAAAAGAAAGAAGAAATCAATTAAAACTCCACGAGTGATACCTGTACCAAAGGTTGGCGGGGCACTTCCGTTCCTCATCCCGTTGTTTGCTGGGCTTTCAGCATTGGGAGCACTATCGGGAGGTGCAGCAGGCGTAGCTAAAGCAGTAAATGATAACAGTGCGGCAAAGGCAAAATTGGACGAAAGCAAACGTCATAACCAAGCAATGGAAACTATAGCGGTTGGTAAAGATGGAAACGGGCTGTTCTTGAAGCCGTACAGAAAAGAACTTGGACTCTATCTACAACCTCAACCAAAAAACTATTAAAGACGCTACCCAAACGACCGCTAAACGAGTTGGATCTTCACAAGTATAGCACACACTTGTCGCACTTCAGAGGAGTATTTATGCGTGATAATCTACCTAAAAAGCCATGGAAGCGAGAAAGCGGTATTGTTAACTTGGACATCTCAACTGGAGCAGGTACACACTGGGTAGCGTACTACAAGAAAGGTGATAAAATCGAATACTTTGATAGCTTTGGCAATCTCCAACCACCCAGGGAGCTCATAAACTACTTGGGTAGTAATATTACGTACAACTACAGTTCTTATCAGAACTATGATGCAGTAATTTGCGGTCACTTATGTTTAGAGTTTTTATATAATTGTTATAGCCATTAATTATTATCTACTATAAATAAATGTATCTATATTGAAATTGTGACAGTTCATTATCAACCGCCATGTCATTAACACTTACTCTCACGGGAATCTCATCTCTACTCACTGCTGAGTACTTTCCTCCGCTGGAGCTAGCAACGGATTATGTTTGTGGATTAATTGATTTTCAAACATACAACTCTATACCAAATATTGATCTGAGCAATAATCTGGTTCATGTAGGGAATGAGTTTGTTGAGATACCTGTTGGATCCTATGGGATTGATGATATAGCAAAATATGTACAAGGATACTTGGATAAAGAAGGGAAAAGGATAAAGGTTGCGATAAAGGCTAACAATAATACATTGAAGAGTGAAGTTAAGGCAACTGAAGAAATACATTTTGAAAACCAGAGATCCATAGCTCCTCTGCTTGGATTCAGTAAAAGAAACTTATCTGCTAATATAGTGCATACATCAGAGTTGCCAGTCAACATCATTAAAGTAAATACTATACGCATCGAATGTAATATTATATCAGAATCATTCTTCAACAACACACAAGTGTACACTCTCCACGAGTTTTCACCGAACGTGGGGCCTGGGTATAAAATATTGGAGGTACCCAAAAATGTAATCTATTTGCCTGTGAACAGCAAACGTATAAGTTCTCTAACATTGAAGCTCCTTGACCAAGACGGTGACTTAATCAACTTCAGAGGAGAGACTATAACCATCAGGTTACATTTGAAGCCACAGCATGTTGATATACAATAATGATAAATACGAGTTTGGAGCAGACAAGATCATTAGTCAGCGGACAACCTTGAAGCGGTCAATACCTACATTAACACCTGCAATTACAGCATATTTACAATCGATAGGCTTAACGCTGAAACAATGAATAAAGGAATACTAGATATTGCACCAGACGCTCGCTTTGATAACAGTGTTACTAAATTTGAGCATCACTCCTATTCACCATTTCTAACATCATTTAAAAACAGCGATGAAGTCCGTATCTCTGTACAACATCAGGACTTGAATCTTCTACCCGGCAGGAGTTTTCTTTACATTGCGGGATCTCTAACAAAGCTGGATGGAACCGTTTCAAAACCGCAAGATTAGCTAACAACGCTCTACCATTTCTTTTTGAGGAAATACGCTATGAATTGAATGTAGTGGAAATCGATCGTACAAGAAATCTTGGGATTGCGACAACATTAAAAAACTACGTATCGCTAAATGCAAATTTAAGCAGTGTGTAGCGTTCTGCCCTCACGCTACTTTTCGGTTTTTTTTGGATTTTTTTTTATCTTAAAATGTCCCTTTGTTCTTTCTCTTAAATTCCTTTTTGGTTATCATTATTCATTTCAAAAATAGTCTTATGCTACTTGGCCATGACCTAACACTTAGAAAAACAAACAATTGCGTGCCCCAATACTTACCGCGGTAATACTCACATTAAAATTAATGCCATGATAATCACACTACCACACTATTATATGTTCAACGCACGCCACTGTGATCAACAGCTAAAATGAGGAATAGTTTGAGAAGCTTTGCACAAAACGCATTGCAACTAATCTCATATATATGATCAGGCCATTCCATACCGGAATTTGAATACCGTCCCGTCCGTCGTGGACTATTCGAGCGACAAGTTGAGGAGTATCACGTGATGGCAAACCACCCAATGGTGGCTCACCACGACGGTTTTTGTCGAGAACGTGCTGGCTGCCGGTCATACCGATAATGTAAAGATAAGAGATAAGATGCGCAGGATGGCTCTTCGTTTTGTGAAACGGGTGAGAGAGTGACCAGAGATTTTTTTGATTCAGAGTCTGTCGACGAGCGAGGTAGCCATCTGAGCGCTGGGTGAAAAATGTTTTTTTTGTTTGAAGCGTTGCAAATAATTGCACAAGAAGAAAACGAGGAAATAATAAGGGGACGACTGGGCTTTCTTTCGTTTGGGTACCTGCAAAGTGATCAACTTGTGAATTTCCCCGGCAAGAATTTAAGGTGAGCGTCGCAAGACTAGCGGTATAGTCGCGGAGCAGATGTAAATGGGTGACACATGGCTAGCAGATAGTGAACGATAAGCCAGTTCTACGGCAGCATATACCCGGAATTTTTCCTGTACCTGAGAGGCATATCCCGAGCTAAGTAATCCACGGCCAAGATAAGTCTGAGTTTCTTGTCTGCATTTATTTTAATCGGAGGTAGATTAGCAAGTTTCTCCATCTGTATGGCGCTATACGCTATACACTCACAACAAGGGGAAGTTATACACATTGTCACATAACCTCTTAAGGTTCGGTGTGAAGAAATAAGGTACCATCCGACTGCGGCTACCATGCCTGTGGAGCTTTGTGAAGTAGAATCTCCTAACTTATTGCCGACCATTGACTCCATAACTTTATTTGAAGCCATATATTCATAGAACCTCTGACACTATCAACTCTGTCGATCTGAGGGATATTTCTACGTAATAAGTGCTCTGCGATATCATATCCGAAAAGGAAAGCAGTTCCTATTACTGAATAGACTCTATAAAATGAATTTCGTGAATAAATTAATTTATAAATCATAATATTATTCGTATATATATAGAAGGAATTACCTTGAAAGTGCTCTGCGATATAGGATCTGGAAAGAAAAGTAGTTCTTATTATTGAATAGACTCTATAAAATGATTTTCGTGAATAAATTAATTTATAAATCATAAATTATTCGTATATATATAGAAGGAATTACCTTGTAAGTGCTCTGCGATATTAGATCTGAAAAGAAAAGTAGTTCCTATTATTGAATAGACTCTATAAAATGAACTTCGTGAATATATTAAATTATGAATCATAATCATTATTCATATAAATAGAAGGAATTACCTTGTAAGTGCTCTGCGATATTAGATCTGAAAAGAAAAGTAGTTCCTATTATTGAATAGACTCTATAAAATGAATTCCGTGAATAAATTAAATTACAAATCATAATATTATTCGTATATATAGAAGGAATTACCTTGTAAGTGCTGTGCGATTTAGGATCTGAAAAGAAAAGTAGTTCCTATTATTGAATAGACTCTATAAAATGAATTTCGTGAATAAATTAAATTACAAATCATAATATTATTCGTATATATAGAAGGAAATTACCTTGTAAGTGCTCTGCGATATAGTATCTGAAAAGAAAAGTACTTCCTATTATTGAATAGACTCTATAAAATGAATTTCGTGAACAAATCAAATTACAAATCCTAATATTATTCGTATATATAGAAGGAATTACCTTGTAAGTGCTCTGCGATATAGGATCTGAAAAGAAAAGTAGTTCCTATTATTGAATAGACTCTATAAAATGAATTTCGTGAATAAATTAAATTACAAATCATAATATTATTCATATAAATAGAAGGAATTACCTTGTAAGTGCTCCACCTTGTAATATTTGAAAAGGAAGTATTTGCCATCATTAAATAGACTCTATAAGGTAGATTGCGTTACTTTATTAAATTATAAATCATTTCTAGATATAAAAAGAATTACTTCGTCAAGTGCTACCCGACGTCTTAGTGAAAGAACCGGGAGGTATAATTGTCGCACACACCCACGTTATTACTTTGAGCAACACAGTAACCCACCGGAAAAAGTGAAGATCACCTACGCCACGGCGCCACAGTTTCAATCTTATTGGCATAGGTGGCCAGATGTTACCTACACTACGCCGTGTACACTGATGACTCTGCAGGGGATATAAGTGCTAGAGGAACCTATTCGGCGTCCAAGAAGTGGGCACAACAATGAAGGTTTTACCGCAACTGGTTAGGATCCAGGTTTGAGCGTAGGAAGAGTAACGTCCCTTGTCAAACTGAGAGGCATCTTTCTTGTTTTTTTTCCTTTTAGTACAATGATATTTTGTTTGTTGCTTTATTGAACTCTGCTAACGATCTCGCCCTCCTTTTGACAAGTGGAGTCCTACCCTTTCACCATGATTTTTTTTTATTTGATTAGTGCATTATATATATATATTTACCTATATTGTGTTAATATTGTTTGGAAATTTCGTATGGCCGGGGCCAGACGTACCTGTAACTAGTTCTAAGTGGCTTCAGAATAGGGCTCGAGCAATTTAGGTAGGTAAGGCTAAACAAATGTATTCTTTCTTTTGCCTTTAGTTGATAAGGATGTGAAGTAGCTAAATAGGGCATACCTTTCTTTTTATTTGTGAACCTATTGTGATACAGTCGTCATAAAACCTTTAAGAAATAATGTTTTGATCCTGGAATTGGTGTTTAAAACTTATTTCCTCTAGCTCCGATAGCTGTACGCGTATAGACATATATTTACATGTCCTCCTCTCAGCAGCACACCTTGTCAATTATTAGCAGTATGCTTAACATGTTCGAGTAAGAGCCAACTGGCAGGTGGTTTGGTCGCGCGGCGAGATACTTGAACACACACACGTGCACGACAGGGGGCTAAGAATTTTCTTTCCGACTGTGAAATCTTAGCCAGGGTGGATGGGGCGATGGGCCCAAGTCACGTCCAGTCCGGACTTCATAATCATCTGAAGTCCACGTTTTCACTCTCTCAAAATACCTCTCGGCGTTGAACTTCTCCGGGTGGTAGTCACTTGTACGGCGTTGACCTTTTTTTTTATTATTTCAGTACTGCAACGCTGGTATGGTATTCTACATAAATTTTCCTTTCAGGTTTTCAGGTTGCACCAGTGGAGGCGACACGAGAAGTTATTTTTTTTTTCTTTTTTGCCCGTCCGTCTGAAGTTCCCAGGTAGGCAACTCAGTTCCCTGTTTGTTTCCTTATTTACTTCGCACAGCTTTTCAAGCATCAAGGGATGTGGGCTTTATACCGCTACACAAAGTTCATTGCACATGCATAGTTCTTATTTGCTCATGATGGGTTTATTTGTATACCTATGACGCTTGGTCATATGGACAAACTTTAATGAAAGAATTGTTTTTCTTTATTTTTCTTTGCTTGTTTGCGATTACTCAACTGCAATTTCATTCATGCAGCGTATGATCCATTCATGTAGTAAAGCAATTTTTTTTGTTTTAATATTTTTCGTTGGATATTTGTTGTGCATTTGTGTGTAGATCAGTATATGTACTTCTCTTTGCATATTATGTTGTGTGCATTTGATCAATGCACTTATGCTCTACAGCAGGATACTATTCAACGGCAGTTGGTCACCAGATTCATCCGTTATACCAACCAATGGACTGTTTAACTATTGTGTACCTCTGAAATATTTATTGGGATTCGCTGAAGATTACAAGAAAATTATGATAAATTCAAAACATGAACTCATATTGATCCGGAGCAGGACAGACGATATGCCATTATATCACCCACTGATGTGGTGAAAATTGAAATTACCAAACTTCAATGGAGCATTCCGCATGTTACAGTATCCAATGATGAAAAGCTGCAACTATTTAAAATTATCGGGAGAGGTCGCCCGATACAAATACCATTCCGCAGCTGGGACATATATGAATATCCAGTACTACCGGAATCCACGCATCAAACCTGGTCAGTTAAGACTACCACTCAACTGGAGAAACCTCGATTTATCATCTTAGCATTACAAACGGGTCGAAGGAACGATAAAACCTAAACTCACCCTATGATGATTTGAATAGATGCGCATTGCTGTATGAGATGTATATAAAGTTGACACAATCATACTATGGTCATCAGTATCAGCCGTTCCTCACATGGGAGAAGTTCAAAACCGATGCTCCGATCGCTGTCATTGATTGCTCACATCAAAATGAAAAAATAAAAACTGGACCTATTGACATAAGGCTAGAATTCTAGACATCTGAAAATATACCGGCTAATACAACAGCATATTGCCTGCTTCTACACGATCGAATAGTGGAATATAGTCCGCTGACAAGTGAAGTTAGAAAGTTAAATTAAGAAGATGACTGTCATCGTAGACATCCAAGGATTCAAAGCAAACCTCAATGAATTTATCACTAAAGAACTGGCAATTTTAAACAATGAAAACCAGATGCAGCACTTTATATTTCAACCACCGTTCAGATACAAAGATTTGACTTCAGCAAAAAAGAGACAAGTAAAATGGCTTCAACACAATTTTCATGGATTCCGCTGGGATGATGGCTACATACCGTATCATAAGCTGTGCATTATAGTTGAACCACTGCTTCGAAACAAAACCATATATATAAAGGGAGCTGAAAAAGTTCATTGGATGCAGAAGATAGTTGGAGAGGGTGAAATCATTATTAACGTCGAAGATGAATTCAATTGTGGAAAACTAATAGAGATTAACACAAATGCTCCATCTTGCCAAGTTCATATTGGACAATGTGCTATAAGAAATACTTTTATAATAAGAAATTTTATTGGAAATAAAAACAAGTTTTTATAAAACATAAGACTTTTCAATGCACATACCCCAGAGCACTCACTGACATCGTCTAGAATCTGTTCATGGTGATGTCAGGTAGTGAAATTCGAATAATGCTGATATCTACAACTTCCCTGCTAAGAAAACTTATTTAGGTGCAGCAAAACCATGATGACGTCATGCTAATATCTAGAACTCTCCCGCTAATAAAATAAAACAGCAGAGCCAAGGTAGTTCTGGTAGTTCCGGCTAATGCCGCTAGCGAGCCTTACTCAAGAAATGGCGCTTGTGCCCGAACAAATGTCGCTAATATCTCGAAAACCACAGGATTTCTGATGAAAATTTTGTTCCCCCACCCCTCCCACCACACACCGCCAAGAAACCATTTCCATGAGCAAAAATAACTTGAATTATTAATACGCTAATTTCTGATGAAAATTTCATTACCCCCCGCCCCATCTTTATTACCCCCCCCCCCCCCCCGCAATCTAGAATCCATTGGCATGAACAAAAATTTCCTACTATTAACTTTAATTATTAGTTCAAAACCAAAAGCCTACATTTAGGCGCTCAAGAAAAATCATAATAAGAAGCCTTCATTTAGGTGCACCACATATGTATCTAAGAAAACCGTAGCACGGGAGCATGCTGGTAGTACCGGCTAATGCCGCTAGGGTTCAGTCAAGACCAAATGACACATCCCGATAGTACCGGTTAATCCTGCTGGGCACAATGGTGCACCCAAGACACAATGGTGTATCCAAGCACAAACCAATACAGCCAAGACACAAACCTACATTTAGTATGGACTCAAACCACCTAGCGACGGTGGCGTCACCTGTGGCGAAATCCTGGAAGACAAAACAGTGCGCCAGAATGAACATAGCGTAACTACTGAATACGCCTACCCCCTCTGGCCGGCTTGGGCTTTTTTGCACAGTTTTGTTGGTTTTCGCAGTTCTTCCCCACTCTTATCCTGTATTCCTCGCTCGTCAGCCTCCTCGGTCCAGGATTATAGACCGGTACTTCTTGTGAAGTCGGCACGTAGGGCGCAATAAGCTTGTCCACTGGATACAAGGTTAGGTTGTCCACATTCGTTTCTGGGCGGGTAGCCGACAGAGCGTTTGCCATCATCTTATCGAAAGCTTAACTGATTGCACTAGCAATATCTCCAGAATAAAATAGATAAACTACTCGAAAAGATTACTCGATATCAATGTATGACACTGAATCGTGATATTTATACATAAAAACTGCTTAGATTATAAATCACCATATGATTCCGGTCAACCACATAATTTCGGAAGCTTATCATATCGACACAAAATGCAGGTCATGACGCAATTGCCATTACAAGTGAAGAATGAGCTTGCCTGAACTGGCATGACCCAATATAGATATTCGATTTAGTATACAAAAAATATATATATATATATTGCGATAAAATGAAAAAGATGTCAGGTGACCTGTAAAAACACTTACAAGAGCAAACACAACAATTTTTTTTTCATATAATAACGGTGATTCGGAAATACTACAATTTAAACTTTATTTAGTAATCCACCTATTAACTGTTTTTACGAACTCTTCTTTTCTCAGATATTGCAATAATCTTCATGGGTACGTTTTTGTCCATTCTAATACTAATACTGTCCCATTCCCAACTCAAAGCTGCGGGAACGGCTTACTGGCTTGGACAGGCGCGGCCACGACTAGACACTGTGAAGACGGACGAATATTTCGATCTACAAGATGACGAAGGGATGGGCCCCGCGCAATTTTTCTCACCGCGAAAGCAAAATTACGAAACCTATACCTATAGAACTCTATATGCGTACTACCATAGTACTAATGCACTACGACAATACTACTAAACCTATATCGACATCATCAGCGGGAAAATGATCGTGAATGAAAGTAGGTATGCAGGAATTCGCCGAGGAAATCAGTATCACTGAAAAATATGTATCCTGCAGAAAACAAGCGAAATCCGACTTTTAAGTTCAACTCATGTTGGGACCGGGGTGCCTGTATGTACACCATTTTTTCTACTCTTTTGTAGTTGATATTTCTTTGATGAGTCATTTGCGTGAACGTCGATACAGGTCAAAATTTCAGGTGTTTAGTTCAAGTTGGCTTGAGTACCTACGAGTGAAAATTAAAAAGTGCGTGTGATAAAACATTGATTTTCTTTAGTAATAGGAATATTCGTTTACTGGTTCGTTTGCACTGAGCTTACGTTATGTATGTTGTTTTTTTTTGCAACAAAGTACTACATTAAATATCCTATTAGATAATAAGTTTGTTGCATTATCTCTTTAATTTCTTTTGTAAGTTATCTTCAGATCATGTAAAATATATGTTTAATTGTTTGAAAGATTTTTTTTTATTTTCCGAATTTCGAAATACTATTTTCCTGGTATAGCAATAACGGATTAAAAATTCTTTTTTATCCAAAATCCATTTCTTTCTGCTGTGGAACTTGAATGGAATAAAGTCGAAACGACTTCTAATAGGTGGATTACATAAAAAAAAATTGTTGCTATAATTTAAATTTAGCTATAATAGTCGTTTCGACTTTACTCGATTCAAGTTACAAGTACCACCCCTGGATCTGCAAAAATTGATTGGTCGTATTATTCATTGAGGTTATCTCCAAACATTATTCATCATCATTATTCATTTCAACAATGATTATTCTATCACGTTTTCATCGATGATTCTTCTTTCAAGGTTTCATCGAGGATTATTCACCAACACTTTCTTCGACACTTACTCCTGCAGAAATACATCACGCCCTCACATCACATCCCTAGGCCATCGCTTGTAAAATTCATCGAAGTTTCAGTGCAGAAATGGGTCGATGATGCAGGCCAAAGGTGCAATACGACTTCGACGCGATATTGCACCCATTTCCCGCTGGGTTAAGTTTACCAACCGTATCTTATCTCCAAAACTCCGACAAGACCAACATATAAAAGAGGTAAGTATATCTTTATTGGTTTCGGTTAGCTGACCAAAATATATAGGTATCAATATACCTCCCTATGTCCCCGCATGTGGCCAGATATATCCGAAAGTCGGCCAAAAAAAAGTTTGACTTATCTCAATTCTAAACACAAAATGTGTTGGTATATAGTATATCTATATTAAATTCAATTAATTCTTATTTTTAACAGCAGGAAGTTGAAATATGGGACTTACCTGTACAATTAAATATGGGTGAATATACCTATATTGATTACAATGACTCCTTGTGTGTAGTAGTAGCAAAAGGAATGTGTACCTTACCTACTGACACTCAAATGACGAGGAAAATATATGTTGACATATGATACTGATTCAAATTAATTGTTACTTGTAATAATAGCAAACTTAAATATAGGTCTCATTCACAACTCCGAAATGCCATCCCTAATGTATATTGCGATATCTACTTGATTTCAATTAGTTGCTACTACTAGCAAAGTTAACTACGTGTTTTATCTCCACAATCCAATATGACAAGGAAAATATATACGGACATGTGTATCTATACTGACTTCATAATTCTTAATGATAATAATAGCAAACTTGGCAATCAACACAGGCAGGCTTCGCTTTACCCGACGACTTTCCAACATAAATAACGTTTAGAGCTCAGCCAGACGTATCTAACATGCAGCACCGGCAGTTAACTTACTCGTTGACAATCCGTATTAAGGAGAAAACGTGGTGAACGTACATAGTGGCAACAAGAAATCGACTTAGTCAGGTTTCGACTGATAAATCCGAGAGTAACCGCAATCTCATGTGTATGTCTATATCTCAATTAAATCCAGCACTAAGAAAGGAGGGAAAATGCGACACATTTGTATACCAAATGACGTATTATCATGAGAATACATATCTGTACCAACCGTTGTCCTTACAGCTACGAAGCAGGCGTACTCCTGTGATTTACCGTTCCCTTAGCGTTACACCACCATGCGATACTCATTTATTTTAGTTTATATTTTTATTTTATGCACTAATATTCGGAATAGCAAGATCGAATATTATAATATGAATATATTTAAAAGAATACTTAGATTGAACGCTGGACACTCTTCCCACATGCTCCGCAGTATCCTCTTAACGCCATGCGCCCTGCAACAGACAAACGTGGAAAAATGCTGGACTCCCTCAACAGGTGGAGGCTTATTTTTCCCTTTTTTATCAACGGGTCGCTGGCCTTCTGCTCCACCTCGTAGGATGACTTGGGGCCCTTTTTTTTTTAATCGGGCAAATGGACATCTGTGCAATTTGGTAAAGGGAAGGAAAAGTGCCCTACCTTTGTACCATTTTATTAGTATTAGGTATGTGAACAAATGTTCGATAAACTTTCTATTCAATTTGTACAACGAAACTGGTAGCTGCGAATACCCAACTAAAGCTACGCAATTGTTAATAATATTAACCAGAAAATATGCCTGGCTCTTTTCATTTCAGACCACGCAGAAAATTACGATTGCCTGCGAAACAGCTCCAACCTCTTTGGCAATGGAGTACTAATATTGAACCTTCCGTTTTCAAATAGCTGATCAGATTATATATTTGGAAGATGAAGACCATCAAAAATATTAAAATCATACAACCAGGATATCCTCATCCCATAAATTCTAATCTAACTGAGACCATTCAGAACTTCATCCAAAACGTTAACAACACCACAAAAAAACATATAATTATGATGAGAGCAGAAGACGTCAATCAATGAAAATTCATGCTCTTTAGATCAGGTAGAAGAGCAAGTAAAGACACTGGAAGAACAGAAAAAAGGGCGAAATGAAACACAAATGGTTCAAATCAAATAAGCTCCGTATCTCTGAGTTCATTGGTAATATTTTATTTTTATTTAAGCTTGGCCCGACGTTTCGACTCTTGTTTGTGAGTCCTTTTCTAAGGGTCTGTGAAAATGTTTTATAAATAATATATCAAAATATTTTACAGAAAAAATTGAGAAAGATCAAAAAATTGTATACCTTAAATATGCCTATATGTGATGATATATTATGAATATATATCAAATTGAAGAGCTATTTTATAAAAAACGGAAAACACAACAAATAATAAATTAGACATTGAAAGAACGCGGAAGTAACAACAAATTAAAAATTAAAATAATGATGAATAAATAATACTTCCATATCCTACTAGAATTATATCATTCCAAATACCCACTCTCAACATCGAGGTCTTCACTATTGAACTTGAAGCATTAACTTTTTTCCGACCTACCTGATACTCGTACAACACCATTTCGAGGAGATAAATACCAAATACCATCCATCAAAACTTTTAACTTAATTCATAACTTACAGTACCTACTCTAAACCCCCTACTACGATCTTCACTATGGACTTGGATAATTATCAATTATTTCTTCCTTCATACTCCACCATTCAGGCGATACTTTAGAGGCGATTAATATCAAGCGAGATTAGGATTTTACTGCTTATTCATAGCTCCCATACAACTTCCACTACTCACCTCAGACAACATATCATACTACATTAATATCATAACACAGCGTTCTTCTACCGAAGCTTTTAATTTAACCCACTCTCAACTTAATGGTAAGTAAACAATGTACCTGCCTCAATACTATATCAGCTTCATGTGAACTATTTTTTAGATATAGGAGTCAATCAAATCTCATAACAGCCTACCTGCTTGATTTATAAAAAAACTCTGCTACCTTCACATGCTCACCACAAGATGAAATTATGAACATGAAGTCAACACGTTCTTATCTAGTCACCAAGTCAACTGAAAGAAAACATTCTTGCTGGAGGCTAAAAGTATAAACCTTAAGATTTAAAGGTAAACAAATAACACTCTCCTCTTCCACGCTCTTCACTGAAGCTTTCATATCCTACTAGATTAATATCATGTCAAAAACCATCCATCAAAACTTTCAATTTAATCCACAATTTACAGCACCCACTCTCAACCTCCACCACGGTCTTCACTATGGGCTTGAAGAATTATCAGTTTTACCTCCTTCATACAACACCATTTGGATGATACTTTAGACAGTTAAATATGAAGCGACCTTGCTGATAAGGTTTTTATTCCTTACTCAAAGCTCCCAAACAACTTCCATTACTCATCTAAGACAATATATCATACTACATTAATATCATAACACCACCTTCATTCATCAAAACATTTAATTAAACCCACTCTCAACCTAATGGTAAGAAAATAATGTGATCACCCCAATAGTATGAAGATAAAATTATCATATTCTTATCAGCTTCATGCGAACTATGATATCGGGGTCAATCAAATCTCATAACAGCGTGATTGATTGAGAAATTTTATTGAAAATAAAAAACAATTCGTCATAAAATGTAAGACTTTTCAATACAAACTCCTAGATACAAAAACACATTAATCGCTTAATTTGTCTGCTTTACTCGGACGTATTTGTTTACTCAAGGTATCAAATTACCAGCCGCCTGACCACCTTTTCTAATGCTTTAATTTCCGTTACTTCTAATGATTTCATGTGTCGTACCATCCCAAGCAGCCGTGATCTATTTTTACACATCGAATATCGTAACATGATTATATAAAAGACGCCTACAGACCACAACTGACGTTATAGTTGTTGTTGTTGTTTTTTTCAGCAAAAGAAATTTTCAATTATAACTTCCACTACTCATCCAAGACATCATATCCTACAGATTACAGTTGTTGTTTTCAGCTAAAGTAATTGGGAATCTTACATTAAAAAACATAAATCGCTCAATTTGTTTACTTTACTCGGTTGGTGTGCGAATTTGTTTACATTATTCGAGTGCGAATTTGTTTACTTTACTGGACTGTGCGAATTTGTTTATGCAAGGAATCAAATTAGAAGCATTCCACCTGAAGAGCAAAATTAGGCATTTACTAATTTCCATTACTTATCTAAGTGAACATATCTACCAACATTCACTCCAATCAGCTTTGCCTGATCTATTTTCAGATATATCATCACATGGCGCAATGTATATAAAAGACACCTACAGATTAAGATCATCAAGCCTTTAATCCACAACTTTGATTACAGTTGTTGTTGTTTTTGTTTTTCAGCTACTAACATTAATTACACCTGAGAAGGTAAGATCGCTCATATCTCGAACCATAGCCCGTAGAGGATTTCTGATGAAAATTTTACCCCTAGTACTAATACTATTGACATGAACAAAAATATGAATTAATATTAATACTTATTACACTAATTTTCTTAGGGAATTTCACATTTATTATCTACATAAATACACAGCTGCACACATCCAGCCACGCCTTAGATAACATTTCCTCAGCCACCAAGTACCCCAGCCCAACATACCACAGGCATTCATACTAAAGTAAACAACTAAAACCAAACTCAAGCTGACAAGTATACAGCCCCGATATAAATTCGGTTAGGGTATTTCACATCATTACTTAATGCACATTCTACCCAAGCCTTGGTACAGGTAACATAGCCCAGTCCAAGACACCTCAGGCAGTCCTAGTCATAGTATTAGATATTGCCACTAAAGCTCTCAGCCAACCCCCAGTCCCCAGACAGAGGAGGGGCACCTCAAGGTCAAATTGTAGCCTCCGAGACCAGATCAAACTTAACCAGCACCCTCCACCAATAAAGATTCCCACCACTTCACAAATATTTATAGCTACGATCTCCGAGATGAAAAATAAGCGAACTCCCGAAACAAAATCAAAGACCTATCCTATTTTCCTATGCTGGAGAGTGCTACGAGTGATCTCGTATTCCCAAATTGATCTCGTATCTCCAAAACTCGAGATGAAAAACTTAATGTCAACTTAGAGGCTACGAGTCCGAGATGAAAAATAAGCGAACTCCAGAAAAAAATTGAAAACCTATGCTATTTCCCTATGCTGAAGAGTGCTGAAAGTGATCTCGTATCCCCAAAGTGATCTCGTATCCCCAAAACTCGAGATGAAAAATAAGCGAACTCCAGAAACAAAATCGAAATCCTATGCTATTTCCCTATGCTGAGAGTGCTGAAAGTGATCTGGTATCCCCAAAGTGATTTCGTATCACAAAAACTCGAGATGAAAATCTTAATGTCAACTTAGAGGCTACGAGTTCGATATGAAAAATAAGCGAACTCCAGAAAAAAATTGAAAACCTATGCTATTTCCCTATGCTGAAGAGTGCTGAAAGTGATCTCGTATCCCCAAAATTCGAGATGAAAAATAAGCGAACTCCAGCAACAAAATCGAAATCCTATGCTATTTCCCTATGCTGGAGACTGCTGAAAGTGATCTCGTATCCCCAAAATTCGAGATGAAAAATAAGCGAACTCCAGCAACAAAATCGAAATCCTATGCTATTTCCCTATGCTGGAGAGTGCTGAAAGTGATCTCGTATCCCCAAAGTGAGCTCGTATCCCCAACATCCAAGACTCAATGGTGCACCCAAGACACAATGGTGCACCCAAGACACAATGGTGTAACCAAGACACAAACCAATACAGCCAAGGCACACACACACACCTACATTTAGCATGGACTCAAACCACCTAGCGACGGTGGCACCATCTGTGGCGAAATCCTGGAGGCTTAAAAAAGTGGTCCAGAACCGACATAGAATAACTACTAAGGTGCTCGTATGAGAGTACTTGGCTACAGTTCGACAGCAAATGTTTCAGAAACTCAACTCAAGTTTCCACGTAAGAAATACAAGAGATTGGAGAAAGTGCTTTTCATAGATCAAGCGAAACTTAGAGTCTGCTACTTTTTCAGCAAGGCAGAATTGGCTAACAACAATAGTGTTATATCTGTTTTTTTGTATAGCGATAAATTATTTTATTTACCGCTTGCTTCTTACCTAGGTCCAATACCTATGCAAGTGTACTTGAATGTTGTTGCCTAGGTGCAATACCTACACAATTTATCGCTGATTATTTGTTGCCTAAGTGCAATACCTATGCAACAGTGTGTTTTGGGAAATTGCCTAGGTGCAAAACCTATGCAATCGAATAAACGCAACGAAATAAAAACCTCGATTGAATGATCGTAACTAACTGATTTATTTTTCAACAATTTGTATTTATTTATTTAGAGTAAAAATGATTAGTCAACTGAAATAAATAATTTTCTAAGCTGAGAAAAATAATAATTCTCACGACATTTTTCACACATTAAATTTTATTTTCGCGGGCGTCTAGTTTCATTAGCAGACGTAATGTGATATGATACGATTTAAACGGAATGCGACTTTTGCTTGTGCATATACTTTTCTGTGAGAAAATTTACGAAAATGAATTTATAACAAAATAAATTGAAATTTAGATAAAGAATTTTAAGGAAACTAAATATAATTATAGTAATTGATGTCTCGGATTCAACATCCTCCCCCGCGTTGAACGTATAGTTCAACTATATCTCCAGATCAGCGCTTATGCAGAACTCTGATGTTGATCTTCTTGGGGCAGGCACTGGGACATGCAACGTCTTCGACTTTC
This sequence comes from Dioctria linearis, assembly GCA_963930735.1. NCBI lineage: Eukaryota > Metazoa > Arthropoda > Insecta > Diptera > Asilidae > Dioctria > Dioctria linearis. The sequence goes on from OZ005742.1 coordinate 202,405,487, forward strand.
GTTTTTCATAAAAAACTCTCCAAAGCAGGTACAATAGGACACAGATCGCAATAACCAAGCTGATGTATCCTATGCTGAACTGGTGAATTTCCTGATCATAAGTCTTGGCGGGCATGACTTCCGCGTCTTGTAGCTGTTTTATTCCTATCTTCAACTTCAAGATGTCCTCTGTGATGTTTTTATGTGAGATTGGTTGATACACTAGATCGGTAACTTCTGCTGGTGACAACAGATCGGTAAGGTTCGCTGTTGGCAGTAAAGACGTCCTGAGTGAGCTAGGATACAGATCGTGAGCGTGAATAGTGGTTGACGCATCCTTTATGGTGCAGCCGCTGGTGATGTTGAGTATTCCAGACCCCATAAGCGTTCTTTGAGAGACTGAACTACCGCATATAATGTAAATGGTAGCTTCTTCCTTCATTACATAGATCCAGTGGTTCGGATTGAAGAGTTGTATCCATCGAGGTATGTCATTAGTTCTCGAAATTCTACAAGAGGATGGCGAGGGTGTCTGAGCTAAGAAGCTTAGCTCACAGAAACGGACGTTACACCCCTTTCGGTAGAGGGGGTGACGTTGCTTGCACATGTGGATTGAATGTCCAATTGTAGAACACATTGCCATATCTTGATCCGAGATTGGGTAATATTGGTCCTTGTGGAGATCCATGATGATGAACTTTGATGATGGTTGAACTACCAGGAATGTACCATTTACTGGAACTGGAACCGGTATGACTCGCAGCATTTCGAACGAGTCATAAGAAAACAAGGGCATCTTTAGGCGAACGATAATTTGTGCTTCTCCTACTCGACCCTCAATCGTCATGAGGTTGTAGAGTTCTAGCAAGTTGTTTTTATCTGCTGGTAATCGTAAGGTTGGTCCTAAGTTTTCTTTAATGAGAATGAGCTGGGCCTTAAACTGCTTCGGTGTCAACAATAGTGGGTTGACCTTACCGTGGTGAGTATCGATAATTACATCTAGTAGCATTGCTTGCGTCTTCTGATAGGTTGTGATTGCCAAAATTAGACGTATTGCTAAAAAATTGAACATTTCCGCTGCCCTTTGGTCCTGTAGTTCTTGAGCTACACCATTGACCTTCATCATGGATTGGTTGATATATTTCTCGAATTCTTCTAATTGTCCAGCCTCACTGGATTTTTTCATGATGTTTGTAGTTGAATCGATGAGGGATGTTTGGTTTTTAAGTAGTGCCAATAGATGGTGCTCGTTACCTTCTAAACTGTTTATAACCTTTGACATTTTTTCGGCAAATTAGAATCCAACACTCCGAACAATGAGTTGGCTACATTCCCAATTATATCAAGGGGGGCTCTTCTAGATCGAGATGTAGTGTAATCTGACAGCAACTCATTGTTGTTTTTAATTTCTTCGATTATGGCGAGGAACTGTGAGACAGTTTGCGTGCATAGATGTTGTTCTTGCTGCCTGTCCTTCCGAGTGTTGCATACTTTAGTTAGACTGTCTATTCCAGTTCGTATGTTCCCGAATTCCTTCCAATAAGGCTTCATGTCATAATAAATGACTAAACTCCATTCGGTTGAAACTAGATGGGTAGCACCCATTCCCTCGAAGTAAATTCCGGGTTGAGTTTTGAATGGCATAATATCTATTTGGTTATTACTCAGTATCGGCAGCACCAAACAAGTCAACAAGAAAAGACTGACGGCTGAATTTGTGTAACGTCGACTTTTTATACTTGAAGGGCCCTGACTATGGTCAAGGTTTGCGCTTTCCTCGTCGTTCTTGGTTATTGGGCAGCTGGTAGCAGAGGCCTTCCTTGTTTTCGGCTTATATTGCTGATCAGTGATCGATTTGGTGGAGTTTGGTGATTCTTCCCTGATCTGTTCTATTGGTAAAGGTGCAAGTTTGTGGATTGGCCTTCTTAAAGCACCAGCAGTTGTCTTTACGTCAGCGACTCTTACTAACCCATCATCACCTTTTATGGTTTGGATAATCCTTCCTAATTGCCATTTCATCACAGGAAGATTATCGTCTTTTATTACCACCATTGTTCCGGGTTGAACATTGTTGCATTGCTGTTTCCATTTATAGCGATGTTGAAGTTCGCTTAGATATTCCTTGGTCCAATGATACCAAAATTCATCCTTTAAGTGAGCCACCAGTTTCCAACTTTGTATTAAACTGGCCTTGGAGGGTTGTGCATAAGGATCGACAATACTCGTGAGTGGTTCACCAATTAAAAGATGACCTGGTGTAAGCGCGACAAGATCGTTGGGATCCGATGAGCAGGGTGTTAGTGGCCGTGAGTTCAGAATTGCTTCGATCTCCGTCATCACGGTCCCTAGTTCCTCGTAGGTGAGTGAAGCAGCAGACACGCTTCGTTGAAATAAATGTTTGGCGGATTTCACGGCTGCTTCTCATAGACCCCCAAAATGCGGTGCTCGAGGAGGTATGAACTGAAAGTTGATGCCTTTAGTAGTGCAGAATTTAGCAATTGTCTGTTCTGAATCCTTAGTGTAGATTGCTTGTTGGAGCTCTTCCAATTGATTGTTTGCTCCTACGAAATTCGTTGCGTTGTCGCAATATAATCGGCGGCAATTACCTCTTCTTACCTGTTAAATCTTCGCTGAATTCTTGTGCTTGTGCTTCTTTGACAATAACTACCAATGCTTCCTCTAGTTCCGCTACTGTTAACTGTTAAGTCTGCTTCTATAACCTTGGTTGGCCTGCTAATGGCGGACAACACGACATTTGCTCGTTTCTCTAGCTCCGTTTCTAATTTGGTTTGTCTGCAGGGCCATGCCGCTTCTGCTCCATGCAGAAATAGGGGTCCGTAGAACCAGAAACTGCAATTTTTCAACTTCTCTGGTGGCATTCCTCTGGAGACTAAGTCTGCTGGGTTGTCCCTTGACGGTACATGGCGCTATTGGTTGGCGGAAGATACTTCTTGAATTGCGGCCACACGATTCGCCACAAAGGTATGAAATGATGCGGATGCTGAATTTAGCCATGCCAGGACAATTTCTGAGTCGGTCCAGTAATAACATGGTTGGTCCCATTTTAACTCTTCTTTCACTCTATGCATCAACTGGGCACAGAGCTTCGCAGCGCATAGTTCTAGTCGAGGTAGAGTGGTGGTTTTTGTAGGTGCCACCCTGGATTTAGCACAGAGTAGTCTTACGATTATTGTTTCATCTTGTAGTATAGATCGCACATAGATTGCAGCACCATAAGCCTTTTCTGATGCATCGGAAAATGCGTGTAATTGCATTTTTCGAGATAGTTTTCCGGAATAAACATTTCTTGGTATCTTAATGTCATTAAGAATCTTGAGAGCTTCACGAAACTTATTCCAGCTGGTGTGTAGTTCAATTGGTACAGCGGCGTCCCAATCCAGTTTTAATGTCCATAGTTTTTGCAAGAAGATTTTTGCGCTTACCACAACCGGACTCATGATTCCAAGTGGGTCAAATAGATGAGAAATTTCCGATAATACGCTTCTCTTGGTCACCTTCCCTTCGTCGTTCCACTGAGTCTTGATGCAGAATTCATCTGTCCTGGGTAACCATGTTAATCCTAGTGTTTTAACATGACAGTCATTATTGTCAGAGAGCTCCAGTTGGGGGACTATGCCTTCAGTAGGAATGCCTTGTACTAGTGCAGGGTGATTGGCACACCATTTCCGTATCTTGAATCCAGCGGTCTGTAACATTTTGTTCAACTGTTCTTGAAGTTCCAGAGTCTCTCTTAGACTGTTTGCTCCAGTCATTACATCGTCCACATAGAAGTCCCTTTTGAGCGAGGTGGAACCAAGAGGGAATTGCATGCTTGCTTGCGGTGCCAAGCGTTGAAGACACCTTATAGCCAAGTACGGGGCTGTGGTTACTCCATACGTGACAGTACACAACTGATAGTATCTTATAGGTTTACATGGATCATCTCTCCACAAGATCATCTGGTATTTCCTATCATCTTTGCTCAGTAATACCTGACGATACATTTTCTCCATGTCCGCCGTGAAGACGAACCGTGGCAATCGGAAACGTAGCAGAATTGAAAAGAGCTCATCTTGAAGTGTTGGTCCCGTATGTAGTGATTCATTCAATGAAACGTTTGATGACGTTCTCGTTGAAGCATCAAACACCACTCGTAGTTTTGTTGAGGTACTTTCGGGTTTCATTACGCAATGGTGCGGCAGAAAGTAATGTGGTTTTGAGACATCCTTCAAGCTGACTTCTTCCATGTGTCCCAAATCGATGTATTCATTTATGAACTCTATGTACTGCTTCCTTGTATCTGGATTTTTACTTAATTTTCGTTCTAAGGAGCAGAATCGGCTCAATGCAATATCCTTGGATTCTCCGAGATTGTTCGGGTCTTGTGCAAATGGAAATTTTACAATGAATCTTCCTTGCTCATTTCTCTGTACTGTTTGGTTAAAATGTGTTTCGCACTTAAGCTCTGAAGCCGTCAGCCTTGGCGTAATGGATTCAGCTTCTTCCAGTTTCCAGAATTTTTCCACTTGCTGATTAAGCTTGATTTCTTCTTCAGTACAGATTCCGCAAATAGCTTCAGATGGCATTGAGTTTTCAATCCTTCCCGCAAGTACCCAGCCAAGTACCGTGTTTTGCAAGGTGGGTAGGTTATCTCCTAACTTAATCTGCCCGATTGAAAGTAGCTGGAAGTAATTTTCGGCTCCAATGAGCAGATCTATCTGGCTTGGAATTTGGAATTCCGGATCGGCTAATTCAATATTTTTTGGTATATGCCAAGTGGTAGCGTCTAAGAAGTGGGCTGGCTGTTGAGTCGTTATTCTCGGCAATATGAATGCTTCGATTCTTGTGGCGAATCCAGTTGTCTTAGATTGTAAGGTCATGTTGACTCTATGTTGTGTACATTGCACATTCTGGCCGATACCTTGGATGCTTAATGGGTCTGTAATTTCTTTCAATCTCAATTTTTGGGCCAACCGGCTGGTTATAAAGTTCAATTGCGAACCAGAGTCAAGAATGGCCCTGCATGGTACCTCTTTGCCCTCATTATTTTTCAACTGGACAATGACGGTGCTTAAAACTACGTACCCTCTTGGAGAGCTTGTAGCTTGTGCTGCTAATGCAGTTGTATTATTGCCTGTATATTGATCACTTGAAGAAGCTTCTTGATTATGAACTGTCATCAGCTGACATACATGAGCTCCTGAAACTTGCAGTGATAAATTTTCTCGTGGAGGTTGAGTTTCCCCTGATTGGGGCTTCATCTCTTCAAGATGCACCAACGTGTTATGTTTTTTGGAACACTTTGTGCATCCTCGCATCATGCATTTGGCTGCAGTATGTCCTTGTCGCATACAGTTCATACATAGATTGTTTTTCTCCTTAGTAACTGGAATCGTTTAAATGGTGTTTGCGACAGGAAGATTTTGCATGAGTAAAGCGGATGGTTTTGTTTGCATGCAATACAATGACTTCCATTAGTTGTTGCCACAAATGAGGACACTCTTGCGTGGCGATTGTTTCCCTGGGGCTGTTTTTCTCGTTGTGGGCATACTGTCCTTCCTCCAAGAGCCTCTAAAGCCTTGAACCGTGTCTCGAGAAACTCTAAGACCTTCTTAATGGAGTTTAATTCTCGTGGAGCTGCCAGAGATTGCTCGTAGAGAGAGTGCGTAGTCTTATCGAATTTTTTGATAATGATGTGAACGAGCAATGGATCCCAGGACTCGACGGCTATTCCCAAATTCCTTAATCCTAAGAGACATTCCCTTGTAGTATCGTGGAGTGCCTTAATAGTGGCAGCCGACTCAACCTGACTTGATGGTTGTGATAACAATTTATTCAGCAGCGCCGTCACCAACAAGCGTTTATTGCTGTATTTGTTGTTAAGTACACCCCATGCATCCTCATAATTCTCTTCGGATACGGGCAAATGTTTTATTAGCGTTCGTGCTTCGCCTGTCAGATTGCTAAGCAAGTAGAACATCTTCTGAGAGTTGCTGATGGGCTGATTATGGATCATCTGGACATACAAGTCGTGAAACTGAGTCCACTGTAAGTAATCTCCAGCAAAACTCGGTAATTCGATCTTGGGCAATTTTATTTGGTTGATGGATGTTTGTATACGTGCGCTATTGCGACTTTCGTCTAAACTTGGCAGTTGCTGCTGTAGCATGACAATGGTGTCTTGTACCCAACTAATTAGTTCTTGGTATAGACCAGCCTGATATCCATAGGGATTTTCCTCGGTGGAGAATTCCCAGATGAGCTGATCATTCTGGGCCAATTCATCCTCATATTTCTGTAATGCATTGATCTTCAATACGTAATACGGTTTTGAATGCTCTGTATTGGCCTTAGATTCGATATCCTGGATGAAAAAAGTCACCTTCTTCATAGATGCTCTTTGCTTGCGAACCATTCTTTCTACTTCATCGGTTGGTGCTTGGTTACACTCTTGCTCATAAGTCAGTTTGAAGTCATTTGGCATTTTGATCTCCTTGAGCCGTTGTGTATCTGGATTAATGCCTGATGTGGTAGGTGCAGGAGTAGTAGTTGATGTAGTTGTGGTTGTGGTTGTGGTCAGACGTGGACAGTCGGCCTTGGCATCAACCAGAGCTGCCCTTATAGTAGTATATAGTTGCGCTACCTTTTCGTAATACTGATTCTTGAAGTAGAGATGTTCCTGGTTCATCTCTTGGAGCGGAATCAGCCTTTCATGACCTTTCTTGAAGTCTGACCAATACGATTCCACTAGAGCTAATCTTTTGTCGAGGTATTCCTCTGTTTTTCGTGTATCGGAATCCTTCTTGAAATTCCTCAGCACTATTTCCAGCTTGGATCCGATGTCTGATTGACTTCCGGTGAGCTCCTCAATATCCACCTCTTTGTTCGTCATGATGAACTGGTCTTCTATAGTCTAAGGTAACTATCCAATGATCGAGGACTCGTCTTAGTGAATATTGATCAATCCAGCAGCTGTTGCTTCGAATAGATTTTCTCCGCAGCTTAATCACGTCGGGGTCACCAATGTTTTTTTGTATAGCGATAAATTATATTATTTACCGCTTGCTTCTTACCTAGGTCCAATACCTATGCAAGTGTACTTGAATGTTGTTGCCTAGGTGCAATACCTACACAATTTATCGCTGATTATTTGTTGCCTAAGTGCAATACCTATGCAACAGTGTGTTTTGGGAAATTGCCTAGGTGCAAAACCTATGCAATCGAATAAACGCAACGAAATAAAAACCTCGATTGAATGATCGTAACTATCTGATTTATTTTTCAACAATTTGTATTTATTTATTTAGAGTAAAAATGATTAGTCAACTGAAATAAATAATTTTCTAAGCTGAGAAAAATAATAATTTTCACGACATTTTTCACACATTAAATTTTATTTTCGCGGGCGTCTAGTTTCATTAGCAGACGTAATGTGATATGATACGATTTAAACGGAATGCGACTTTTGCTTGTGCATATACTTTTCTGTGAGAAAATTTACGAAAATGAATTTATAACAAAATAAATTGAAATTTAGATAAAGAATTTTAAGGAAACTAAATATAATTATAGTAATTGATGTCTCGGATTCAACAATATCCAATTGCTCCTAATAGTATCAAATATGCGCAAAAGACATATTTTGTCGTAGCTCTCCTTTTCCAAGATTGAACCGAGGCTTAAGGTATAAAAACCCATTTTTGGAACTGTGATTGAGGCAGATACCTATCAAATATCCTAACGTTTCTTTTTACTATTCTTCTAACATACCTGATAAGGCCTTAGTGTAATGGATTTTGAACATATAGCTGTGCATGTTATGTGTAGTCGTATGGTATACCGTTTTAAACATATCTGCCCAATTACTGATATGCTCCTGTAAAACTAACAACCCTGACAAAATTTAGCGATACGTACATATTTTCGGATGAGTCTTATTTTTCCTACTATCAAAAGTATTTTAACCATTGACTTGATTAAGTATCTAAAGGAGCTATCTCACTTGAACATCGGGTGGGTGGAATATGTGTAGATGTAATTATATCCTATATCGTATTAAGTACCTAAATTTTATCGTCCTCATGCATTCACCTCTGTTTATAATGTTAATTCAGCATCCTTTGTCAAAATTAATGGGAGAATGGTTGCCTGGAAGAAGTTGGCAATTTATTCCGATTTATTTAGTTGTTTGTAGAATAGATGAATTTAATTATTGTTAATTGTAGTTTATAACCAAAAAGTAAGCGAGGAGTTTTTTCTCATTATTTCGACGTCAGATGTGATTTCTTAGGGTCAGATGTGTAGATACATGGGCATGGTTAGGTGAGAAAGTTGACTGGAAAATTTAAGTTAGGAAAATTCTTTCATTTTTCCTCCAGCCTAATAGCATTTGTGACAACAAAAATTGGATTCAAACTACATAAAGAAATGTTCAATGTTCAATCAACATGAAAAAATAAAATCCACAGCGGAGTTGATTCAACATTAAATTATAAAATTTCAACCACAGCTTGGCTACCGAGGAACTATTAAGATTTTCGCAGGTGCAAACATCGAGGAAAACATGCGTTTGAACACACACCACTTAAAAACAGTCATAAGTGAGCAGAAAAATTATTTCAGAATATTTGTACATATGTAGGTATACAATACATAACCCCGTATTAAAACCTCCCTCCAATAACCTTACTCACGTTTTTTTTATGAATTGTATAGGTCTTCTCTTCCGAGAAGAATGACAGAACAAAGAACAGCGCGAATGAAAATGCTTCTTTGGGTTTTTTTTTCAAATGAGGGATTTTCTACATCGGTCTCCCACTTTCCTTGTTGAATTTTGATACTGTAGAGTAGATCATTTCTCAAATTAACAAATCGGACATGATTTTAACTTTCGTATATTTTGCTGTTTCTGTTGTGTATATTTAAAACTTGTTTGCAGCAATATTTATAAAACAGAAAGATATATTTTTTCAAGTTATATTCTCTTGCCTAAAAAATGAATTTCCGCCTCAATTTCGGTGATTGTTTCTGCAACATTGCACCGCACAATTCATCACGCTAAATTAATAGCTTAACAGCTATAATTTCACAAAACACTGAACTCAATCAAAATATATAGTTCCAAAATAACTCAATTTAAAGCATTTAATATTTATTAAAACAATTATATTTAAAAAAGTTTAACTGAATTCCCGGAACTTTGAAATATTACTTTCAGAAATATCAAAAACAAGCTAAATCAAATACAATCCGACTGTCATTGTCATGTCGTACACTGTATTCCCACCATACTCTGCTTCCTTATTATGTAGTAATTTATTCAATGGGCGCAACAAGCAGCATATTTTTTTCGATTACAAGCATCGAAAAATAATCATGCTTATTAAGCCCTGGTCACACCGGGAGCAGCATGGCCCCCTCGCGGTGGCACGAGGCGAAATAGAGTGGTCACACCGGGAGCGGCGGATTTCATCCAAATATACTCTAGTTCCGACGTGGAGAATTTCTGTTGTTAGTAGCTCTGGCTGACGCAAAACAGAGAAAAGTGATATGGTTCGATTATGAATACTTCAGAATGCCAATGTCTCATTTAACAAATTGTGCGGACTTATTGCGAATGAAAAAGAAATTTGTTTCCGAGTATTCTCGAAAATCGCCGCGCGGCAAATATTTTACTGCGCCGCGCCGCTCCAGGTTTGACTTTACATATGCAAAAGCAATCGCGCAGCGGCAACTAAAAAATGCCGCGCTGCTCCCGGTGAGACATCCACTTGTTACACTCGCTATTAGTCTTAGCGAGGCGGCACACTTTTTTTACTTGGTGTTGCAGCCTTTATCTACATACTAAATTAAGAAACTAGCTAAATAAGCGAATGCTCAACAGTATTAATAAAACTTGGTGCCGAATTTAGCTAACGATAAACATCTATTGTTGACTCACAGACGGCGTGAACATCACAATGTCGTAAACGCCCGCAAGTCAAGTTGGCATTGACTTTGATTTCAAATTGATTCTGTGGTGGGGGAACCGCTATAAAGCAAGCTACAGGAGCTTGTTTCTTTGTCACATTTTTATCGCCAGAAAATAATTGGTAAACAGAAACAACTAATTATTTTTTTCTTTTCGCCCTTTTTTCTATAGATTTTTTCTTGGATGTCTGGAACTAATGGATCGCCAGAAGTGGGAATATTCAAAGTATAATTAGAGGTTGGAATTTACCATCCTCATACGGTTAGCTTGGCCAATGGGATTTACCAGAGGTTTTTTAGTTTAGCTTATTTTGTTGAGTGCCAGTGAAGAGGCGGTGAATAAATATCAACTTTGACATCAGCATCAACAAGAAGAAGCATCTTCACGAATTTTATAGACTGAAATCATCTACTGCAACACCCAATAAAGTTTTTGTTTTGTTTATCACCTTTGTTTAGTAAAGGTATCAGAATCTAGATGATTAATTAACGGAGCATCAACTGATAATTGATCTCATAAGCGTTTTTATGAGATGTTTGCGAATAATTCGAAGGACCACAATGTGTAGATTTAAATGAATAATTTTTATGAGATTGTTTCACCCTTACAACAATGAGAAAAAACTCGATTGTGAAACTTGAACTTTATTAGACCGCATTCTGAGCACGAGTGAGATACAGAACCAACAAATTACATGTTTCGTTTTAAGCTAACTGTCATCTATGTATACTAATACATGAATAATAACCAACTGATGAATATACAATGAACTACAAAATTAAACTACGATAAATTACGTAGTCACAAACAAAGTTATGTAGTTAGAGATTCAACATGAGGCGGCGCCCTTGGAAGTATCAACTTCCAAGACAGTGTCGTCCATTGGCAAGGGGCATACCTTATTTATAGCACGCTTGAAGATCCCGTTGATAGTTCTGACGCTGACAACACGAACAAATCCATCGCGTCCTGGATGCAAGTCCACTATTCTCCCCAACGGCCAATGCAGTGAAGGGGTATTTTCCTCCATGAGTAAAACCAAGGTACCAACCTTAATGTTCCGTTGCCTTGTCTTCCACTTGTAACGACATTGAAGTGACTGTAAGTATTCGCAACTCCATCGCCTACAGAAATGCTGCGCTGCCGCCTGTACGCGTTGCCATCTATTGATGTAATTTAGTTTCTCTTCGGGCATGAAGGGTTCTGAAATGCTGATTAGGGGGGCCCCTGTAAGGAAGTGACCTGGCGTTAATAATTGTAGGTCATTTGGATCCTCCGACAGAGGCGTCAACGGACGCGAATTTAGTACTACTTCGATCTGACATGTGAACGTTTGAAGTTCCTCTAATGTGTAGGGGCCCAATCCGGAATCACGCCGTAAATAATTTTTCGTTAACTTGACAGCTGCCTCCTATAGGCCTCCCCATATGAGGAGAGCGCGGCGGAATAAACTTCCATTCGATACCCGCAGCCTGACATAAAGCTCGTAGTGCCGCAGCATGACGTTGCGAATGCCAAAGAGCTTTTAAATCCACAAGCTCACGATTTGCCCCGACGAAGTTAGTTGCATTGTCCGATGCTATGAGTGACGGCTTTCCTCTCCGCCCGATGAAGCGGCGTAATGCAGCAAGGAAGCCATCCGTTGTAAGACTGCAGACGACCTCCAAATGTACTGCCTTAATAGCAAGGCAGACAAAGATGCAAATATAGGCCTTGGTAGGACCACGTCCCCTTATCCCGCTGCTAATACTAAACGGCCCACAAAAATCCACACCCGCGCAGCTGAACGGACGATTGGGTTGAACTCTTTGTTTTGGTAAATGTCCCATAATTTGTTCAAGCGCCCTTGGACGGGTACGAAAACATATTAAGGTCCAGAGTCGTTGTATGAAGATTTTTGCCTTTATAATAATTGGACTTAACAGCCCCTAGGGGTCAAATAATCTAGCGATAGATGATAAGACTGTTCTCTTTGTCATCTGCGAATTGCCCATGTCAAAGGGACGATACGTAAAGTAGAAGTTATCACTCTGAGGCTGCCAAATCATGCCAACAGTTTTTACCACCTTATCACCCTTAATTTGTAAATATTTTTCTCGATGATCCTCATAAATTCTTGCTAAAAGGCGTGGATCACTTGCACACCACTCCAGAATTCATAATCCTTTGAATTTCATTTTGTATTTGTATTGTTTCCTCCACTGTATTTCCTCCGCTTAGCATATCATCCATGTAGAAATTCTGCTCTAAGACTCGAGAGCCAATTGGGTATTCGGATTAATTTTCAGAGGCTAGTTGCCTCAGGCAACGAGTAGCTAAGAAGGATGCTGGGGCGGTGCCGCACGTAACCGTAATAAGGCGATAACAATTTACTGGCTGGTCCACTGAAGCACGCCATAGAATACAATGATAATTACAATCCGATGCCTGCAATCGTACCTGCCTGTACATCTTGCTTATGTCGGCCGTAATTGCATACTTATAAGAGCGAAAACGCAATAAATGAGAAAATAAATCGTCTTGAATGACAGGACCTACCATTAACAAATCGTTTAGGGAGTAGCCCGATGTTGTCTTACACGAAGTGTCAAAGACGACACGAAGTTTTGTGCTACTGCTTTCCGGCTTTAGGACGCTATGATGCGGAAGAAGGTAATGATTTTTAGGCAGGTCTGCAAAGTTAACCTTTTCCATATGTCCTTGAAACAAATATTCCTGCAAAAATTGAGTATATTGTTGTTTAAGCTAAGGAAATCTGTTAAGTCGTTGCTCTGTTTTGAAAAAAACGTTTTTTAGCTATATCGAGAGAATTGCCTAGTTTTGTAGGGCTATCATTGAACGGAAGCTTAACCCAAAATCTACCAGTATCATCTCTAATGTAATTGTCCATGAAATGTTGCTCACAGTTTGAAACATGAGCATTAGACGATGGCAAATGCGCCTCTACTTCCTAGAAAGATTTCATAACTGACTCAAGAGAATTATTGTCAAAGGCGGTATCCTGTAAAGCCATATGACATGATGTATATGCTACTGAAGCTGCGACAGTTCCTGAAACGATCCAGCCGAGGACGGTTTTTTGTAATGTGGGCAGACCTGGCCCTAAACGAATTTGACCAACGGAAAGCAGCTCGAAAAATAGTCCAGCCCCCAATAGAATATCCACCCCTTGCGGCTTATAAAAGGACGGATCGGCCAGAGGAATATTTTTGGGTATTTTCCAATCCTCAATGGATACCAAACGCGTAGGCTGTTTGCAGCTAATATGTGGTATAATTCGAGCCTCAATGCATGATGAAAATTCTTTGAGACGTGATTTAATATTTAGATCGGTTTTATGCTTAACTATAGTTTTTGTTTCACCAATTCCAGTTATAGAAAAATGTGATTTTACCCTTTTTGCTCGGAGCCGTTGTGCCAGGCACTCCGTGACGAAACTAAGCTGGGATGCAGAATCTAATAATGCTCGGCAAGGCAAGTAGTCACCCGTTGCAGATTTAACCTCTATAACTGCTGTAGCAAGAAACACAGTAACTTGGAGAACATAATCCGAACCTTCAATTTCCTCCGAATTTGATGTAAACACAGCACTTCCTTGCTCCTGGGTCTTTATGGCTACTGCTCCAGATTGGGTAATTGGTGATGACGTCGTGACAGCATCACTACGAACATATGACGTTGGTGAGACATGACTGTCCTCATGAGTGGCTACAGTACTCGAGCCTCTTTGCAGAAGACTATTATGCTTCAAATCACAATGTCGGCATTTACCTGATTTGCAGGCCTTAACTTGATGTCCGACCCTCAGGCAGTTAATGCACAGTGCTATGCGTTTTGCTTCGATGAAACGATTTTCCGGAGAAAGATGTAAGAAAGTAGGACAGCTAAAAATAATATGATCTGCATTTTTACAATATGAGCAATTTACTTGACCTTTTGATACTGTAAAAGAGGAGTTTTTGTGGTTATACTTGACCTTATCGACGACTGGTCTTATAGATGTTGTTTTGCTTGGCTTGTTGAGTCGGGCATAATCCATATTTTCCAGCGTTTGACATCTGCGCTCCAGAAATTTAGCAAAGTTCTCCCAGGTAGGTATTTCATCGGCACTGCATTCTTCTTCCCACTTAGTCTGCGTTTCAGTGTCACACTTTCTGCATACTAAATAAACTAATAAATTGTCTATCAATTGTTTGTCCGTACCGATTGATTGCATTGCACGAATATGAGCTTTAACCGAGTCACTTACATATCGGAGCCGCGCCGCTGACAGATTTGCCATCGCGCGTATGTTAAAAATATCATTGATATGCGAATGGAACATTAATTTTTTATTTTGGAAGCGACCTTCCAATAGCTTAATTGCTATCAAATAATTTTCAGTAGACATGTGAAAATTTCTCGACATTAGTTAAGTCTGTGTCTTCATGAATCAAGACTTTAAAAATTGCATAGAACTCAGGCCACTCCTTGAATTTCCCCGTACATTTAGGCAGGCTTATCTTTGGAATATGCGCACGATTTGCTCTTGCGCCCGAAGCATAACTATCAAAACCCGATGCGCCTAAGGTAGGAGACTGAGGTCCCTTTTTCTCCGAAATTAATGTTAAAATGTCACTTTTAATTGCACAATAAATGTCTTCGTATTTATCGCGTTCTTCACCGACCGCTTCCTCAACGCACACGCATTCAATTTTCGCCTGTATTTCATTAAAACGCACAAAATAACCTTCGAGGAGACCTAGCCGTGTTTCTATTTCCGACAATGTCAATTTCGTTTTATTTGTTTCGATGAATGTCTTCATTTTGTTTTGTTGACCTTTTGCCGTTCCCCTTTGCGACCGTAGCTCGGCCAATAACCTTTTGTTTTCAGTCTCACTCATTATGTCAAAACGTCAAAACTGTGCGGTAGCGTGCGATGCGACGCGATATGCAATTCGAAACGATAAATTCGAGGGGAAACGATAGAATCCGATCCGAAACAATAGAATGTGATGCGAAACGATAGAATGAGATGTGAAACGATAGTACTCGAATGAAGCTAAATAAATGATCACGCTATCACCAACACAGTTAACCTTATGCGAATTGAGAACCGCTATACACTTCTTGCCTGCACTTGTGCTACTTAAAATTATGCCGGTTTAATGTTCATGTCTAATATGCACTTTTTGATTTTCTTCTAAATCAATATTTTTATGTTTTATTGTCGATACTCGATTGTGAAACTTGAACTTTATTAGACCGCGTTCTGAGCACGAGTGAGATACAGAACCAACAAATTACATGTTTCGTTTTAAGCTAACTGTCATCTATGTATACTAATACATGAATAATAACCAACTGATGAATATACAATGAACTACAAAATTAAACTACGATAAATTACGTAGTCACAAACAAAGTTATGTAGTTAGAGATTCAACATCAACATTTCATAGTTTATTCAATTAAAGTTGAATGTTTTACCATTTTTGAATTGTTGTTGGAAGAAGAAGAATTGAATAATAATAAAATAAAGTGGAACATTAAAAGCATCAGCCTTATAAACTGATTCGGGAGGTTAGTGACGACCACAAACGTTGACACAATAGCTAGCCTCCTGAGCAAGTGTTTCGTATAACTGCCGAAACATTTAATGATCCTTCGAGCCGAATATTTATGCTTTAAAGTTCAACCGATAATTGTTCAGTTTTTC
The DNA here is from genome assembly GCA_963930735.1 of Dioctria linearis. NCBI lineage: Eukaryota > Metazoa > Arthropoda > Insecta > Diptera > Asilidae > Dioctria > Dioctria linearis. The sequence goes on from OZ005742.1 coordinate 202,421,134, forward strand.
TTAAACCACGGTAGTCATATTCAATTGGTTTGACACGTTAATTGGTCAACGTACGATTTGAGTGGTGTTGGATTTTCCATTGTCAAAATGAGTAAAGTATCGGCTAAAACGCAAGCTCGATTGGTTGAAAGGCTAGACAAGGCCATTGCCAATCATCGTAAATTCTTGAGCGATGCCAACACCACAGCTTACGTAAAGGGTAGAGTCACGTATATTCAACAACTGTGGAAACAATTCCAAGATCATGACCTAAAGTTATCCGGAATTGAAGAAGATACAGCTGATATTTCAATTACTGAATATATGAATAGCGACTTATACGAAACATTTGAAGGCAAATATTTCATTTTTGTTGGAGAATTATAACAAATGCTAGAATCTCAGCCGGTAAGCACTCCAGAAAACCAAAGAAAGGTGCCAGTGAACTTGCCTACAATCGATATACCAAAGTTCGACGGGGAATACACATCATGGAGATCATTTCATGATATGTTTGTGTCGCTTATTCACAGTAACGACAAAATCGTCGATGTACAAAAATTGCATTATCTAAAGGCAAGCTTATCTGGATAAGCAGAACGATTGTTGAGACAATTCGACATCACTACGTCTAATTATCAAACGGCAAGGGAGACCTTAGTAAAAAAATATCAAAATCAACGTGTTCTAGTTTTCAATCAGCTCAAATTGTTATTTAACCAAATTCAGATAAAGGAAAGATCAGACAAGGCTATAAGAAATTTACTACATAAAACTCAAGAGTGTCTACACGAGTTAAATGCATCAGGCGTTCCAACAGATAACTGGGACCCCATTATCTTATACCTGACAACACAAAGACTTCCAGATGAATCACGAAGTTTATGGGAACAAAACATATCTAAATCCACCACATTACCATACTAGGCAGCAATTATTCGAATTCTTAGAGTCCAGATACAGGACTTTAGAAGCTTTGGCCGGAACTGAAAACAATTGAAATATAAAAGCAGTCACCAAAACCACAAATTATTACATCAAGGATCAACAAGGTTGCTTGCTGTGTAAGGGAAACCACACAGTACAACAATGCAAAGGGTTTCAGCGTTTAGCTACTGAAGCTAAACGTACCTTTTTATTAGAACACAAGATTTGTTGTAAATGCCTGAAGCAACATCTTTATGGCAAATGTCCACACACGAATTGTAAAATGTGTAAGGATGCTCATTTTATGTATAAGTGCATAAAATTTCAAAACCTTCATACCAAGGCGAGGAGGAAATTCGTGGCAAACCAGAAACTATGTTTCAACTGCTTAAGCCCTCACGACAGGGATGCATGTCCTAGTGAAAGGACTTGTTTCAAATGTGGAAAAAGACACAATACACTTTTACACGAAGACACACCGGTGGCAGAAAACACCAACAAAGGTGCTAATCAGGCAACTAAATGTCACTATAACAAACAATCGCCACAGCTATTGCTAGCAGCAGCAATGGTGATTGTAGAAGTGGATAATGGCATAACGCTGACACTACGAGCATTAATAGAATTAGGGTCGCAAAGTTCCTTCATCACAGAAGCAGCCTATCAGTTGCTACACACGAGAGCCATTCCGACGTTCCTGAAAATTACTGGTCTAGGCTCTTCTAGGGTAGCAAGGTCAACAAAAGAAATTGAATTTTTGCTTAAAACGCAACACGATCGAAGCTTCAATTTGCCAAGGCCCGCATACGTCGTAAAACGCATAACAAACATTTCCGCTCCAGAGAGATGTAAGGATATAAATCTGGACTGTTGAAAAGACCCCATCCAACACAGGACTTGTGGCACAACAGACAAGATTAGGATGGATTCTTTTCGGCGAAACACCTTCAAACAACACCTTGAGGGAGCAAGAAGCCTCATCGACCTTTTCTACGTTCTCTATTTAGAAAACAAATTAAAAGCAAACCCGCTTTTATTAGAACAACATAATGCCTGCATTCGCGAATATATTGAAATGGGACATATGGAAGTAGTCACGACTAAAGAGTTGGATCACGTAATCAAAACTGGCAATGATATTTACTACACCTGCTCGTACTTACCACATCATGGAGTTGTTAAGGAAGGCAGCTCTACTACTAAATATCGCGTAGTCTTCGATGCTTCATGCAAGACATTATCAGGAAAGTCACTCAATGACGAACTTTTAGTCGGACCTACTATTCAAAATGAGTTGATACAAATTCTTTTGCGATGGCGTACACACAGAATAGCATTCACAGCAGATATTGCCAAAATGTATCGGCAAATAAAATTAATTAAAGAACATGCCGATTTTCAGAGAATTCTTTGGAGATTCCATCCCGACGAGCAAATAAAGGAGTACAAATTGAAGACTGTAACATTTGGAACATCATCAGCTCCTTTTTTGGCAATAAGTACATTAGAACTGCTGGCTAAAGATGAATCAGACAAGTTTCCAATTGCCTCCAGGGTGACTTTAAGGGACTTCTATGTAGATGACTTAATATCTGGCGCAGACACACTACCGGAAGCTATTGAGTTACAGAAGCAATTAAATAATCTCACTATAGCAGGAGGTTTTCAGCTTAGAAAATGGGTAAGCAATTGTACCGAAGCTCTACAAGGAATTCCTCTAAGCGATTTAGAATGCAACCTACCTCTATGTATTGATATAGATCCGACAAATAAAACATTAGGCATTATATGGAATCCAGCAAACGATTCATTTCATTTCAAAATGAATCTTCCACCCTTACAAGGTTTATTAACGAAAAGGAGAATTCTTTCGGACATCGCGCGAATATATGATCCACTGGGATGGCTCGCACCTACTATCATAACAGCTAAGATTTTCATGCAAAGATTATGGCTGAAAGGTCTAACATGGGATGAAGATGTTCCTCGGGATATTATGCAAAACTGGCTGATATATAGAAACGAGCTACAACTCTTAGAACATATTAAAATTCCTCGATGGCTCACCACTACTACGAAAATACCATGCGAACTGCATGGATTCTCACAAAGGGCATACGCAGCCATATTGTATGTTAGAATAATTGATTCCACGCACGTCTGCCTTCTTACATCCAAAACTAGAGTAGCACCACTGAAAGAGATATCTCTTCCTCGTTTAGAGCTCTGTGGAGCAGTCTTACTCGCAAAGCTTTTTAAAAAGGTTCTAAGGTGCTTAGATCAAAAGATAGTTTCCATGCATGTGTGGACGGATTCGACTATCGTCCTCTCTTGGATTTGTAGCCAACCGAATCGGTGGAAATTATTTGTCGCTAATAGGGTTACAGAAATAACGTCGACATTAAATCCTGAAATATGGCGTCATGTAGTTTCAGGAGAAAATCCTGCAGACTGCGCGTCTCGAGGAATATCTTCAAAAGCACTCGCCGTGAATTCACTCTGGTGGAATGGACCACAGTGGCTTCAGAAACCATCTGCTGAATTGCCAATAAAAATTACTGTTGATCTACAACAAACGAGTGAAGAGAAGAGGAATGTTACCTTGTTTATGCAGACTGGTAAGGAAGAGTGCACAATGATGAGCAGATTTTCATCACTAAACAGGTTAATTCGAATAACAGCCTACTGGTATCGATTCGTAAATAACAGCAAAGGACCTAAGCCGAAAAGAGAAATAGAATGGCTAAAGACATATGAACTGCGAGTTGCACTACAAAAATTATTAAAATGTGCACAGTCAGAAATGTATAGCGACGAAAAACGGCGCTTACAGGGAGATAAACCACTTCCATCGAAAAGTCAACTTCTTTCACTAAGTCCCTTTCTGGACAAAAAAGAACTGATGAGAGTGGGAGGCCGTCTCCAAGAAGCAAATTTAAAGTTTTCTGAACGACACCCAGTAATTCTCTCCAGCAAACACCACCTAACAAAGCTAGTGATTGATCAAGCTCACACGGTGACATTACATGGAGGCGCTCAGCTAATGCTGTCATTTCTTAGAAGAAGGTATTGGATAATCGACGCACGTAATACATTACGACATCACGTTCATAAATGCCTGAAGAGTTTTCGCGAGACAGCGTAACCTAACAAACAACTAATGGGAAATTTACAGCAACCACGAATATCGATTACTCGACCTTTTACGCATGTAGGAGTAGATTACGCGGGTCTCGTAGACATTCGCGTATCCAAAGGAAGAGGAAACAAATCCTACAAAGGTTATATTTCAATATTCGTATGTCTGTCAACAAAGGGAATTCATATAGAAGCAGTTAGTGATATGACATCGTACGCATTTCTTGCTGCATTCCGTCGATTTGTTTCAAGACGAGGACTACCACGTCACGTATATAGTGACTGCGGCACCAATTTCATTGGCGCCAATAATCAACTTTCTAAAGATGTGCGACATTTTAAACGTTCCAACGAGGAAATAGCGGAGCTCTTGGCCAACGATGGTATTGAGTGGCATTTTATTCCACCAGCTTCCCAACACTTTGGAGGACTATGGGAGGCTGGTGTGAAATCAATGAAATTTTACATGCGAAGAATATTGTTGAGTTTATTAATGTACTTCTAGTACTCTCATCTGAGCACCTTTTGATCTGGAACACGGCACGGTAATCACACTACGTGCCGTCAAGATGATTGGGCGTTTTACTTAATTGTCCCGAGATAGGTAGAGCAGCGATGCGTATGGAGCAGCTTTCTAGCTTTACTCCCAGTACGGTTCAATGGAGCAGCTTATTAGCTTTACTCCTAGTATATGTGAACGGAGCAGCTTACTAGCTTTATTCCTAGGTATAGATGAATGGAGCAGCTTACTAGCTTTACTCCTAGGTATAGATCAGTGATTATCAAACTTATTTCTTTTACCGCCCCCTTTGAAAAACAATTATTTTTCAGCGCCCTCCATTTTTTATACACCCCTAAAACTTAAAAACCACAATTTCATTACTTTAATTAATTTAGTAATATTAGTCGGTTCTGATGTTTAAACTTACATTCTAAACTAGAAGTTTTTACCAGTGAGAGCAAATAAAACCCAACTTTATAATATTAATAATATATTTTAATCAAATTAAAAGAAACAATATAAATATGTAATCAGTTTTCGTTTTTATACTAATCTAATGAGATGGATGAATTTGATAATTTTTAATAAGTTTGTTGATATCAGGTTCGATTTTACTCAAAAACAGTCGTAAGTCGCCGCGTTTGGTAACTTGCAAATGATTTCTCTTTTTAGTAAGCAGCGTTGTCACAGCGCTAAATCCACGTTCACACAAATATCACGAGGGGACTGCTATCAAAAATCGTTCAACGATAGACCACAATCCAGGGTACAACTGCGGAATTGACTTTTGTAGCCAAAATTGTTGGTAACCAATTTTGTATTTGATTTTTATTTCCTCGTTCGTTGTCAGTTCTATAAGTTCTTCTTCCAACTGGGGTGATATTGCTATGTTGACATTTGAAAAAGGATCTAACACCCAGTCCGGTATTTCCAATTTTAAAATGTCCTGGAATCTTTCAATGAAATCACTGTGAAGATTTTCCAAATGTTGGCAGTAGACGAGCAAGTCGTCGTTGTTGCAGGATACTGATAAATTGGGAAAATTATGGAACTCACGTCTGCCGATATTCTTTTTGTGTAAGAGCAGCTTGGCTACGAAAGCAGCGACGACATTTTTTGTTTTTATTAAGTTCAAGTCATCGCCTTGAAGTTGGAGATTCATATCATTAAGCAATGTATAAAGGTCTGTCAGGTATGCGATATCTTTCTTTGATGTGATGAGGTTTTCGCGCAATTCTGCGTCTTTGTTTTCCAAGAACTCTATGACTGAGTCAAACAGATTGTAAAAACGAGTCAGACAATTTCCTTTTGATAGCCAACGCACTTCTGTGTGAAAAATCAATCTGTTGAAATCTTCATCATTATCAACACAAAGCTGATTAAATAATCTGTCATTTAAAGAGTTGTTTCGGATTTTATTGACTGCTCTGATGACATGTTGCAATGATTGAAATAATCGTTCACTTAAATTTCTAGCAACTAAATGCTGTCGATGTATAACGCAATGTACAGCAAGCACATCAGGAATTTTGTTTTTTAAGTACGCTATGAAGCCTTTTTAACACCCCGTCATAGCTGGAGCACCATCTGTAGCAGCTGATATAATATTCTTCAACGGAATTCCTTTTTCAACACACAACTTTTCCAGTGTTTTAAATATGGTTTCTCCTTTCGTGTCTGTCTCAAAATTTCTAGCAAATAAAAGTTCTTGACATATTTTTTCATCTTTAATAAATCTCACGTAAGACAACAACAATGCTTCATTAGTTGGTAAAGTGGACTTATCCAACTGAATTGAAAATTGACTAGTCTTCAGATGATTGCACAATGACTTTTCAATGTTTTCAGCCATTTCATCAATTCGTCTTTGGACAGAACTATTGCTCAAAGGAATTTTTCGAATTATAACTGCCGCCGGTTTATGGAGCACAGTAGTTATAACTTCTTTTATCGCCGGCAAAATTAACGTTTCTCCAATGGTGTGTGGTTTACCTGTTTGAGCAATTAACAGAGAGATATTGTATGAAGCTCGAAGTCCGTCATCGTCTTGCTTAGCAGCCATCGAAAAAAGTTTCGATACACTTGGCTGAGCATTATGCTTCTTTTCCAGATCTTGAAAATAGGCTACATTTTTGTCCTTCTTATCCGGATGCATTTTATTCAAATGATCTTGAAGTTTTGAAGGCTTCATCGCTTTGTTTGAAAATGTGTTTGAACAAAGAAGGCACAAAGGCAAAGATGGGTTCGTCGAATTTTCTATGAATCCATATTTAATATATTCTACACTGTATTGCCGTTTCTTCTTTTTTGCTTCCGACATGGCTTTGTTTTCAAAAATATGTAAATAAAGTGTTGAAATTAAATACTTGTTTAAAGACAGCGCGCGAAACCACAAATGAAAAGATAAGAAAAATTACGAGCTTTTATATAGGATTTAAATACAGCAAGTAACGACAGGAATAAGACAAACACGCACAAACTCGTTTATCTCTTTCGACGCTCAATCGTATTGAGAAAGCAAAGTTAACTTAATGACAAGTTAAGCTTCTGTGTCTTTCCCAATTGTTTTACATTTAAAACGTACACGGCTAGAAAAGGAAGAAAGAAGAAAAAAAATTAAAAAAAATCAAACTCTCTTTAAATATTTCTCTAATAAAGACAAAAAATGTGAAAGCGCAGATTACATGCAACGAAACAGAATGGCAAATGATTAATTTTCGTAAATAAAGAAGAGGAGGGGTGGAGTTTTCAGATTTTACGCTCATAAAATGTTCCCGCGCTTTTGTGAAAACGGTTTTTTTCTGAAATATTGAGAGAAATATCGAAAATTTCCAGAGTTTTGTTGCTGTGTAATCCTATGATATTTTAACAGCATGTGCCTCTGTTTACATTCGTTTTGCTTTGAAGAGATTAAGTGGGAGAAACTCATATTTACAGTGAAAAAAAGGCATTTTCAGTGAAAAAAGGGCATTTTTTGAGGATTTTTCGAAGCGAAATAAATAGCGATAATTTATCAAATCTTTTTCTATATAATAGTGGTGCATTTCAAGAATATTATGTTAAATTTTTATGGAAAAAAATTAATAAACAAGTGATTGGCAGGGAATCTCCGGAAGTGTCTCGAAAAAAAGTTGATTTGCCGTGCACACGATTTCTCGAAGTAGGATTATCTGAAACCAAAAATTCAAACGGCATTCGTTAAAGGAGATGTTTGTCGAGGTAACGGGATTTTTTTATTTTTAAATTTTTAAATTTTTGGCGTCATTTTGAAGTCAAAAATGCGATTTTCGCTGAAAAAAATCAACCTATTTGTTATTGTAAAATTGATAATTTTCGAAAAAACGGAAAAAGGCTCCCATCGTTACCTGATGAATTATCAAGTTATCAGTTTTTTTCCTTATGTTTAAAATAATTTCTGGTGCAATGTAATTAAGGTAAAATTGCCCTAATTTTTTAACTATCATCGATCATGTTCTTTTATCCGCAGAAACTTGTTACAACTTGATTGCGTACGGTGTGCGGGCTATCCTACGAAATCTATTTTAAGTATTTTAAGTTTTTATAACATCATACAGGGTAGAAATATAAACTAATTATTCGTTATTGTGAAGTAGGTGGGTTTTAATTTTAGTGAAATTTAAAATACTATATTAAGTAAATTAAATTACAAATTATACATGGCCCCCCTAACCCACATCAACGCCCCCCATTTTTTCTGGGCCCCTTAACGCCCCCCTCTAGGTTTCAAACGCCCCCAAGGGGCGTTATCGCCCGCTTTGAGAAACAGTGGTATAGATGAATGGAGCAGCTTACTAGCTTTACTCCTGGGTAAGTGAAACAACTCGTGTTCTGTTGCTACTCACTGACTAACTCACTTACTGACTTCTTTATTCAAAATCACAGTTTATTTATACAGTTTTTCACTTAATACTATTGTTATTTTCTTACTACGCTAAGCTAATTTCATCACAGCATTCATTCGTATATAAATATTATTTCCGCAAAGTGTTTCTTTGTGGCATTCATAATTTAATTTCCGCAAAGCTTTTGTCGGTTTGTTGTTATTACATAAATACTTCCGCAGACCGTTCGCCGCTTTGCTGCTATTATGACATCATCGTGAACCATTGTTTCGTTCACCTGAGTTCTACCGCTGGCGCAAGGTTATCAAATTGCATCGTGTGAATTCTTGCGCGCAGGGGATTGTGTCACTGCCTTCACTTGTTTCTTTATATGATTATGAAATTGGTGTAGGTCAGTAGCGAGTGACTTTACTGAACTTGTAAATATGTTTGTAGATATATGTTTATACTGGCAGTTGGGAATTGTAATTCTGCATGCAATGAGAATGCTGTAGGTATGTACATATCTAAATGTTTGCATTTCTTTATTGATGCATGAATTTTAGAATTCTGCGTGAAGCGAAATCGATTCAGAGATGCATGCATGTATGTATATACATGTTTAATTGATGCCAATGGATGCTCTGTATGTAACAAATCTCCCCCTTTTTAAAAAAATGTGTTATTCTTGGGAGAGGAATAACGCATTAAAAAATTAACTTATTTGTTTGATAGCTTCGGAAAAAGAAAAATATTTACTTAAAACTTTTGTATGTATATACGTAATGCTGAGATGAGTACATGCGGTGTTTAGCTGTATTAAAAAGAACCAAGCTTATCTAAGCGAGGGTTAATTTGTATTAGCTTAACTGTATTTTGTACTTATTTATTTATTTATATATATTTTTTTTATTGTTTTGTTATAACTATTTTTATGTCTACTATTTATGAGTAGAATAATTTATATACATTTTTGGTACAATTATTTTTTTTATTATAGGTACTTATTCGTACTATATGTGTGAATACATATTTTATGGTACTATTACTCTTATGTTCTATATGTGTAATCACATATTTAATTTTATTAGCACTATATGTGTGAATACATATTTTTTGTTATTACTACTATATGTGTGGGTACATATTTTTTGGTACTATTATTGTTATGTTCTATATGTGTAATTACATATTATTTGTTATTAGTACTATATGTGTCGGTACATATTTTTTGGTACTATTATTGTTATGTTCTATATGTGTAATTACATATTTATTTTTATTAGCACTATATGTGTGGATACATATTTTTTGTTATTAGTACTATATGTGTGGATACATATTTTTTGCTATTAGTACTATATGTGTGGATACATATTTATTGGTACTTATAAAATTTAACTTAACCCTATTTATACATTTATAAATTATTTATATTGATTTATTAATGATATATGTACATGTAAAAAGTGTGTAGCAATTGAATTACCATTGAGATGTTTGTTTTATCTTTGGCTATGCAGAATTTATTTAGAGATGGAATTAAACTACCTGGAAATGGCGGGTGCGTGGAATTGATTCAGATTTGACACGGCTTAGTGTTTGTGGAAGTGGTGGTGGTGGAGGAATAGGTAAATTTTGTCTGTTACCTGCTTGTTGCTGATGGGTGGCACGTTGTTTAATGGCATCCTTTAATTCTGAATGAGAAGTTTGTGAGACAGCTTGTTCTTTGTTTCTCGCTGTCGTTACTTCTACAGAGGTTAGAGTTTTAAATTTTGATTTGTTTGTGTTAGTGATCTCCGACTGGAAATTTTGCGAGATCTGCTTGACTTTACTTGTGGGAAAAGTCTCTTGTTGTGGAGATGGTTTATCTTGAAACTTGGTATCTATCATGGTTCAAGGTATCCGTAGCTTCTTTAGAAAATTTAGGGTATGTCTCAGTGTCTAACTGTACCTTTTGGTTACTGACAGTTAATACTGTTGGTGTTTTTACTGAATAGGTATGTTGGATTGCCTTTTGTTGCTTCTTAAGTTTGTCCATTGTTTTACCACCCCATTTTTTTTTATTTTTTATTTTTAACAGCCATTATTCGTGAAATGGCTTGAATCTGTTGTTATGTACTTTTACTCTTCGGTTACCGATTTGAATAACAGTATTAACAGTGTTAAAGACTTGTACCACTAGATATGGTCCTAGCCATATCTGGGAAAGTTTGTGTTTTTTAGCGGGGTTTTTCAGTAAAACCTTATCTCCTGTTTTGAAGGTTACTGGACGTGAACGCTTATCGTAGTAAACTTTTGACTTTTCCTTAGCTTTCAACAAATTTTTCCGAGCGGTAGCGTACGCTTTTTGTATTTTGTACCTCAGAAGGTGGTAGTAACTTTCGTGGTTGTAAATGGGCTCCGGCTCTCTTTTCAGATTAGAGGGAACATCCGCTGTGAACCCAAACAGACAGTCCATTGGTGTGAGCTTGGTGCCATCATGTGGACTATTATTGTATACAAAAGCCGCGGTTCTCAGGAATCGATCGCAAGCCTTTGGATTTTCAGACACAATAGCTCTCAAATACTCCACTAGAGGTCTGTGGGTTCGCTCCAGTTCGCCGTTGGATTGCGGATGGTTAGCGGAAGTCTGCATTTTTTTTATTTTCAGAAGTTTACATACTCGTTTGAAAAGATCGCTTAAGAAGTTAGAGCCCTGGTCATTTACTACCTTTTTAGGAATGCGATAACGAGTAATTATCTCATCGAAAAATATTCCTGCTACCGTTTCTGCTTCGCCATTTGGCATGGCATAACAATCTACGAATTTTGTTAGATTGTCTTGGAAAGTCAGAATATATTTGTTTCCTGAGTGCGTTTCCTCAAAAGGACCTACTATGTCTAAATAAACTTTGTCGAAGGGCATATGGGCAGTATCTGTTATGACCATTGGCATACGATACTCCAGGCTAGCCTTCAGTTTTTGGCATTTAGAGCATTTCCGAATATATTTCCTGATAGAACTAAGCATGTTTTTCCACTTATACTTCTTCTTTATTCTTCTATAAGTTTTGATTACTCCTTGGTGACCACCAAATGCGGAGTCATGATAGTCCTTCAGAATTGTTTCGATTTCCTCAGGGTCTGAGCTATTTTCTGGTAATGTATGTTGGGAATTTATTAGATTTTGGTTCCAGGGTGATTCGCCGTGTTCAGATGCACTGCTGATTTGCTGCTATCAGTTGAGTCAATTTCGACTAATTCATTTTGGAGGTTCCGTGGATATTTTGAACGTTATTGGGAGTTTCTGTGTTTTGATTTTCCTCTTCAATATTATTTTGTGCCTCCCTTATTTGAGCTCTTGTAACAGAATGACAATGTTTTTGTTTAGGATTTGAGGGTGTTGGAGAACTAGAATCATTTTCGTCCATGTCGGAATCGGCTCGGTGATGTACGTGAGCTTCCACAATGAACGAATTGGGGTTTGCCTGGTTTAGCTCGGCAGGTATTCGACTAAGCGCGTTTGCATTAGTGTTATATTTTCCAGGCTTATATTCAATTTTATAGTCGAACTCTGAGAGTTTATGGTGAAACCTGACTAATCTCGATGTCGGGTCTTTCACATTGAATACGCCTTTCAGGGGCTTGTGGTCGGTATAGACCGTGAACGTTCTGCCCTGTAAATAACACCTAAAGTTCCTGGCGACCCACACAATAGCGAGCAACTCCTTTTCTATTGTGGAGTATCTTTGTTCCGCCTTATTCAAACTTATACTTGCGTACGCTATTGGACTGTCTTTACCTATTGCCCCTTGTGATAAAACATCTCCCAATGCCTCATTGCTAGCATCTGTTGTTAGATTAAAAGGCTGGGTAAAATCTGGATATTTGAGTAGAGGCGCATTTATAAGAGACTTTTTAATTTTATTGAAGGAGTCTTGGCACTTTTGCGTCCAATTAAATTTGACGTCTTTCCGTAATAGATTTGTTATTGGCCTGACTATCTTTGAGAAATTAGGGATGAACTTGCGATAGTAGTTTGCCAATCCCAGAAACGATTGAGTTTTTCTGATAGTTCGTGGTGGAGGAAAATTTTGGACACAGCTTGTCTTACTGGGATCTGGAAGTGCCCCTTCGTTTGAGCATTTGTGTCCGAGGTATATTATTTCTCTGCGAAGGAACTGACACTTTTCGGGTTGTAATTTAAGATTATGGGCTCGAAGTCTGTCGAATACGTTAGCCAGTTTCTCGTTATGATCTTGTAAATTTTTTCCATATATTACAATATCATCGAGATAGACAAAGCATTCTAATCCTTGGAGACCCGTTAGAATGTAATTCATCAGGCGTTGAAAAGTCGCAGGTGCGCCTTTCAACCCAAATGGCATTCTCTTAAATTCATAATGCCCGTAAGCGGTACTAAATGCAGTTTTTGGTCTATCCCTTGGGTCTACCAATACTTGGTGATATCCGCTTGCAAGGTCAAGTGTAGTAAAATACCGCGAATGCCTAAGCTGATCCAGTATATCCTCTATCCTGGGTAATGGAAAGGCATCCCCTATAGATTTCTCGTTAATTTTACGGAAATCTACTACTACTCGCCAACGTTTATTGCCGTCGGGCCCAGCTTTCTTGGGGACTACCAGCAATGGAGAATTCCACGGGCTTTTACTTAATTGGATTATGTCGTTGTCCAACATTTCCTTAATTTGCTCATTTATGACTGCCCGGTGTGTTTCTGGAAGTCTATACATCTTTTGATTTATGGGTGGCTGATTGTGTAGTATGGGGATGGTATGCTTTATGGTATTAGTGCATGTGAGCTTATCTCCCTTTAAATAAAAAAGATCGTTATACTTATAGCATAACTCAAGAATTGATTTTTCTTCTTCGCGATTTATATTTTCATCCAACAGTAATTCTTTACGTAAAGCCACAAGTCTGTCTGGGTTATAGCTTTTAATACGGTTTACGTTTCTTGAATATGGATTGGAATTAAATTTTAATTTGTCGTTTTTGACATTGTTTGTGCTTTTGTTTTGTGCACGAAGAGAATATGTATTGGAATTAAATTTTAATTTGTCGTTTTTGACGTTGTGTGTGCTTTTGTTTTGTGCACGTAGGAAAGGTGGATCACCCTTTTTATGAATACTTTGGGTATTTACGTCGTCCAAAGGTACATGGAGATACTGCATGTTATAGCAATTACTTGGAACTAGAGTAAGTGTTAAGTTCCTTAGGAATACTGGTTCCGTGTTTACATTTAGAACGGATAACGGTATGAAGCTTTTATGAGGACTAACTAGGCAATTTGCGACAAATACTCCTTCTTGGATCTCCTGAGACAAACAGATCATTTCTTGGTCTATTTGTAACGGTATGCTCAGTACCATTTGAGATCGAGGGAGTATTCTATTGGATCGCTGAAGTACTACTTCATATTGCCTACTTTCCTCTTCTTTTGAGGTGTTCAGAGTTTCTTCCATTGGAGGTAGGGCATTTTTGTTATCTGGTGCCCGTGATTTAAATTGCTCCTCCAATTGATCACTTGGTATTTCCTCTCCATCTTCTAGGGATGTTTCGATAGGTACCGTGAATTCAATAGGGTTGGTTTCCGTGCGAGGGAACCGGAGTAATTTATTAGGCCCTTCGATATTACAATTTTGTGCAAGAAAGTCATTGCCTAACAGCCCATCGTGGGAGATTTGGGCAATGTCTTCTACTACCTGGAGTTTGCATGGGACACTGCGGCTTAATAAAAAGTTGCCTTGGCAGTATCCCAATGTTTCTCCTTCTCCAAATGGAGTTTTCAAAATCACCTTTTGGTTTCGTTCTATATGTTTTGGGTTATCCAGTGCTTTCTTTTTTATGATGCTTACCTCAGCTCCGGTGTCTACTATCAGCCGAACGGCTGTGTTTTTGCCTATTTCCAGTGGTAAGTCTATCACTGGTACAGTTTCTCTATTTAAATGTTGTTTTGTTTGAGAGGACCCTGAAGTAATTTGAGCAGTTTTATTTAATGTCGAGCCGGGGATTTTTCGGTCGACAGTATGCCGTTTACCGAATGTGTGGCCTCCCATCGTTGTTTCTGCTGACAAGTGGACACCGTATGACTTCTTCTCCCACAGAAATCGCACATATTATGTATGGGGTTAAATCTTTGTTCCCTATCTGCAGAGTCCCACCGAACATTGTTTTTAGAGTTTGCATATTCGGATGGCGCTTTAATATTCTGTTTACAATATTGGGCATCATGGCCCTTCACTCTGCAGTTAGTACAATAAGGAGTATTCTTACGCTTTAGGCACTCGTCATACGTGTGCCCTTTATAATTGCAGTAGTTGCAGGTGATCTTGTTTAACAGCACTTTCTGTTTATCCTACTTTTTTTCTGCCTGCTCGTAAAAAGATTTCCTGTTTGGAGGTGGACTTCCTAACGATTTCCTTGTTATGTTTGTTTGAGGAGAGCGCCAATAATTTTCTGAGTTTCTGTCGGTACTAAAGGATACTGACGTTTCTCTTGGTGGATCCGCTATTGTAGGTATACCAATTTCAGTTTTTATGTTATGTCTTCCGAATTCCTTTGTGTAAGGGTAGGAAGACAAATTTACACTCTCAGGTATGGGATAACCATAGGTATTAGAGAAATTTGAGATATTATGTCTTAGAAAAGGGTCCACTTGGAAAGAGTTTGTTGGGTTAGGGATATAGTTTGTTGGTTGTATTCCATATCTAGTGCCTTTTGGATGAGAGTTTCCAAAGAATTTTCATTCAATGTAAGTAAATAGGCGCTTAGATGGGGATTAGTTGCACCACTCTTTATGGAAGCCATAGCAAAATCTTCTATTTGCTGCTTTACTACTTTAAAATTTTCAGATCCGTATTTACTTTGTGCTGCCTCGTTGCATTGAATTAAAAGACTTTTTAATCTATTTGTAAATGAACTAAATGATTCTGGCGGATATTGCCGGCAAGTAATTAACTTGTTTAATAGTTCATGGTATGTTTCACGAGGTAAATACGTTCGGTAAAACAGTTGTTCGATTTCTTCAAATTTTGTGAGAGAGCTGGACGCTATTAATTGATACGCGTTTCCTCTCAATCTGGTGGGGAAAATCTGCATGAAGGCTTTCCTTTCCTCTTCCCCTAGACACTGTTGCACTTGCTTACAACAGCCTATAAAAGTCTGTAATTCTGGAAGAATTTGCGCGCTAATTTCCCCAGAGAACAAAGGCACCATTTGTGCCGTCAGTTTTACTACTTTTTCATAGTTTACCGATATTTTATCCGTTTTATTGTGTTGCTCTGTGCTGGAAGTAATTTGAGTGTTTATACTCGAAGTTGGTGTGTCTAACGCCTGCTGGGATACTAGGGCGCCTAAACTATGATTTCTTGCTAGGAAATTAATTAGACTGTGCCCTCTGAAGCGTTTACCTGAGCGATGCTCGCGATACCAATTTATGGATGGTCTGCTTTGGGGTGAATTTCGCTGTACTATTGGGCTGTCTGGAGGACTTGTGTTGTCAAAAGACAATGAGCTTATTGCTGCCTCAAAATCTGAGCCAGGAGAGCTTTGATCAGGTCTTGGCATGAAAGACAAAACTTCGAGTTTTACGTAATTATTGAGAGAGAAGAAAAAAGAGGTTAGGTAGTTTATCTAATTCCGTATAATAACCGAAGAAATTAGAATGATTAATTAAAATGTTTCTACTGTTTTTTGTCGCTTATGTACATGCACATATATCGCTGTGACTACTGCATTTATTTCTTTATTTATTTATTAATTTTTTATTAGTCTAAAGTAATTTTGCTACTAAATTGACGCGTCTTTTTAAATTTTTTTTTTTTTAACTTAGTTTTACTTCACTTTAGTTGAAGAGAAGAGAAAAGATGTTAACGTTTTTTTCCGCTATGCAGATATGATGCTTTTATTGTTGTTACTGATGTCAATGGCTGTTGTTAGAAATGCCCAACGTCTCGGTTTTGTGTGCCAGATTCAAAAATAATGCGCTCTTATGCACTCGTTTATGTAAATTCGAGAATCAAGGTTTTTCAAGTTTGAATTTATATAACTTCCTCGATCCTACCGGCTGCGCCAAAATTGTTGAGTTTATTAATGTACTTCTAGTACTCTCATCTGAGCACCTTTTGATCTGGAACACGGCACGGTAATCACACTACGTGCCGTCAAGATGATTGGGCATTTTACTTAATTGTCCCGAGATAGGTAGAGCAGTGATGCGTATGGAGCAGCTTACTAGCTTTACTCCTAGTATATGTGAACGGAGCAGCTTACTAGCTTTACTCCTAGGTATAGATGAATGGAGCAGCTTACTAGCTTTACTCCTAGGTATAGAGGAATGGAGCAGCTTACTAGCTTTACTCCTGGGTAAGTGAAACAACTCGTGTTCTGTTGCTACTCACTGACTAACTCACTTACTGACTTCTTTATTCAAAATCACAGTTTATTTATACAGTTTTTCACTTAATACTATTGTTATTTTTTTACTACGCTAAGCTAATTTCATCACAGCATTCATTCGTATATAAATATCATTTCCGCAAAGTGTTTCTTTGTGGCATTCATAATTTAATTTCCGCAAAGCTTTTGTCGGTTTGTTGTTATTACATCACGGCATTCATCGCTTTCACATGTACATACATAAATACTTCCGCAGACCGTTCGCCGCTTTTCTGCTATTATGACATCATCGTGAACCATTGTTTCGTTCACCTGAGTTCTACCGCTGGCGCAAGGTTAACAAATTGCATCGTGTGAATTCTTGCGCGCAGGGGATTGTGTCACTGCCTTCACTTGTTTCTTTATATGATTAAGAAATTGGTGTAGGTCAGTAGCGAGTGACTTTACTGAACTCTGTAGATATATGTTTATACTTGCAGCTGGGAATTGTAATTCTGCATGCAATGAGAATGCTGTGGGTATGTACATATCTACATGTTTGCATTTCTTTATTGATGCATGAATTTTAGAATTCTGCGTGAAGCGAAATCGATTCAGAGATGCATGCATGTATGTATATACATGTTTAATTGATGCCAATGGATGCTCTGTATGTAACAATATTAGCTAACACTTTCTTAACTTTCGAAGAATTGACAACAGTACTGTGTCAAATAGAGGCATGCCTAAACTCACGGCCACTTTGCCCCATAACTAGCGATCTAACAGATCTTAGTATTCTTACTCCCGGACACTTTCAAATGGGAACTGCACCAATAAAGCCACCAGAAGTGCAACTACTCAATATGAAAACACATACGCTGACACGATGGCAATTACTTCAAAAACTATACCAGGATTTCTGGAGCAGATGGAGTAGTGAGTACTTGAGTAGGTTACAGCAACGACCTAAGTGGGCTACCAGATGTCCGAATGTTCAAAAAAACGAACTTGTTCTAATTAAAGATGAAAGGATACCAGCCTGTAAATGCTATTGGGGTGAGTTATTGAGACGCATCCAGGCAAAGATGGTCTAATAGGAGTAGTGACGTTAAACACAGCAAACTCTGTAATTAAAAGACCAATCACAAAAATATGCTCGTTACCATAATCAATAATAAATTGGAACCCCAACTTATAAAATCTAAACTATTAAATACATTATTAATTCTAAAATAATTTATATATAACAATCTAAAAATACTAGTTAATTATAAAAAAAAACTCATCCAACGTCGCGAATACACTCACATCGGGTTCGCGAAATATTCCTCGTTCGTCCGTCGCGTACGAAAGCGAGTCACCTGTAAATCTGGAAGTATATATAAAAAAAAAACAAAGACGCTTCGAATTTTTCATCATTAGACTACATGAACATACATTACATTCAAGACTGGATGCTGAAGAGCGATTTGAGAAGAAAGAAGGGGGTGTTCTTAGCTACACTCTCGTATCTACGAAGCTAAGTTGCATCAATATATATAAAAAAGTAAACAAAATCTATTAATCATATTTTGTGCCTTTATGTCAGGTTAAATCCACAACTCTGTTGAAATGGCATATTTCAAGGCGCGGAGAAATGTCAACGCCGCACCAGCCTTCGGGCATCAGTCCAGACAATCTAAGCCGAAGTACATAGATGCTACATATTAACGGCAAAGATAAGTAGCAAGAAACTGGAGCAACTTAAAGACTTTGGTTCTCCAAAGTAAATTTTAATCAAACCATCTGTGCATTATGAAAAAACAAAACAGCATAATTTAATTAATGACAGGAGATTCTAGTGAAGTTTCTGGGAGAAAGTGAATGTGTAAATTGTGGTTAGCGATATTCTTATATATGTAATTTAGTGAAATAAATATTTATAAATAAACATGTTTCCAGTGCGATACTGTGTGCTTGAACACCAAGAGAATTCAAAGAACAATGTCTGGAGGTACATACCAACAAAGGATAATCCAGCAGACATGGCTTCTCGTGGTATTATGCCATCAACGCTAGTCCACAACAGGAGTTGGTGGAATGGTCCATTCTGGCTGTCACAATCAGAAGAATTCTGGCTGTCACAATCAGAAGAATTCTAGCCTACATCCAATGATGTCTGTGAAACAGATTTGGAAATTAAATCATCCCAAGCATTGCTCACAACGCAGCAAGAAGATGAATTTATACTATTAAGAAAATATTCATTCTTCAACAAGTTAATTCGCATTACCGCGTATTGTCTTCGATTTTTCAATAAAAGTAATGTCAAACAACGGAATTCAGTGAGGTATCCAACAGCAAGAGAATTAAAGGAGGCAACAACAGCAATCATTCGCTGCCTACAAAAACAAACGTTTAAAACGGACTACTGCCTACTACAAGCAGGGAAACCAATAACAAACAAAAGCATTCTTTTAAGGCTTAATCCCTTCATAGACAAAGTTGGAGTAATCCGAGTAGGGGGAAGGTTAGAACAGTCAAACCTTCCATATGATATAAAACACCCCATCATTTTGCCTAGCAAGGACCACATCACGGACATAATAATTCGTAAATATCATATGACCACGTTGCACGGTGGCGCTCAACTAGTTTTAAATACACTACGCACGAAGTATTGGATTATAAAAGGTGCATCCACAGTCAAGGCGAAAATTTATCAATGCGTCACTTGCACAAGATGTCGACATCATAATCAAACACAGATTATGGGAAACCTACCTATCGAAAGAGTAACTCTCGACCATTTGAAAGGACCGGACTTGACTACGCAGGTCCATTAGACATAAAAATGGCCACATATAGAGGTGCGAAGATATATAAGGGATATATTTGTATTTTTGTCTGTATGGCAACTAAGGCTATTCATCTCGAAGCTGTCTCGGATTTGACATCTGAAGCCTTTTTGGCCGCCTTTAGAAGATTTACAAGTCGACGAGGTCTATGCACACACCTGTATTACGATAACGGCACAACGTTCGTAGTAGCAAAGAGGATTTTGAAAACAAACCTTAATCCAGGCTATTTAAGAGGCAAATAAGCATACTGAATGCATAACGGCCATTGAAGGTGTTCATTGGCACTTCAACCCCCCACTAGCTCCACACTTTGGAGGCCTTTGGGAGGCCGGAGTAAAAAGCGTGAAACACCATTTAAAAATAACGATAGGCTTAACAGTGCTAACCTTTGAAGAACTCAGCACTCTATTAACACAGATTGAGGCAGTGTTAAACTCACGACCATTCTGCAGTATATCTAATTACCCAACAAATCTTCACGTCCTCACACCAGGACATTTTTTAATTGGCACGGCAATAACTACACCAGGAGAAGGTCATATTATAGACGAAAATATACATGCATTAAGAAGATGGCATGTAATTCAACAGATCAAACAAACGTTTTGGAAACGATGGTCTCTTGAATACTTGACCCAATTACAACAACGGAAAAAATGGAATAAAACTAAGGAAAACATAAAAAAAGGCCAAGTAGTATTACTAAAGGAAGAAAGACTTCCACCTGCTAAATGGGTTTTAGGGGTCATTGAGGAAACTCATCCAGGAGATGATGGAAAAACAAGAGTCGTCACAATAAAGACCCAATCTTCAATTGTCATTGGGTATAAACAAAATTGTTCCTATACCCGTTTGACTATACTACTTTGTAGTATCCATTCGCATTTTATAATTACGTATTTAATCATATTAATAAACATTTCTTCTTTTAGAAGAAATAGCATAAGATGGAAGACATCCTCGATTTAAACACCAGCGGAGCTGAGCTGGTTACTCCACCAACCTCTCCACGGGCCCTCCAATCGATGTCAACACCCCAATTGTTGGCACACCTGTTAATGGACATCCAGGAGATTTCTCCATTAACCACCCCAGACAGAGGCTTGTTTACAGCTCCAAAGAAGTCAAATAACGCAACAGTAGAACCCAGGGGACGCTATTTGGTGCAGCGCTCATCTGAAACACCAGAGCGGTCAGCTGAGATGAAGACCACAGCAACTAAACCATCTAGCCAACCCGTAGCGTCCACATCAGGACTCATGATGAAGGAAGTAAAGACAGTACCTCCAAAGCGATTGGATGAAAAAAAATGACTTAATCACAGCAGAAGGCCAGCCAGTCCAAGTCAGCGTTATACATTGTTTTTAGGGCCAAGCAGCAAGGTCCGCCTTAGAATAAGAAAAAATAAAATAATTTGGAATAGTTACAAATTAAATACATGATTTCGTAAAAAAACAATTTAAGATATACATGCTCTTTCTATCTTGATGCGAATACATCAACGGATCGGAGTATGTTGGAGCCTTTATCTACATACTAAATTAAGAAACTAGCTAAATAAGCGAATGCTCAACAGCATTAATAAAACTTGCTGCCGAACTTAGTTAACGATAAACATCTATTGTTGACTCACAGACGGCGTGAACATCACAATGTCGTAAACGCCCGCAAGTCAAGTTGGCATTGTCTTTGATTTCGAATTGATTCTGTGGTGGGGGAACCGCTATAAAACAAGCTACAAGAGCTTGTTTTTTTGTCGCTCATCATTCATAGTTGTTCACCCGAACAGGTAACATCGAGCGGACAATAGCGAGCGGATTAATCATACAAAGTGGCCAACACAGAAGGAAAAAGAGAGGAAAGGAGGAGTGATATTAAAAAGGACCAAAAGAGAAGACACGAACAGGCCAAGGAGCTTAGGCGTTGGCTTAATTGGAAAAAGAGGTAAGTTTTTCTGAACTTTCAGAAAATAGTGACATAGCACTAGCAGTATCTGACGCACATTTTTCGGCCGGTGACTTCCCGGGCCTCTCATTGCAGAAGCATTTCCCTTTAATGGGAAAAGAAAAACCTCTGAAAAAGAAGCGCCGACCACGCTTAGCAGACAAAACAATGCGAAGTCAACCGGACAACACCCCCGATATGGATGCTGAAGAAAATTCAGGCAGTGACGCCACAATATCATCAGAGCCAAATTTTAAACACAGGAGAAAGGAAGCGTACATCGCCCCATACCTGAAGCAAATAGAAGAGCTCAAGCAGACTGTAGCAGACCTAGAGAGGCACATACAACGACAAAGCAGCCAATTGCAGGAAAACCAGGAACATCCAGGCATCAGGAGACACACCAAACACTCCAAGTAAAAGTGCAAGTAAGTAACGGTAAACCCGATAGTGTAAATAGATTAGCGGTATAAGACGAAACACCTAAGTCGAACCCGAAACTAGAAAAACTCCCACCAATAGTGACATACAACATAGAGACTAGAGAGACAATTAACGCGCTTAAATCCTTTTCCTCAGACTTCGCACTGAAAAAAGTCAACAAAAATGTGACACACATTCAGTTGAGAAAAGCCAGTGATTTCGTGAAAACGAAAGAACAATACTACACGTACACTCCTAAATCCATGAAATCGCACAGTGTGCTAATAAAAAATCTGGCTGGAAACTTTTCCGAAAAAGATATTTTCGATGACCTAGTAGCTAAAGGCATCACAGAAATCTTCAAAATCTCTCGATTTTCGACCCGCAACTCTATCAAGAAGAACCTACCCTTAGAAATCTGGTTAGTTCAACAAGGTCCGACTGGTAACATTAAAGACCTGCTTAAAGTTGATTTCCTATGTTATTAAACTGTCTCTGTCGAAACCCTCAGGAGATCGGAAATCTTGCAGTGTAGAAATTGCCAAAGGTATGGCCACACGGCAGCTAACTGTAGAATGAGCTACAGGTGTGTCAAATGCCTAACCACCCATAACCCAGGAGAATTCCAAAACATATCAGGCACAGCCCCAAAATGCATTAACTGCGGCGCGGAAGGACATCCCGCCAGTTACAGAAAGTGCCCACAATATGTAACCATCTTGAAAAGACTACAAGAAAAAAAAACTGCCTTGCGCAATGAAAATATCTTTAAAAGAAAAGCAGTAAATAACTACATTCAACCTACAACCTCTTTTGCTAATCTCTTTAGCCCTAACAATAGAGCCCAAACCAATAACCCCACTCAAACAGCCCCTCAACTTGAAGAGTCGCCCTTCTCCTTTCTTAACAACGAATGCCAGTTACTATTTGGCAATAACTTCAAAAATATACTGAAGCAGATAAACTAATTCCTGCCTCAGTTTCGAAACCTCTCCTCTCCAGACGAGAAAAACATCGCTCTCGTCTCCTTCTTATTGCAAATTTCGCAATGAACACACAAATACCTCAAACACACACAAAGCATTCACACCCTCAAAATAGTTGCTATTAATGTTAACTCATTAGTAGCTAAAACAAGAAGACACAATCTCGATATTTTCCTAAAAAGAAACAAGCCACACATAGCCCTTCTCTCGGAAACAAAGCTTAATGCAAAGCATAAGTTACATTTCCATAATTTTGACTTCGTACGTACCGACCGAACCACAGGTAAAGGGGGAGGAACCGGTATACTAATACATAAGTCATTAAACTTCGTTCCAATTCAGCTCTCTGTCCAACTTAACAGCATTGAACACACTACCATAAAACTCATTTGCGATAAGTGCGAAATCTTCATCACTGCCCTATACCACACGGCCTCCCTGGCTTCCGTTTTAGTGCCCACAGAGCTGTCCAAAATTCTAGACCTCGCTAGTTTATCACCAACCAACAAAAAGTTATTTGTCGTCATTGGAGGTGACTTCAATGCCAAACATCACACTTGGTTAGATTCACACGACAATCCGTCCGGAACAGCCCTGTATAATTGGTATTCAACAAACGCTATTAACATTAACCTTAATCTACTCTCTAGTAGAGATCCATCTTTCCATGGAGCGAATACGCACTCATTCTTCGACTTATTTCTCTTAAAAGGAAACCCAAACATCGACTTAAGCCCAAACTTCTCCCCGTTTCTGGAATCAGAACCCTTTGACTTTGAAACTTAAAATCAACGACAACATGTCACTGCCTAACCCCGTAGTAATCCGTAGTTATATCAGAACTAACACATACAAACTGAGACTCTCAACCAACAGAGATCTCCAAACCCTTGAAATCCCCACAAACAGAAACCTGTCATGTGCAGAAATAGACCAAACAATCTCTAACCTAAACAATATAATCAACAACGCAATTGAAGCGTCCACTCCCAATTGTATTAGAAATAAAAACTCCCTTATCCCGCTACCTGAACTAATTATAAAAATAATCAAAACTGAAAACAGACTCAGGAAAATTCTCCATCGCAATAGACTAAACCCCAATTTTCAGTATCTAAAAGCACGTATCAACCTATTAAATATCCTAATCAAGAACCAAATAAACACACATTACAATAACTATTGGGACAAAAAACTCTCCAACATTAGAATGGACACAAACACATTTAAAACTATCAAAAACTTAACAAATTAATCCAATAGTTCGTTTTTCTCAAACCTTACCATATCCTCCAATAACACCACTTCAACACTGGTCACAGACGAGGGAAAAGCAAACTGCCTAGGAGAACACTTTATTAATATCACCACTAATAACGCAGCCTTAGCCCAAGATAACTGGGCGGCTCGAGTTTCCAATGACATTAACAACCAATTCCTAAACAATAGCGAACACATCATAGATTTCAGCAGCACCAACCCGGCCTTAACTGCGGACAGAAGACCCCTACTACTTCACGGGTCTATAACACCGCTCTCCAGAGCCCTTAGCTTTACCCACGTGAAACTGACTACAGAATACATCCGCAGTACGAAAAATAAAAAATCAAGCGGCCCAGACGAAATCCCTAATTTCGTAATTAGAAAACTGCCCCCACTATTCAGCCAAAAACTCTCTATAATTTTCAATCACTGCTTCAACCTAGACTACTTTCCCACGAGCTGGAAAAAAGCGTATATAGTCCCCATCCTCAAAAATAAGAAACCCCCAAACTTACACGCTAGCTTTAGGCCGATATCTCTTCTGCCAGCATTAGGAAAAATATTTGAATGTTTCCTTAAAGATAAAATCTTAGATCACTGTACGGATAACAACATCATCCCAATCAATCAATTTGGTTTCAGACAGTTCTGCTCTACCACACATGCTCTCCTCAAACTGAAGACGGATATCAGTCACCATCTCAATCAAAAAACACCAACAATTGCCTGTCTATTAGACACGGAGAAGGCCTTCGATTCGCTCTGGATCGAAGGTCTGATTCACAAAATGCTGCACACCTTCGATTTCCACCCGCACCTGTGTAAAACCATCCACGGCTTCCTCATCGTACAAAGTAAGAGTTGGTCGCGAGCTCTCCAGAGAATTCTGCCCGAAAACTGGGCTCCCACAAGGATCAATCCTATCACCCATTTTATATAACATCTTCACCTCTGACTTCCCAAGCCCCGAGCCTATCAGTCCTAACATCAAAACACTGCACTACGCAGACGACATTATCCTATATTACGAAAAACCCACCAACAGCTATAGCCAAAATCAATAGCTACCTAGGAATAATCTCTGACTACTTCAACAAATGGAAACTCAAAATAAATATAAACAAATGTGAATCAATCGCCTTCACTGGTGTCAAATCTTCCACTCGGCGGCAAAAGCAATTCCTCCAACATATGGATATTCGCATTGGCAATTCAACAATAGCCGAAAAAGACACCGTAAAATATCTTAGACTCACACTAACTCCTAACCTTAAATTTTACCGTCACATAGACAACATCATCAATAAGGCCACCGTGGCCTTTCTCACTCTCAGATCAATCCTCAGGTCCGCACTAAATATGAAAAGTAAAATAATTTGCTACAAGCAATTAATTAGGCCCATACTCATATATGCATCCCCTATCTGGACAGACATCTCTTTTGCACAAATGGAAAGGATCCGAGTGTTTGAAAGATCCATCCTAAGACGTTGCTCGGCTTTATATAGGAAGCCAAATTCACACCACTACATCAACAACAAAATTCTATACGAAAAAACAAATATCTCTAGAATTGACAGAGAAATTATAAAACAAACCATACACTTTTTCAATAGATTAGGCAGCTCTGATAACCCATTACTCGCTTAATGCATCAGCTACCCTACTGAATACCTCGAAAGCAATAATAGATACCAGCTACCTGACCTCGTTAAACGCCTCCACAACAAAAACGCACTCTTTAACAACGCAAATGAGTTAATCTCCTTCCACAAGCGAAGAAACCCAAACACCCCATCCCAGGTATACAACACAGCACAATAACCCGACAAACTTTGTATACGCAGTCTCGCACCAAGGGTTCCGCCGGTACGCTTGCAATAGTACATATTAATAAAACCGTACTTTTCTCACCAAATTTATATATAGTAATAAACTTGAAATTAATAATTATAGCGAGTTTTTTCTCACGGCCTTTTTCTCGCACTTTAAAATCAGTAGAGATAAGAAAAATTTGTCATGTACATATTTAAGTAGTCATAAATATAAATTAGGGTAAAGACCATTATGGATCTGTCTAATTTTAAGGAAATCTAGAATTACCGTAGCAAGCAAATTAAAATTGTCAGTAGTTGTAGGTCAATAAAGAAATTGTTTCAAATTGTTCCAAATTGTTTTTTTGTCAGACTGGTATAAGCCGTTCGACGTGGAGTTTGCCATATTTTTATCGCCAGATCAGAACAAAGTGGAATTTGCCTCAGAAAATAATTGGTAAACAGAAACAGCTAATTATTTTTTTCTTTTCTCCCTTTTTTCTATAGATTTTTTCTTGGATGTCTGGAACTAGTGGATCGCCAGAATTGGGAATATTCAAAGTATAATTAGAGGTTGGGGCTTACCATCCTCATAGGGTTAGCTTGGCCAATGGGATTTATCAGAGGTTTTTTTAGTTTAGCTTATTTTGTTGAGTGCCTGTGAAGAGGCTGTGAATAAATATCAACTTTGACATCAGCATCAACAAGAAGAAGCATCTTCACGAATTTTATAGACAGAAATCATCTACTGCAACAAAGTTTTTGTTTTGTTTATCACCTTTGTTTAGTAAAGGTATCAGAATCTAGATGATTAATTAACGGAGCATCAACATTTCATAGTTTATTCAATTAAAGTTGAATGTTTTACCATTTTTGAATTGTTGGTGGAAGAAGAAGAATTGAATAATAATAAAATAAAGTTGAACATTAAAAGCATCTGCATTTCTTAATTATTAAACATTTTTAAATTCATTTGAATCAGCCCTATAAACTGATACGGGAGGTTAGTGACGACCACAAACGTTCACACAATAGCTAACCTCCTGAGCAAGTGTTTCGTATAACTGCCGAAACACTTGGTTTGTGGAATTTTCGCATGGAATTCCAGTGGAAAAAGTGACGGCATCCTCACACACACAGCTGTTTTTACACGCTAGAGCGAACGCCATTTTCAGCTTTACAGATTTCTTGGAGGTATACGAAAAATTAATAAGGCTGAATGGCAGAAAATTCAGCTCTCGATTCCGAGCTTCCATTTAACTATGCAGCAGTAGCGTGAGCTTTCCTACAAAGCTTTCGATTTATTGCCACACGCAGAAGCTGTACTCGCTGTATATAAGTATCTTGACCTAGCAGCAGTACATAATCAATGTTGTATCGACATGGCAAACATTTTTTCTTCTTTATATTCTCTAGGAAACATGTCTGCCATATACAAACCGAAGCGTATTGTTTTGTTGTTGTTCTGAATTTAATTGAACTGTTTTTGTAATTTTATTATTGCTTTCCATACAGCCTTTGGGATCTTTATATAACATCCCTTGCACATACATTTATCCATATAGAATGTACCAAAACCCTCGAGAATACTTCACAAGCCATGAAACAGAGAACCTCCCTACCACATGCGAGGCCCAACGGAGTCCTTACATTCTAAAATATTTGCAGTGCTCTTATGTAAAACTGACAAAAGTTTGATTTGAATAGCTCCTTCGCCGTAAACTACTATTCATACAGACAAATGGTGTTCTGATAATCTTAAGCTTGCTTTCTTATCTTCCGAACCTTAATAAAATTTTCATACCTTTCCTAACAAAATTATTTAAAAAAAATTATCTTTTATTTATCTACGATTTCTCAAACAAAAATTCTCAGTTGAGTAATCATTGTAATGTCGCTGTGCCGTCATGGGATGCCGTGGGCTGATGATATCGAATGTAGCTGCCTACAGATTCGGACTCCGGCTGCACATACGCCCATGCAATTATCACTCAGGTGAGATGTATTGAGCGAAAAATCGTAAGGTTACTTTGTAATCAAAACTATTTTATTATTTTGTTAAGTAAGGTATATAGAAACTGTAGCCTATGGGAAGGTAAGGAACCAAGCTTTAAATTACTAGAAGGCTATTTTCCTGTATGCATAGTAATTTTGGGTCTATAGCATATATAAAGTCAATGTTTGGCACTTTTCCATAAGTATCAATATAGAACATTTTAGAAAACGGACTCACACGCATACATATAGATTTCTGTTTCATGGCTTGGGAAGTATTCTCGAGGGTTTTGAATGTACCCAATTGATAACTTTAATTATTTGACGAATACACTTAGAGCGAAACAAACAGAGTATTTGCATGGATTACAAAATAAATTCCCAATCTCAAACAAATATGCAATAAAAAAGTGAAAAAAGAAAAAAAATTCCGAATAATTTTCCCTCGGCCTATATTCTAAATGAATATCTTTCGTCTCTTTTTAACTAAACCAGAAACGAATAATATTATCAAATACTCTCCCTTTTCTCTCAGTGCATTCCTAATCCACTCCAACAACAAAGTTGCACACACAGCTAGCAGCAGACTGGCTGTGCATGTGCTATGACGCGTCGTTAATATACATTATGTACACACGTGCAGGATAGATACTCATTTTTAGGGACACATAAGATAAATTTGTTGGCCTTTTTTTACTGGAGCCTATCGCCATCGCGGAAAGCTTTTGAGAAATAAAATGAATAAAAACCAATTTTATCATTCAATTTTTATTACAAAATGATTTTTATAAAATAAACTACTTTCGGTATTAATCCAGTTTTTGGGCCACTGAATAGAATCACCTCAATCTTCATTATCGTGTTACAATAATCGTGTAGCAACAAATTTTATTCAAGTTACAAGAGTCTCAATCTTAATGTTATGAAAGTAATTATAACATGAAAAATATTAACAAATTTGGAAAACCTATGTACGAAAAATAATAAAATTTGGTGTGTACATGAAAAATTTATTCGGGGGGAGAGGAAAATAACACGGTTTTTTGATTTCTTTTTAAAAAACACAACATCTTTTTCAAAAATCTAAGTCCGGTAGCATTTGTACTGAAGAGTTTCTAATATTTTGCCGAAGGTTTCAAATCAATATCATAAAAACTGTGGAAAATAAAACGGGGGAACAAAATGCTTACAAATTTATTCAGCCTTAATCACTTATATTAGTTGTGTTCATTTGGTTCCGTGTAGTGTTCTGCAAGAGGCGATTGCGAATTGAATTGATGTGTAGAGTGCATAGCAGTAGAAAAAATTTTGAAATTATAGAGAAAATAATCAAGGTGCAATGGCTTTAATTCTTAGAAAACGCTAAACCTATCAAACTTTGTTCCGAATTTATCAAGCTATTTTAACATCTTAAACAGGCATTCAAGTCATGACAGTTTGATTATTTTCTCTATGCTTTCGAAACTTTTTCTGCTGATATGCATCCTACAAATTATTTATGCTACCCTGTTTAATTAAAAAATTCAGAAAAAGCTTTGAAATCCCTAGGAATTCCATATAGAAATGCCACGGAAAAGTCTGGGAATTCCATGCAAAAATAACAAGGAAAAAACATGGAAATCTGATAGATTTCCATGTTCATTTCCATCTACAAATGCAATCAAAGACTTGGAATCTCGACGCAGTTCCCTTCAGCCAAAGAAACGGAAATCCGTGCGCAAATAGTACGGATTTCCTGGTAAACTCGTCAAAAATGACAAGGAAAACGACCGGAATTCCATTCGAATTGCTTATTGGGTTGTAATGAAAACACTTTCATATTTGGTTATAATTGTGGTATCTATATTTGAGATTTTAGAACAAGATACAGCAAGCGACGGGTTTGAAGAACGACGGACTGAAGCGTACTCACCGGATTTACATTTTCTGTCTACCCTCCATACGGCACAGCTCCCACGCTTAACAGCATGCTCAGCGGTAACTTTATACTTTCTAGCACGACGTTAAGGCAGAAAAATGCATAAACAAGCAAATGCGCATATTGAACTAATAGATTATGACTTCGAAGCAGTAATCATTTTCGGAGATAAGAATTTATGTGACAAGTGTATGACCTGTCTTTAAAGTGTACGAGTATGCTCGAGTTACATGGCTGTTTGGCTCGAGAGTGGTATTTAGAATATATAGCAAACAGGAATACTTGAATCGTGTATAATGTACATGAGCGTAATTTGTCAAGAGCAGGAGACTATACATAGGGGTAACTAAGATGCTGGAATGAGAATTTATCAAACCTTCGCGCATAATTGTCAAATGTGATTTTGTTTTGTGATCAGGTTTATGCAATCTAAATTTCTTTTGCGAAATTCAACAAAAGTAAAACTACATATTTAATTTGGAAGTTTATTTTGTGTAAAGTTTTATAGTGACACTAGTGCCTGTTAAAACCTTCATAACAATTAAAAAAACAGAAAAGAATTGTTTGGTTAGTGCTTGCAAATATAAATTGGATTATAAACTAGGAAATCCTGTTTGAGGCAACTGCACTACCTGAATTATCTTTTTTGTTAATAGAAGCAAAGATTTATATAAATTAATTATGTGAATTGTTTCAAAATAAAGCAGAAAAAGAACATTTTTTACCACAGATTCTCCGCTCAAAACCTTTGTTTCCTTTTTGCAAATTGACAAATTGCTTAGAATAGGGATGGCATGTAAATCCATGTAAAAATGGACTACCAACACAACCAGAAATTCATTACGCAATTTGGTTTATCACCATTCCTGTTTGGTATATGTTCTAAGGAGTGGTACCGCATGTGGTGAGATGTTACATAATATTTCCTCCCCCCTTATGAAGGAAAAAAAATTTCTTGTGCTAATATTTTTTTTATTTACAAATGTATTTTTTGTTTATATATATTACTAATAATAATAATAATCTTTTGATATTTTTATTTTTATAGCATTCTATATATATATAATTTGTTTCGTTTTTTTTTCATTCTAATTTTCATTGTTTCTAAGTAATTTAAATTTTATGTATCTTTTAGCTAGATATAAAAGTGTAACAAATACTATGATTATACACATTAAAGTTATAGTAATGATAAATGTAGATATTATTATTTGTTTGGGGCTCGGAATTTTCTATATAATTGTTCGTTCGTTCCTTTATTATACCCTAGATGAAATTTATAGGGGTATACTAAGTTTGTCATTCCGTTTGTAACACCTCGAAATAATGATGGTAGAGCAAAATGGATTGGACACCCACGCATAATATTAAAAGTTATTTTGATTTTTGCATGTCCGTCCGTCCGTCTGCCTGTGCGCACGATAACTCAAGAACGCGTTCACCTAGAAAGCTGAAATTTTGTACACGAGCATTAAGAAAAAAAAGTAAAATTGAGTTGGAAAATGAGACAAATCGGCCAACTCCTTCGTGGGGTTGCCATACAAACATTTCGTTTTCCACGATATATTTGGACACTACCTGAGAACACGTCGACATAGAAAGCTGAAATTCGGTACACTGTGTTTTCATACTAATAGCAAATAAAATTTTAAAAATGGGCTACATCGGGCAACTAGGTGTTGCCATATAATAATTTTGGTTTTTTACATATACTTTGAAAACAATCAGTCCTAGACATTTCTATTGTACTAAAAACTTCTTCAGAATAAAAAATCCCATAAAATTGGTTATAATCATTTTTTCTGTCCGACGAGCCGTTCCAGAAATATATGCGAGAAACCAATCCAAAAAATAAAAATTGCTCAAATGGGTGACCATACGAAATTTCATACGTAAAATTCATCTAGGGTATCATAGGAATTGGTCTTAGACCAATTCTAGCTTTTTCACTTGTTTTTTTTTAAACTTACGCTAATTTTTTTAAAATCAAAACTTCCTAAATTAGTATATCCAAGAGGATGAAAATTAGTCTTGCTGTAATTTATTGTGAGATTTTTAATTTCATTTACAACTGTATTATCAAAATATTGAACTATTTGTGTAGAGCTTTTTATTACATTTCTTCTCTCCAAACTGATTTGGCTTGTTGATGCTCTACAACCAGACGTTTTTTTTAAAAAACTACTTTTAGAATGAGGGCGGGAATAAGTTAGGAATCGACCACTGTAACCGACTTTCTTCAAACTTTGCGAATAACTTATAATTCGCTCGCAAATCACAAATATCACAATTATTTTTCACGGAAACTTACACTTTCCGAGATATTTCACTTTTTAAAATCACAAACTTTGCACAAACTTTGCACACCGCCATACAATTTGATAATAAATACTCTTCTTCTTCTTTTAAGTAGCAAGGAAATGCTCTTAGTGGTGGGTATATACATATCTTCCCATCATTCGGGTTACCAGCATTGCGTTTTTTTTTTCATTACGAATATTCAAATGATAGTAAGCAGCATTTACTTAGAATGGAAATAAAGAACTTTTATTAAAGAAACACACACACACATGCAGGCAGGCACACACACACACACACACAGGCAAGCTGGCAGGGCCACACACACTACGCGAGCTCCGCTTCGCTCCGTTTATAGTTCAGTTATTACTTCTAGGGAAGATCTATGGAATAGGATACAAAATGCTTGTAACCATATTAGAAATAATAGTAATAATTTTGTTAGAGTAAGACACTCATTACTTCGTAGGGCACAATTATGTATAAACCAGGGAGGACATCACTTCCAGCATATTTGATAGAGTTTGTTAGTTTAAATTAATAAAGTGAAAATTATCAGAAAATTATAACCAAAGCAATTGTGGGTCTAGTCATAAAAGACCCTACGTACCTACCTGTGATTATTGGTTTAATGCAAATTTATGATCTGGCTTGAATCTGCCAATAAACCTCCAGTGCTAAAACTGATTCAGGTATTGGAATGCGGATTCTTTCCAATTATAGACGTTAGTAGGGGCATTAATATGAAGCAATAACTTTGGGTTACATGGAAGAAAGTTTTTGAAATAAATAACGGTATTTATGAAATTTGTGTGTAAAAAAATCAAAATTTTGGAAATATTTGAGAATAATTTAAAGATGCATAATTAACAAATACAGGCGAATACACTTTCGAAAGCTACTATTCTTCGCTTTTTAGTAAGCCAACAATAACCAAAATCTATAGGGTGGTTCAAAAGTTATACTCATTTATTCCCATCAGGGTCACGAATATTGACGAAATCCTCAACTGGCCACAACTCCTAAAGGAAGGTTTCTGGGTGGGGGAGGGGGGGGGGGGGTATGTGGAACAATTTTTTGGTCAGATTACCTCAAGGAATCGCGTGGTATACCGGAAGGTATCTTGATCTGAATGACCCTATATGTATAAACTTTAGCAAATAAACACGTTTCTCTAGATACCTTACTTCTCGCGCTTCCTACAAAAACTAGAAATAGAAAATTGAAGTATGTACATATATGACATAAACTGAATCAACAAAGAAAGGTAGAAAAGTATATTTTCTTATATATGTATATATACTGTGTTAGTCACCACGATATTACGGCAAAGGTGAAAAATGAAACAAAACAAAACGTTTTCTGTCCTCTGAATAAAAAACTAAAGGAAAAATAAGGTAAAGGTATCAGTAGTTGACCACTTAAGAGTGCTTTCAAGTAAGGATGGCGTTCTCACCTTTCATTTTTAATCAGAGCGAGGGCTTAATGGGTTCAGCAAATTAGGTTGTATTTTTAAATTAAGGAACAACAATTTTTATTTTTATTTAATTGGGTATAAGAATTAGGGAAAAAAAATTAAGCCAAGTAAGTACTTGTCCCAATTATTTACCATCGGTGACAATGAGAAAATTAGTAGTTGACCATGTGTCGTACCGGTAATTGACCATGTAGGAAAATAATAATATAACGAGGATGGGACCCTTGGTAGAAAAGGTTAAGAGTAATTTAGCACTTTTTTTTATTGAATATTCAAAAAAGAAATCGTTACATTGAAAACTTCAGTAATTAAACAAGGTGGCACGCTTTCTTTCAAGCGACCTCCAACTCTGGAACTGAAAACACATTTCGAGTTTTGTTAATTTTCTTAGGTTCCTCAATGTGAGAGACAACTGAGTTCCACTGGTAACTTAGACTATTCGGCCTCTTTGGCCACTTCCACAAACGACCAAATTTCTCCATGGACGACACCGTAGCTTCAACTTCAGTGACGTTCAGAATTTTGCCAGGGAAATATTTATCATTATACTTGATGACAACAAACTCACCAATGCATTTCCTTATTGGTTTCCAACAGTGGCCTTGATGTTCCTCTTCGTTTTTCGAAGGTTTCATAGTTTTCACAGTTTCTCTGGAGGAAACTTCTGCACTGGAATCAGAATTTTCTGAAAAGTTCAGATTTATTTTAATCCGTTTATCTTTCTTTTGCTTCGCTTTTTCCTTCATATCTCTTTTACGTTTCATCTCATGCGCCCTTTCAGTTTAAAGCCGTTCAAGCTCTTCTTTATTTTTTAATTTTTCTTCTCAAAATATTCCTGGCAGAGCTTGCCTGAAACGATTGTTGGCATTTTATCTTTTGGCGCTCTCTTTTTGTGGGTTTTTATTATTAGATGGGTAATAGAAATGTCTGTTAAAAGGGCTTGGTATTTCATCACCTGAGTTTTTTGTGGAGTTATATTGTCCCTGAAGAGTGGTTGCAGAATATCAGAGGCGAGACGGTCCAGCAACAAGGCTTCTTTGTTGAGCTCTACTTTCAGTAGAAAGTGGTTGGAGATATTCGGGGGTGTTGGTGGCGAGAAAAGAAGGCGCTACCCCACGGCTAAGACATCTACTACAGATATTAATTGCTGACGATTCCAGTTCTTCACTTACAATACTATTGGCTGAATTCATTGGTAGGGCGGCTCTTAGTCCAGGTCCTTCCTTTTGAATCGGTTCAGCTGAAAGTAGACGGTCATATGGTCCAACAGCTTGTACTTGTGTACTAGCGATGTCATTGAAAGATGGTTCCTCAACTTCATTAAGTTCAGTTCCCGTCTCAATATCCGCATTTGCACATTACTCAGCACACAAAGTCAGCTGATCGAGCTCCATTTTGGTATTCGTGTCAAGTAAATCTCCAGACCACATATCGGCTGTGTTAAATGATGACTGGAAGCAGCCGAGCTTTGCGGTGTCCATGCTTTCATTTAAAAAGCGTAAGCCTTTTTTTAAATATTTCACACGGAATTCCTTACATACACAGTTTTGTTCATTCTCGATTTCCTGTCCTGGTACTTTCACTTCTTGTGTATGCCACGGGCATAAGACACATTTTCTAAATCTGTTCGATAAAACGGATCTTGTAACGTTTTTCTCCAACAGTTCTCGTAATAGCTTGGTGAAATCCTTCTTTTGCAGAAGAGGAGACTCTCCCTTCTTAAAGTTTTCTATTCTCCATTGCTGTACTTTTCCTTTCCAACCATCCTTAAGAGTTTTAAAAACGGCGACGTCCATCGGCTGCAGCAGATGGGTGTCGTTTGGGTACAGCGTCACTAAGATAATTCCGTTTTTTTCACAAAATTGGCTTGTTTGTAAGCATAAGTGGGAAACATGTCCATCGACAAAAAGAATGATTGGTAAAGTTACTTTCGTTTTCACCAGCCACGGTGAAAAATTTTTCGAAATAAACTCAAAAAAAGCCTTACAAGTCATCCACCCAGAATCAGTCTTTCCTAGGCCCCACTCTTCAGGAAAATTTTCTGGTATGTCCTGTGGCACACGCTTATATTTAAATAACACAGCGGTCGGACCTAGGACCCCACTTGCACTTCGCGTAATTAAAACTGTGACGCATTCCTTTTCGTTGGCGTTTATTTGCTGGTAAGCATTTTTTCCGCCTTTTTTTGCTAAGACTTTCGCCCCTTTTGGATTTAAAAAAAAAACAGTTTCGTCACAATTGAATATTCCAGATGGGTCATCTAATATGTTTTCATAGTCATATTTTTTTTAGATAGGTGAAAACCTCTGAAAACCAATTCAATATTTGCTGCTCTGTAACCAACGGTCGGGAGATGGTGAGGTTTTGCGCAATTCTTTTGGAAACAGACTGATTTCTACGTAAAAATCCCTTCACCCAGGTTCTACCTGGTCTACCATCTTTAAAATGGTTCGATCGTTTAATTTCCTTCAGGAACTTCTCCACACTAACAGTTATCTGATCTACCGTCACTGGAAAACCAGTATGACCCATTTTAACAATCCATCTATGTACATATTTCAGCCTCCTCTTCTTTGGTAAGAATGGAATTAGGTTCCATTTTCCTATCAATCGGTGATTTGCCTTGAACTTTGTACTTCAGCGTTGTTCTCGGGACTTTAAATTTTTTGGCAGCTGTTCGAATTGGCATTTGATGGAGCCGAACGTCTTCGATGGCAGAAGTCATCGCATCTTGAGAATAATTCCCAAATGAACCCTTTCTTCCAGGCATATTGCTCTTTTAGATTATATGCAGATCTGAAAAAGAAATATTAAGTAACATGTCATAATGCACTTGCAATTAAAAATCATTTCATTCAACGTTTTTTAAAGCGAATTTAAAATATTAGAAGCATTAAGAGTCAGCCCAAATTGTTGGTCAAGTGTTTTCCAAAAGTTGACTATAAGATGAATCAGTAATTCACATAACGGTCAATTACTAAAATAAAGCATATTATCAACTCATACGTAAGTGCTGTGCTTTTTTCTATTACTGGCGACCAATATAAAACGAAATTCGATTTAATTTAAATTACACTCGCTTATTCAGAAATTGACCACCCCGGTCAATCTCTAGATCAGTAGCAATTATTGCATTCGGTAGTTGACCACCTCCTAAAGCGCCATTAAGTAATTTTGTTACTTCAAAACAATTGTTTTGTCGTAAATCATAAACTAATTTAATGAATACTTGAAACTTACTCAAATTTTTAGGCAAGTTATTTAATATAACCCTTTGAATGAGATATACCACTTCTTAAGATAAAATGTCAGAAAAAGAAAACACATGTAAATATTATACCACAGAACCTCTTCACAAAACGCTTCAGTAATTACTAACACATAATGCACTGGATTTAACACGCTTCGAGATTGGACTGGAGAGCAGCGCCTGCTGACAGATATCTATATATATATATTATTTTAGAACTATACTGTTTTTCTTAGCAACAGGTAACATGCATGTTCAAATTTTGTTCTTAAAGGGAAAATGTGAAAAAAAGTCAAATATCTTATTATGAAAATATTCTTAGTATTTTAATTATGTTAGGTAATAACTATAATGTTACTTAGTCTTTAATTTCTTTAATTTGAAGTATATACATACTGTTACGAGCGTGGCCTTAATTCGTTATTTAAAACACAGTATTTCAGATATAATTCAAAAGTTCTTTCTTTATTTAACTTTACTGTTTACTCTGACAATTCACAAATCAACTCTTCATTTATCGCTAGTACTGTACTTCTAATTATCGCAATCCAAATAGTTTACTTCGTTCACTTCACTGTCTGAAATAAGACTGCCTCCTGGATGTGAGCAGCGCCGTATTTATACTCTACGAATTATCCTAGAACCTTCCTGAATATTCCATTCTCCAAACCCAGTTTACTAGCATGTCACTAACCTAAAGTTGTTTTCATTTCCAATAGATGTCCCTTGTATCACTTTGTGGCGCGTAACACTGTCCCCTTCTTAAAATTGTTCGTCCCGCACAACAGGTGATCCACGGTCTTGATGCTCGCAGTATTGATATAAACGATCTAGATGAACGATTTTCCGTTTGCCTCTTGTACCCCGCTGAATCCTATATACTACGTCATTTATTCTAGTAACTACTGAATACGGTCCTTCCCAGTGTTGTTGTAATTTGGGAGAACGTCCCTTACGTCGTTTCGGGCTGTACAGCCAAACAAGGTCACCTTAATGAAATCCTGCTGAGTTAGCACGTAAGTCATAGCGGGTCTTCATCCGATCGGTATTTATTGCTAATTTTGCTCTCGTGACTTCGTGTACATCAGCTAATCGCTGTCTAAGTTCTGATACATAATCGTCTGGTAACTTTTGTTCACCTCTGGGTGACCAAACTTGAGATCGCTAGGTAAACGCATCTCCTTTCCGAATATCACTTTTGTTGGAGTTTGTCCGGTCGTGTTGTGTACAGCTGATCGATAGGCCATTAAGAACATGGGAATATGTCGATCCCAATCGCGTTGGTGATAGTCGACTACTTTCTTTAGATGCTCGACCAATGTTCTGTTGAAGCGCTCTACCATGCCATCAGGTTGTGGATGCAGAGGAGTTGTTCTGGTTTTTCTTATTCCCAGAATTTTACACATCTCTTGGAAAGTCCGTGATTCGAAGTTCCGTCCTTGGTCCGAATGAAGTTCATGAGGAACACCAAATCTACTGACACAATTCATTACTACTTGATCCGCTACTGTGGTAGACTCTTGATTAGGGATTGCATAAGCTGCAGGCCATTTACTGAAATAGTCAATAGCAACTAATATATATCGGTTACCGTTATCTGTTTCTGGAAAAGGTTCAGCGATGTCTACTGCTATCCTTACAAATGGGGCTCCTACATTATACTTATGCATTTCTCCTCTACTTCTGTGTGGTGGTCCTTTGCAAGAAGCACAGATAGTGCATCTGCGGCACCATTCCTCAACATCCTCTCGCATATGTAACCAATAAAACCTTTCACGTATTTTGGAAATTGTTTTATTCACCCCCAAATGTCCTCCAGATGATCCACTGTGCATTTCTTCTAGAACATCTTTGACCTGGGATGCTGGCACGACTATCTGCATTCGGAATGACTCGCCGTTAGTTGATTCCCACTTGCGTTTTAATGTACCACATTCAACGTGAAGCGAGTTCCATTGAGCCCAGTAGCGCTTCAGTTTCTCACTCCTCTCCGAGATATCTTTCCATTGTGGTCTTTCCTTGTCTTCTTTCCAAGCAAGAATAGGTGATATGTCTGGGTCTTCCCTTTGTGCTGATCGCAAGCTCTCGTTGTTCCAACCTGTTGATGCTTCCACCGTCATCAGCTGTATTGTTGCTTTTGTTTCTTTTTCTTCCAGCCGAACGCTATGTTTGCATTCAACTTTGCATGGACGTCGTGAAAGGGCGTCTGCATTTCCATGAATACGTCCTCTTCGGTGTTGGATTTCAAAGTCATAAGCTTGGAGTCGCTCTATCCATCTCGCCACTTGCCCCTCAGGGTTCTTAAACTGCAAAAGCCATTTAAGCGGTGCATGGTCAGTGCGGAGGATAAATTTCTGCCCGTAGAGATATTTATGGAAATGCTTGGTTGAGTTTACAATGGCAAGTAGCTCTTTCCTTGTAGCACAATAATTTCTCTCTGATTTTGAGAGTGCTTTGCTAAAATAAGCTACCGGCACCTCTTGACCATCCTCCTCCTGTGAAAGCACTGCACCAATACCTACATGGCTGGCATCCGTGTCCAATATAAAAGTTTTTCCCAGCTTTGGATAGTGAAGCACTGCAGTTCCACAGAGCTGTTGCTTCAAATTTGCAAAACTCTCGTTACATTTATCTGACCATATGAACGGCTTTCCTTTTTCGGTAAGTTAATGTAGGCTCCTTGCTATATCTGCAAAATCTTTTGCGAATCGCCTGTAGTAGGTAGCTAATCCAAGAAAACTCCTTAATTGATGTTTGTCCTTTGGAACAGGCCAATTTTTCACAGCTCTTATCTTCTCTGGATCAGTTCTTACTCCTTGTGATGAAACTATATGCCCCAAATATTTTACTTCATTCTTGAATAGAGCACATTTATTCGTACTGAGCTTCAGTTTCGCATCTCTAAGTCTTTAAAGTACGTCCCGTAAGTTATTTGTATGTTCCTCGAATGTTCTTCCGATCACAATTATGTCATCTAAGTAGACAAGACATGTTTTCCAGGTTAATCCTCGTAAAACACATTCCATGAGTCGTTCGAATGTGGCTGGAACATTACATAATCCAAATGGCATAACTTTGAATTGCCATAAGCCACTCCCAACTGAGAAAGGAGTTTTGTCTCGGTCCTCGGGATGTATTTCCACTTGCCAGTAATCGCTCTTCAAATCCAATGTGGAAAACCATTGCGCTCCGGAAAGGGTGTCCAATGTGTCATAAAACCTTGACAACAGATAGCTATCCTTTTTTTTACATTATTTAGTTGGCAGTAGTCCACACAGAATCGGGTGCTGCCATCATTTTTCCTGACCAAAAAAAAACTGGCGATGTCCAAGGGCTGTTAGATTCGTCAATTATGCCTTGTTCTTTCATGAAATTTATCATATCTGCAACTTTTGGTTGTTTGGCTAATGGTAGTCTTCGTGGTGGTTGCCGAACGGGCCTAGAATCTCCTGTATTGATCCGATGCTGGACAAGATTTGTTTTGCCGAAATCATCATCATTCATTGCAAATAATTCTGAAAATTCATCGATCATCTTTTTGGCATCGTTGTATTGCTGTTCACTTAAGGCACTAGATGAAAGAAGTTTCTGAACCTGTTGAGTAGTAGCTAGTATACATATTGCCTCCTAAATATTACTACCATTTTCCAAATTAACAATCAGATAAACAGGCTCACAATTTCCAATTATAGCACCTTCTTTTAGTTGTACCTCATTTTCGGATGTGTTGAGCACTCTGACTGGAATTAATGTTGCGCCTTCCGCCTTCACTAAAGTCTTACCAACGATGATGTTCGATGTTACTTTTGTAGGGTTAGGGTCCGCCAGATAGAATCGGCAGGTCCCGATGTCATCAGTAAGCTTTGTCCATACTAGCGTCTCCGAGAATGCAGAGAGAGTCATATTCTCACAGACCATCGTCCTTATTTTTGCAGGATAATCCGTTCCTCCTCCTAGTCTCATAGGAATCTATATGTTGTCATATTTGAGTATTCGTTCTCCGACATCTAAATTTCTTTTATATGTGGTCATAAAGTCTACTCCAAGGACGCATTCATCCATTATGTCTGAAACTCGGAAATTGTGAGGAAATAGTAGTTCACCTAGTTGAATATCCAAGGTTATTTCTCCAAAATCTTGTACTGCTGCTCCAGTTGCTGTTCTTAGTAAATATTTGGTGGTATTGTGAAGCCATTTGTTCTTGACAAGATCCGCTCTAATAATTTATCTCGAAGCTCCAGTGTCGATAGTGACAACGCAGTCATTTGTTCCTACACTTCCATATATAACAAGACTGCTATTATTTCTCTGCAACTGGGCTATCTGAATGATGACTTCGGGGCTGTCGACTCTACCAACCAACTTCCGCCCCCCGAAGTTGGTTTTTACATGTTTTCCGACGGCTGAACAGGGGAGCTGATGCGACTAGTCGCTGTTTGATTTCTAGGCTCTCCCCGAATAGCTTGCTGCCTAGCTCGACATCTTTGGCATTCTGTTCTGTCCTCCTCTTCTGGTGATTCTGTTCGACGGCGTTTTCTGCAGTCCCTTTGGAGGTGTCCTGGTCTATTACAATTCCATCATCGCAGAATTGCTCTGTGATGGCTGCATTCTATTACAAGTACATTCCTCCACCGAAATTTCTCTCACTCGTACTGCACTTCGAGAAGCTTGCCTGGCAGATTCATATGCTAGTGCATAGGCTAGTGCTTCTGCTGTTGATTTCTTTCCTGCTAGCCTCAACGCTTGTTGTAAATTTTGATCTGCAATAACGTTCACAA
Source organism: Dioctria linearis (assembly GCA_963930735.1). Classification (NCBI taxonomy): domain Eukaryota; kingdom Metazoa; phylum Arthropoda; class Insecta; order Diptera; family Asilidae; genus Dioctria; species Dioctria linearis. The sequence continues at coordinate 202,462,893 of OZ005742.1, forward strand.
ATGCTTCTGTTGCCACTTTAATAAGGAAATCCGCATTTACGCTAGAGTATGAGAGATAAGCTATGCCATGCTTTTGAATCCTGTTGCGTAGCTGTAGGCGATATACTTGCTGCATGTGTTCATCTCCATAACGTAACTCTATCGCCTGTACTAATGAAGTATAATCACGTTGCCTTTCTATCGGTATAGTTTGTAAAAGCTCTGATGCAGAACCTCGAAGAGCTAATACCAGAGCTGTAGCTTTGTCTGCATCATTCCATCCATTTACTTCGGAAGCAGCCTCGAATTGTCTCTTGAAAATATGCCACGAATTTTGTCCATCAAATATTGGAGGTTTCATTCTGCCTGCATTGGATATTTCAATTCCTTCGTGCCGTGGTTGTCGATGCTTCATCTTCTTCAAATCTGATTTAAAGTTGTCAAGCTGTTCGGTGACTTTTTGTTGAACTTCCGCCACTTCCTGCTCGATTCTTTCAATTTTTAAATTTTGTTCGTCTAACGAGTTTTTCAGGAAATGCTTTTGTTCCTCTAAGCGATTTTTTAGACAATTCTCCAGAGAACTCTTTTGTTCATCCAAACGCGTTTCCAGGGATTTTTTCTGCTCATCTAAACGGGATTCCATAGAATTCTTTTGTTCGTCCAAACAAGTTTCTATAGATTTCTTGTGTTCCTGGAGAGAATTCTTTTGTTCGTCCAAACGGGTTTCCATAGATTTCTTGTGTTCCTCGAGAGAATTCGTTTGTTCCTGGAGAGAATTCTTTTGTTCCTGGAGAGAATTCTTTTTTTCATCAAAACGGGCTTCCATTTTGCTCATTAAAGTACTTAAAAGCTGTTCTAGGTTCATTGCAGGCTCTTCCTCAATTTCTATTTCTTCTTTGAAAACGAATGTGTCAGAATTCTTTTCTTCCTCTATCAAAGCTTGTCTAAGTCGCTCGACTAGAACATTCTTTAGGCTAGTCGTTTGTAATGACCGCTTCCCCAACTCCACTTTCAATTCCTGTATGCGAAGCTCCTCTAGTTTGCGTCCCATTCTTGCGTCTTTTGTAATTCACTCACAGTTTAATATAAAATTATCTTTCGGAATTTTTTACACACGATTTCACAAAATTAATCACTCTTTGAATTTCAAAGTCAAATGCCACCACTTTATTTCGCGATTTTATCCCACTTCTGACACCAGTTGTTACGAGCGTGGCCTTAATTCGTTATTTAAAACACAATATTTCAGATATAATTCAAAAGTTCTTTCTTTATTTAACTTTACTGTTTACTCTCACAATTCACAAATAGACTCTCCATTTATCGCTAGTACTGTACTTCTAATTATCGCAATCCAAATAGTTTACTTCGTTCACTTCACTGTCTGAAATAAGACTGCCTCCTGGATGTGAGCAGCGCCGCATTTATACTCTACGAATTATCCTGAATATTCCATTCTCCAAACCCAATTTACTAGGACGTCACTAACCTAAAGTTGTTTTCATTTCCAATAGATGTCCCTTGTATCACTTTCTGGCGCGTAACAATACATATAGGGTTCCAACTAAAGTAATCCCTTTTTATCAAACGTACGTACTTAGCTTTAAGTCTATCGTTCGTTTCTGAACAAATTGTAAAAAAAACAAAAACCAAAGAACAAATTTATTATGTAAACAAACAACTGTCTTCAGTAATAGCGGCTTCATACTTCCACGTCATCTCGCTAACTCCTCGATTCCGTCTCAGAAAGGGGGAGGAATGTTCAATTCTTGTTCTGAATATCAATCTGAATCAATTATTCTATGTGAAACAAGAATTGGTTGACATCGCTTCTTGACTAGGTCGTTGTTGTATGGCGAAAAGCAAGACCTTACACAATAAATGCAAACAGGTCTTGTCTAAAGGATGGCCCTATTAAAAGTTCCAGTGCAACGCATTTCATAACAAACTCAGAATTATTGGGTTTGTTGTGAAAGCGCGTCACTGCAAAGTATGCAGGTGACTACCGGCTAGTCACAGTGGTAATCTGGTTTATCAAATAAACAAAAATAAAACAAAGAATGCGCGGTGACATGGTAGCTGAAAATGCTCGAAAAGTTCAGTTTTCTGGATCGAATGAAAGAGATCAAATTACGGGATGAACGCGGTAAATTGTTAATTAGACATACATATATATAGCAAAACAAAAGTGTAAAAAGATTTGTTAATATATAAAAAGATTTATTAATAATAGAATGATACACGTATAATAAAAGCAACGTAATAAAGGATCAAGTGAAGGGTTGTTATTACTGCTGTGTTAAATCTGCTCATCTGAATCCGATATGGTGGAGATCTCAACACCCCATCGGCAGAGCCAGCAAATGAAGGGACTGACAGCATAGATTTAGTCATGCCAACAGCAGCAAACTTGCCAACTGGAAGCCTACCTACCATCGTAGGAAAACACATCATCCGACATTAGAAATATAAACTTTGTACTGATGATTTACAACTCTATATTTTCTTTTATATAAATGTATTCTATTTGTAATGTATGTATCCTATCATTTAGGTAGGCCGGGCAACCGTTAGGTAGGGAAGCAATAGCGTAGTAAGATTAAGATGAATATGGTTAAAATATTTGTAATTTTTTTGTCCTTCTATAATTGTACTATTATTATATGTTATCTTAAATTAAAAACCCTATTTTTATAATTCCCATAACTAGTTATAGCGTTATTTATGTAATTGTTTATGTTTCTCTCTTTTATGTAAATTTCATGTATATGTATAGGAAGAAAATAGAATCATATAAAAAAAACTATTATCTGTAAACTTCAAATTGGAAATAAGCAATATCAAGTTGGAAATAAGCAATGTCAAATTGGAAATAAGCAATATCAAATTGGAAATAATCATTTTCAAATTGAAAATAATCATTTTCAAATTGGAAGTGAACTTTAAAAATTTTAAAATGAAAAGGTATAGCAAGCCGGGCACGATAAAACAATGTGTAAAGTTTTTCATTTGTTGTATTTTCGCCAAAAAGATAAAAGTTTTCTATTGTCGATATACAGGGTGTTTCCCACTAGGAGGTCAATAGAGCGGGAGGTGATAGTACTCACCTAGACGCACCAAAAATTGTATGGCAGGGGGAAGTTACAGGGTGATTAAGAAAAAAAGGCAGTTTTTCACAAAACACCCTGTATATTAAAAACTACAGGGCGTACGGTCACAGTTAAGAGCTCATTGTATGCAGAACTTCATGGATTTCCCAACGACTGGCAGCACGAGCCAGCACCACACCCCTCTCCCATAAAGAATTATGGTTGTCTAAAAAACTAAAAAAATTCGGATTTTCTCACCTTTTTTTTAAAATTTAACCTCTATTATTTCTGAAGAAAGGTCGTTAACATAACTTTTTTTATAAAAACTCTCAACTGTAGACTCTGTTGAAGAACTTATTGCATATCAATCTAAAAATAGACCAATCATATACATATATGGATGAAACGAACTTTAATCTTTTCGTATCAAGGACAAAGGGAAGATCCATAAAAGGAAGCCATTGTAGTTATATTGCAGCAGGCTGCGGTGGCGCCAATGTTCATATTATTGCATGCATAGGTAATGTGGGGCTTATTCATCACGAAGTAAGAAGAGGAGCACTTAAGACCCTGCAAGCTAAAGAGTTCATACGCAATTGTCTGCGAAACGCTCTAGCCAAATATCAATGAATGATAATTGATAATACACCGTGTCATACATCTATTGAAGATGTGTTTCTTGAAAGTGAATTTACCAATCATCGGTTATTAAGAACAGGCCCGTACAGTCCAATGTTAAACCCAATAGAACTTGCTTGGTCAGCTCTTAAGACTTCTATTAAATGAGATCTAGCAACTGAAATGCCACAGATTTTAGCAGGTGAAAATATGACAAATTTGATCCAAACCGAATTTCGCCTACAAAGGATTGAAAATATTATACAACGGAATGTTGGAAATTATGCTAAATATGTTGCATATGTTCAAAAATTTATACCAGATGTTTTAAATTTGATTTATATCATTTTTTAATTTATTATATTAATAAAGTTTTGATCATAAATATTGTTGCACACCGTGTGTTTTTTAACTCAAATTATTATTTCCAATTTTTAAAGTTTATTTCCAAATGATTATTCCCAATTTGAAAATGATTATTTCCAATTTAATTGTGCTTATTTCCAATTTGGCATTGCTTATTTCCAATTTGATACTGTTTATTTCCAATTTGAAGTTTAAAAGGTACAGAGTACATGTTAAGGTAAATATTGGTATAACCATTTTGTAATAAAAAGCAAATAATGAATGTTATATTGAAATGGTACTTTTAGTTTCTTTAGTTTACTTAAGTTAGGTATTATGACCTAACTGAGCACCCTGATCTGATTCCACCTCGGAATCAGTTTTTCTCAGGGTGGATGAATGTCGTGGCCCAAAATTCAATTGGCGGAATTGTGACATCACAACTCGAGCCAGCAGCAGGTGTACAGGTAGTTAAACGATTTGCAATGACTAAGCATTTTACTTCGCACAGTGAAATGTTTGGCGATTGCGAATTGTTTACTTAAAAACTATCGCATTTTCCACTTGCAAAACATCGAAATTTGAGTAGTTAGTAGAGAATTCCCGAATTCTTCATTCCACTTGTGAATTCTCCGGTGTTATGCAAGTGGAAAAGTAAGTGGAAAAATTGTATTGTCTGCTTTTGTTGCATTTTGTGAAGGGATCTAGGTACCTAGGAATTTCAAATTGAGTTATGTATTCACTGCATATCCTGGCTCTGTTTGCAAAAAAACACTATGGAACTCCTTACAATACTTACAGAGGAACATGGATTTTATGTCACAAGGTACCCGCTAAAAAGTATAAATCACGCGGAAATGATCAATTTGGTCGTCTTCCAGTACAGAAGAAATGCTGTAAAATTTTTAAATATACACGGTAAAGCTCGTGAGTAGGATGAAAACGCATATACATTTTCTCCCCTAATTAAATGTGTAATTAATTTTTGCATCCGATAAACGGTTTTGGAGATAACTGTAAAAGAAATATAGCAGTCCTTTTTAAGGTGAAAAAATGGCCGTTTTTGGTACAAAAATGAACACATTTTCATCTCATCATTGCGGAGAACTGGTAAGCTTTGAGAGTACACTTCCCATGAGAAAAATGTTCGCAACGGAGCACCAATGGATGTGAAACAAAGACCGAAGAAATATATGCAAAATATGGGCACCGGGGTGTATATGACCCTAGTGGAAAAAACCGTTATTCGACGGTCAAAAGTCAGCTATCACGTTAAAACGATCAAAAACAAACTACACTACTCGATTACCTTCTTCCCCAAACATGAAGTAGTTTGAACAACCCCTTATGAGGGGTTGTACACCCCCCCCCCCCCCCCCCCCCCCCCAGTAGCCTGCATTCGGTAGTTGACCACCTCCTAAAGCGCCATTAAGTAATTTTTTTACTTCAAAACAATTGTTTTGTCGTAAATCATAAACTAATTTAATGAATACTTGAAACTTACTCAAATTTTTAGGCAAGTTATTTAATATAACCCTTTGAATGAGATATACCACTTCTTAAGATAAAATGTCAGAAAAAGAAAACACATGTAAATATTATACCACAGAACCTCTTCACAAAACGCTTCAGTAATTACTAACACATAATGCACTGGATTTAACACGCTACGAGATTGGACTGGAGAGCAGCGCCTGCTGACAGATATCTATATATATATATTATTTTAGAACTATACTGTTTTTCTTAGCAACAGGTAACATGCATGTTCAAATTTTGTTCTTAAAGGGAAAATGTGAAAAAAAGTCAAATATCTTATTATGAAAATATTCTTAGTATTTTAATTATGTTAGGTAATAACTATAATGTTACTTAGTCTTTAATTTCTTTAATTTGAAGTATATACATACTGTTACGAGCGTGGCCTTAATTCGTTATTTAAAACACAGTATTTCAGATATAATTCAAAAGTTCTTTCTTTATTTAACTTTACTGTTTACTCTGACAATTCACAAATCAACTCTTCATTTATCGCTAGTACTGTACTTCTAATTATCGCAATCCAAATAGTTTACTTCGTTCACTTCACTGTCTGAAATAAGACTGCCTCCTGGATGTGAGCAGCGCTGTATTTATACTCTACGAATTATCCTAGAACCTTCCTGAATATTCCATTCTCCAAACCCAGTTTACTAGCATGTCACTAACCTAAAGTTGTTTTCATTTCCAATAGATGTCCCTTGTATCACTTTGTGGCGCGTAACACTGTCCCCTTCTTAAAATTGTTCGTCCCGCACAACAGGTGATCCACGGTCTTGATGCTCGCAGTATTGATATAAACGATCTAGATGAACGATTTTCCGTTTGCCTCTTGTACCCCGCTGAATCCTATATACTACGTCATTTATTCTAGTAACTACTGAATACGGTCCTTCCCAGTGTTGTTGTAATTTGGGAGAACGTCCCTTACGTCGTTTCGGGCTGTACAGCCAAACAAGGTCACCTTAATGAAATCCTGCTGAGTTAGCACGTAAGTCATAGCGGGACTTCATCCGATCGGTATTTATTGCTAATTTTGCTCTCGTGACTTCGTGTACATCAGCTAATCGCTGTCTAAGTTCTGATACATAATCGTCTGGTAACTTTTGTTCACCTCTGGGTGACCAAACTTGAGATCGCTAGGTAAACGCATCTCCTTTCCGAATATCACTTTTGTTGGAGTTTGTCCGGTCGTGTTGTGTACAGCTGATCGATAGGCCATTAAGAACATGGGAATATGTCGATCCCAATCGCGTTGGTGATAGTCGACTACTTTCTTTAGATGCTCGACCAATGTTCTGTTGAAGCGCTCTACCATGCCATCAGGTTGTGGATGCAGAGGAGTTGTTCTGGTTTTTCTTATTCCCAGAATTTTACACATCTCTTGGAAAGTCCGTGATTCGAAGTTCCGTCCTTGGTCCGAATGAAGTTCATGAGGAACACCAAATCTACTGACCCAATTCATTACTACTTGATCCGCTACTGTGGTAGACTCTTGATTAGGGATTGCATAAGCTTCAGGCCATTTACTGAAATAGTCAATAGCAACTAATATATATCGGTTACCGTTATCTGTTTCTGGAAAAGGTTCAGCGATGTCTACTGCTATCCTTACAAATGGGGCTCCTACATTATACTTATGCATTTCTCCTCTACTTCTGTGTGGTGGTCCTTTGCAAGAAGCACAGATAGTGCATCTGCGGCACCATTCCTCAACATCCTCTCGCATATGTAACCAATAAAACCTTTCACGTATTTTGGAAATTGTTTTATTCACCCCCAAATGTCCTCCAGATGATCCACTGTGCATTTCTTCTAGAACATCTTTGACCTGGGATGCTGGCACGACTATCTGCATTCGGAATGACTCGCCGTTAGTTGATTCCCACTTGCGTTTTAATGTACCACATTCAACGTGAAGCGAGTTCCATTGAGCCCAGTAGCGCTTCAGTTTCTCACTCCTCTCCGAGATATCTTTCCATTGTGGTCTTTCCATGTCTTCTTTCCAAGCAAGAATAGGTGATATGTCTGGGTCTTCCCTTTGTGCTGATCGCAAGCTCTCGTTGTTCCAACCTGTTGATGCTTCCACCGTCATCAGCTGTATTGTTGCTTTTGTTTCTTTTTCTTCCAGCCGAACGCTATGTTTGCATTCAACTTTGCATGGACGTCGTGAAAGGGCGTCTGCATTTCCATGAATACGTCCTCTTCGGTGTTGGATTTCAAAGTCATAAGCTTGGAGTCGCTCTATCCATCTCGCCACTTGCCCCTCAGGGTTCTTAAACTGCAAAAGCCATTTAAGCGGTGCATGGTCAGTGCGGAGATAAATTTCTGCCCGTAGAGATATTTATGGAAATGCTTGGTTGAGTTTACAATGGCAAGTAGCTCTTTCCTTGTAGCACAATAATTTCTCTCTGATTTTGAGAGTGCTTTGCTAAAATAAGCTACCGGCACCTCTTGACCATCCTCCTCCTGTGAAAGCCACTGCACCAATACCTACATTGCTGGCATCCGTGTCCAATATAAAAGTTTTTCCCAGCTTTGGATAGTGAAGCACTGCAGTTCCACAGAGCTGTTGCTTCAAATTTGCAAAACTCTCGTTACATTATCTGACCATATGAACGGGCTTTCCTTTTTCGGTAAGTTAATGTAGGCTCCTTGCTATATCTGCAAAATCTTTTGCGAATCGCCTGTAGTAGGTAGCTAATCCAAGAAAACTCCTTAATTGATGTTTGTCCTTTGGAACAGGCCAATTTTTCACAGCTCTTATCTTCTCTGGATCAGTTCTTACTCCTTGTGATGAAACTATATGCCCCAAATATTTTACTTCATTCTTGAATAGAGCACATTTATTCGTACTGAGCTTCAGTTTCGCATCTCTCAGTCTTTAAAGTACGTCCCGTAAGTTATTTGTATGTTCCTCGAATGTTCTTCCGATCACAATTATGTCATCTAAGTAGACAAGACATGTTTTCCAGGTTAATCCTCGTAAAACACATTCCATGAGTCGTTCGAATGTGGCTGGAACATTACATAATCCAAATGGCATAACTTTGAATTGCCATAAGCCACTCCCAACTGAGAAAGGAGTTTTGTCTCGGTCCTCGGGATGTATTTCCACTTGCCAGTAACCGCTCTTCAAATCCAATGTGGAAAACCATTGCGCTCCGGAAAGGGTGTCCAATGTGTCATAAAACCTTGACAACAGATAGCTATCCTTTTTTTTACATTATTTAGTTGGCAGTAGTCCACACAGAATCGGGTGCTGCCATCATTTTTCCTGACCAAAAAAAACTGGCGATGTCCAAGGGCTGTTAGATTCGTCAATTATGCCTTGTTCTTTCATGAAATTTATCATATCTGCAACTTTTGGTTGTTTGGCTAATGGTAGTCTTCGTGGTGGTTGCCGAACGGGCCTAGAATCTCCTGTATTGATCCGATGCTGGACAAGATTTGTTTTGCCGAAATCATCATCATTCATTGCAAATAATTCCGAAAATTCATCGATCATCTTTTTGGCATCGTTGTATTGCTGTTCACTTAAGGCACTAGATGAAAGAAGTTTCTGAACCTGTTGAGTAGTAGCTAGTATACATATTGCCTCCTAAATATTACTACCATTTTCCAAATTAACAATCAGATAAACAGGCTCACAATTTCCAATTATAGCACCTTCTTTTAGTTGTACCTCATTTTCGGATGTGTTGAGCACTCTGACTGGAATTAATGTTGCGCCTTCCGCCTTCACTAAAGTCTTACCAACGATGATGTTCGATGTTACTTTTGTAGGGTTAGGGTCCGCCAGATAGAATCGGCAGGTCCCGATGTCATCAGTAAGCTTTGTCCATACTAGCGTCTCCGAGAATGCAGAGAGAGTCATATTCTCACAGACCATCGTCCTTATTTTTGCAGGATAATCCGTTCCTCCTCCTAGTCTCATAGGAATCTATATGTTGTCATATTTGATTATTCGTTCTCCGACATCTAAATTTCTTTTATATGTGGTCATAAAGTCTACTCCAAGGACGCATTCATCCATTATGTCTGAAACTCGGAAATTGTGAGGAAATAGTAGTTCACCTAGTTGAATATCCAAGGTTATTTCTCCAAAATCTTGTACTGCTGCTCCAGTTGCTGTTCTTAGTAAATATTTGGTGGTATTGTGAAGCCATTTGTTCTTGACAAGATCCGCTCTAATAATTTATCTCGAAGCTCCAGTGTCGATAGTGACAACGCAGTCATTTGTTCCTACACTTCCATATATAACAAGACTGCTATTATTTCTCTGCAACTGGGCTATCTGAATGATGACTTCGGGGCTGTCGACTCTACCAACCAACTTCCGCCCCCCGAAGTTGGTTTTTACATGTTTTCCGACGGCTGAACAGGGGAGCTGATGCGACTAGTCGCTGTTTGATTTCTAGGCTCTCCCCGAATAGCTTGCTGCCTAGCTCGACATCTTTGGCATTCTGTTCTGTCCTCCTCTTCTGGTGATTCTGTTCGACGGCGTTTTCTGCAGTCCCTTTGGAGGTGTCCTGGTCTATTACAATTCCATCATCGCAGAATTGCTCTGTGATGGCTGCATTCTATTACAAGTACATTCCTCCACCGAAATTTCTCTCACTCGTACTGCACTTCGAGAAGCTTGCCTGGCAGATTCATACGCTAGTGCATAGGCTAGTGCTTCTGCTATTGATTTCTTTCCTGCTAGCCTCAACGCTTGTTGTAAATTTTGATCTGCAATAACGTTCACAAATGCTTCTGTTGCCACTTTAATAAGGAAATCCGCATTTACGCTAGAGTATGAGAGATAAGCTATGCCATGCTTTTGAATCCTGTTGCGTAGCTGTAGGCGATATACTTGCTGCATGTGTTCATCTCCATAACGTAACTCTATCGCCTGTACTAATGAAGTATAATCACGTTGCCTTTCTATCGGTATAGTTTGTAAAAGCTCTGATGCAGAACCTCGAAGAGCTAATACCAGAGCTGTAGCTTTGTCTGCATCATTCCATCCATTTACTTCGGAAGCAGCCTCGAATTGTCTCTTGAAAATATGCCACGAATTTTGTCCATCAAATATTGGAGGTTTCATTCTGCCTGCATTGGATATTTCAATTCCTTCGTGCCGTGGTTGTCGATGCTTCATCTTCTTCAAATCTGATTTAAAGTTGTCAAGCTGTTCGGTGACTTTTTGTTGAACTTCCGCCACTTCCTGCTCGATTCTTTCAATTTTTAAATTTTGTTCGTCTAACGAGTTTTTCAGGAAATGCTTTTGTTCCTCTAAGCGATTTTTTAGACAATTCTCCAGAGAACTCTTTTGTTCATCCAAACGCGTTTCCAGGGATTTTTTCTGCTCATCTAAACGGGATTCCATAGAATTCTTTTGTTCGTCCAAACAAGTTTCTATAGATTTCTTGTGTTCCTGGAGAGAATTCTTTTGTTCGTCCAAACGGGTTTCCATAGATTTCTTGTGTTCCTCGAGAGAATTCGTTTGTTCCTGGAGAGAATTCTTTTGTTCCTGGAGAGAATTCTTTTGTTCATCAAAACGGGCTTCCATTTTGCTCATTAAAGTACTTAAAAGCTGTTCTAGGTTCATTGCAGGCTCTTCCTCAATTTCTATTTCTTCTTTGAAAACGAATGTGTCAGAATTCTTTTCTTCCTCTATCAAAGCTTGTCTAAGTCGCTCGACTAGAACATTCTTTAGGCCAGTCGTTTGTAATGACCGCTTCCCCAACTCCACTTTCAATTCCTGTATGCGAAGCTCCTCTAGTTTGCGTCCCATTCTTGCGTCTTTTGTAATTCACTCACAGTTTAATATAAAATTATCTTTCGGAATTTTTTACACACGATTTCACAAAATTAATCACTCTTTGAATTTCAAAGTCAAATGCCACCACTTTATTTCGCGATTTTATCCCACTTCTGACACCAGTTGTTACGAGCGTGGCCTTAATTCGTTATTTAAAACACAATATTTCAGATAAAATTCAAAAGTTCTTTCTTTATTTAACTTTACTGTTTACTCTCACAATTCACAAATAGACTCTCCATTTATCGCTAGTACTGTACTTCTAATTATCGCAATCCAAATAGTTTACTTCGTTCACTTCACTGTCTGAAATAAGACTGCCTCCTGGATGTGAGCAGCGCCGCATTTATACTCTACGAATTATCCTGAATATTCCATTCTCCAAACCCAATTTACTAGGACGTCACTAACCTAAAGTTGTTTTCATTTCCAATAGATGTCCCTTATATCACTTTCTGGCGCGTAACAATACATATAGGGTTCCAACTAAAGTAATCCCTTTTTATCAAACGTATGTACTTAGCTTTAAGTCTATCGTTCGTTTCTGAACAAATTGTAAAAAAAACAAAAACCAAAGAACAAATTTATTATGTAAACAAACAACTGTCTTCAGTAATAGCGGCTTCATACTTCCACGTCATCTCGCTAACTCCTCGATTCCGTCTCAGAAAGGGGGAGGAATGTTCAATTCTTGTTCTGAATATCAATCTGAATCAATTATTCTATGTGAAACAAGAATTGGTTGACATCGCTTCTTGACTAGGTCGTTGTTGTATGGCGAAAAGCAAGACCTTACACAATAAATGCAAACAGGTCTTGTCTAAAGGATGGCCCTATTAAAAGTTCCAGTGCAACGCATTTCATAACAAACTCAGAATTATTGGGTTTGTTGTGAAAGCGCGTCACTGCAAAGTATGCAGGTGACTACCGGCTAGTCACAGTGGTAATCTGGTTTATCAAATAAACAAAAATAAAACAAAGAATGCGCGGTGACATGGTAGCTGAAAATGCTCGAAAAGTTCAGTTTTCTGGATCGAATGAAAGAGATCAAATTACGGGATGAACGCGGTAAATTGTTAATTAGACATACATATATATAGCAAAACAAAAGTGTAAAAAGATTTGTTAATATATAAAAAGATTTATTAATAATAGAATGATACACGTATAATAAAAGCAACGTAATAAAGGATCAAGTGAAGGGTTGTTATTACTGCTGTGTTAAATCTGCTCATCTGAATCCGATATGGTGGAGATCTCAACACCCCATCGGCAGAGCCAGCAAATGAAGGGACTGACAGCATAGATTTAGTCATGCCAACAGCAGCAAACTTGCCAACTGGAAGCCTACCTACCATCGTAGGAAAACACATCATCCGACATTAGAAATATAAACTTTGTACTGATGATTTACAACTCTATATTTTCTTTTATATAAATGTATTCTATTTGTAATGTATGTATCCTATCATTTAGGTAGGCCGGGCAACCGTTAGGTAGGGAAGCAATAGCGTAGTAAGATTAAGATGAATATGGTTAAAATATTTGTAATTTTTTTGTCCTTCTATAATTGTACTATTATTATATGTTATCTTAAATTAAAAACCCTATTTTTATAATTCCCATAACTAGTTATAGCGTTATTTATGTAATTGTTTATGTTTCTCTCTTTTATGTAAATTTCATGTATATGTATAGGAAGAAAATAGAATCATATAAAAAAAACTATTATCTGTAAACTTCAAATTGGAAATAAGCAATATCAAGTTGGAAATAAGCAATGTCAAATTGGAAATAAGCAATATCAAATTGGAAATAATCATTTTCAAATTGAAAATAATCATTTTCAAATTGGAAGTGAACTTTAAAAATTTTAAAATGAAAAGGTATAGCAAGCCGGGCACGATAAAACAATGTGTAAAGTTTTTCATTTGTTGTATTTTCGCCAAAAAGATAAAAGTTTTCTATTGTCGATATACAGGGTGTTTCCCACTAGGAGGTCAATAGAGCGGGAGGTGATAGTACTCACCTAGACGCACCAAAAATTGTATGGCAGGGGGAAGTTACAGGGTGATTAAGAAAAAAAGGCAGTTTTTCACAAAACACCCTGTATATTAAAAACTACAGGGCGTACGGTCACAGTTAAGAGCTCATTGTATGCAGAACTTCATGGATTTCCCAACGACTGGCAGCACGAGCCAGCACCACACCCCTCTCCCATAAAGAATTATGGTTGTCTAAAAAACTAAAAAAATTCGGATTTTCTCACCTTTTTTTAAAATTTAACCTCTATTATTTCTGAAGAAAGGTCGTTAACATAACTTTTTTTATAAAACTCTCAACTGTAGACTCTGTTGAAGAACTTATTGCATATCAATCTAAAAATAGAACAATCATATACATATATGGATGAAACGAACTTTAATCTTTTCGTATCAAGGACAAAGGGAAGATCCATAAATGGAAGCCATTGTAGTTATATTGCAGCAGGCTGCGGTGGCGCCAATGTTCATATTATTGCATGCATAGGTAATGTGGGGCTTATTCATCACGAAGTAAGAAGAGGAGCACTTAAGACCCTGCAAGCTAAAGAGTTCATACGCAATTGTCTGCGAAACGCTCTAGCCAAATATCAATGAATGATAATTGATAATACACCGTGTCATACATCTATTGAAGATGTGTTTCTTGAAAGTGAATTTACCAATCATCGGTTATTAAGAACAGGCCCGTACAGTCCAATGTTAAACCCAATAGAACTTGCTTGGTCAGCTCTTAAGACTTCTATTAAATGAGATCTAGCAACTGAAATGCCACAGATTTTAGCAGGTGAAAATATGACAAATTTGATCCAAACCGAATTTCGCCTACAAAGGATTGAAAATATTATACAACGGAATGTTGGAAATTATGCTAAATATGTTGCATATGTTCAAAAATTTATACCAGATGTTTTAAATTTGATTTATATCATTTTTTAATTTATTATATTAATAAAGTTTTGATCATAAATATTGTTGCACACCGTGTGTTTTTTAACTCAAATTATTATTTCCAATTTTTAAAGTTTATTTCCAAATGATTATTCCCAATTTGAAAATGATTATTTCCAATTTAATTGTGCTTATTTCCAATTTGGCATTGCTTATTTCCAATTTGATACTGTTTATTTCCAATTTGAAGTTTAAAAGGTACAGAGTACATGTTAAGGTAAATATTGGTATAACCATTTTGTAATAAAAAGCAAATAATGAATGTTATATTGAAATGGTACTTTTAGTTTCTTTAGTTTACTTAAGTTAGGTATTATGACCTAACTGAGCACCCTGATCTGATTCCACCTCGGAATCAGTTTTTCTCAGGGTGGATGAATGTCGTGGCCCAAAATTCAATTGGCGGAATTGTGACATCACAACTCGAGCCAGCAGCAGGTGTACAGGTAGTTAAACGATTTGCAATGACTAAGCATTTTACTTCGCACAGTGAAATGTTTGGCGATTGCGAATTGTTTACTTAAAAACTATCGCATTTTCCACTTGCAAAACATCGAAATTTGAGTAGTTAGTAGAGAATTCCCGAATTCTTCATTCCACTTGTGAATTCTCCGGTGTTATGCAAGTGGAAAAGTAAGTGGAAAAATTGTATTGTCTGCTTTTGTTGCATTTTGTGAAGGGATCTAGGTACCTAGGAATTTCAAATTGAGTTATGTATTCACTGCATATCCTGGCTCTGTTTGCAAAAAAACACTATGGAACTCCTTACAATACTTACAGAGGAACATGGATTTTATGTCACAAGGTACCCGCTAAAAAGTATAAATCACGCGGAAATGATCAATTTGGTCGTCTTCCAGTACAGAAGAAATGCTGTAAAATTTTTAAATATACACGGTAAAGCTCGTGAGTAGGATGAAAACGCATATACATTTTCTCCCCTAATTAAATGTGTAATTAATTTTTGCATCCGATAAACGGTTTTGGAGATAACTGTAAAAGAAATATAGCAGTCCTTTTTAAGGTGAAAAAATGGCCGTTTTTGGTACAAAAATGAACACATTTTCATCTCATCATTGCGGAGAACTGGTAAGCTTTGAGAGTACACTTCCCATGAGAAAAATGTTCGCAACGGAGCACCAATGGATGTGAAACAAAGACCGAAGAAATATATGCAAAATATGGGCACCGGGGTGTATATGACCCTAGTGGAAAAAACCGTTATTCGACGGTCAAAAGTCAGCTATCACGTTAAAACGATCAAAAACAAACTACACTACTCGATTACCTTCTTCCCCAAACATGAAGTAGTTTGAACAACCCCTTATGAGGGGTTGTACACCCCCCCCCCCCCCCCCCCCAAGTAGCCTGCATTCGGTAGTTGACCACCTCCTAAAGCGCCATTAAGTAATTTTTTTACTTCAAAACAATTGTTTTGTCGTAAATCATAAACTAATTTAATGAATACTTGAAACTTACTCAAATTTTTAGGCAAGTTATTTAATATAACCCTTTGAATGAGATATACCACTTCTTAAGATAAAATGTCAGAAAAAGAAAACACATGTAAATATTATACCACAGAACCTCTTCACAAAACGCTTCAGTAATTACTAACACATAATGCACTGGATTTAACACGCTACGAGATTGGACTGGAGAGCAGCGCCTGCTGACAGATATCTATATATATATATTATTTTAGAACTATACTGTTTTTCTTAGCAACAGGTAACATGCATGTTCAAATTTTGTTCTTAAAGGGAAAATGTGAAAAAAAGTCAAATATCTTATTATGAAAATATTCTTAGTATTTTAATTATGTTAGGTAATAACTATAATGTTACTTAGTCTTTAATTTCTTTAATTTGAAGTATATACATACTGTTACGAGCGTGGCCTTAATTCGTTATTTAAAACACAGTATTTCAGATATAATTCAAAAGTTCTTTCTTTATTTAACTTTACTGTTTACTCTGACAATTCACAAATCAACTCTTCATTTATCGCTAGTACTGTACTTCTAATTATCGCAATCCAAATAGTTTACTTCGTTCACTTCACTGTCTGAAATAAGACTGCCTCCTGGATGTGAGCAGCGCTGTATTTATACTCTACGAATTATCCTAGAACCTTCCTGAATATTCCATTCTCCAAACCCAGTTTACTAGCATGTCACTAACCTAAAGTTGTTTTCATTTCCAATAGATGTCCCTTGTATCACTTTGTGGCGCGTAACACTGTCCCCTTCTTAAAATTGTTCGTCCCGCACAACAGGTGATCCACGGTCTTGATGCTCGCAGTATTGATATAAACGATCTAGATGAACGATTTTCCGTTTGCCTCTTGTACCCCGCTGAATCCTATATACTACGTCATTTATTCTAGTAACTACTGAATACGGTCCTTCCCAGTGTTGTTGTAATTTGGGAGAACGTCCCTTACGTCGTTTCGGGCTGTACAGCCAAACAAGGTCACCTTAATGAAATCCTGCTGAGTTAGCACGTAAGTCATAGCGGGTCTTCATCCGATCGGTATTTATTGCTAATTTTGCTCTCGTGACTTCGTGTACATCAGCTAATCGCTGTCTAAGTTCTGATACATAATCGTCTGGTAACTTTTGTTCACCTCTGGGTGACCAAACTTGAGATCGCTAGGTAAACGCATCTCCTTTCCGAATATCACTTTTGTTGGAGTTTGTCCGGTCGTGTTGTGTACAGCTGATCGATAGGCCATTAAGAACATGGGAATATGTCGATCCCAATCGCGTTGGTGATAGTCGACTACTTTCTTTAGATGCTCGACCAATGTTCTGTTGAAGCGCTCTACCATGCCATCAGGTTGTGGATGCAGAGGAGTTGTTCTGGTTTTTCTTATTCCCAGAATTTTACACATCTCTTGGAAAGTCCGTGATTCGAAGTTCCGTCCTTGGTCCGAATGAAGTTCATGAGGAACACCAAATCTACTGACCCAATTCATTACTACTTGATCCGCTACTGTGGTAGACTCTTGATTAGGGATTGCATAAGCTTCAGGCCATTTACTGAAATAGTCAATAGCAACTAATATATATCGGTTACCGTTATCTGTTTCTGGAAAAGGTTCAGCGATGTCTACTGCTATCCTTACAAATGGGGCTCCTACATTATACTTATGCATTTCTCCTCTACTTCTGTGTGGTGGTCCTTTGCAAGAAGCACAGATAGTGCATCTGCGGCACCATTCCTCAACATCCTCTCGCATATGTAACCAATAAAACCTTTCACGTATTTTGGAAATTGTTTTATTCACCCCCAAATGTCCTCCAGATGATCCACTGTGCATTTCTTCTAGAACATCCTTGACCTGGGATGCTGGCACGACTATCTGCATTCGGAATGACTCGCCGTTAGTTGATTCCCACTTGCGTTTTAATGTACCACATTCAACGTGAAGCGAGTTCCATTGAGCCCAGTAGCGCTTCAGTTTCTCACTCCTCTCCGAGATATCTTTCCATTGTGGTCTTTCCATGTCTTCTTTCCAAGCAAGAATAGGTGATATGTCTGGGTCTTCCCTTTGTGCTGATCGCAAGCTCTCGTTGTTCCAACCTGTTGATGCTTCCACCGTCATCAGCTGTATTGTTGCTTTTGTTTCTTTTTCTTCCAGCCGAACGCTATGTTTGCATTCAACTTTGCATGGACGTCGTGAAAGGGCGTCTGCATTTCCATGAATACGTCCTCTTCGGTGTTGGATTTCAAAGTCATAAGCTTGGAGTCGCTCTATCCATCTCGCCACTTGCCCCTCAGGGTTCTTAAACTGCAAAAGCCATTTAAGCGGTGCATGGTCAGTGCGGAGGATAAATTTCTGCCCGTAGAGATATTTATGGAAATGCTTGGTTGAGTTTACAATGGCAAGTAGCTCTTTCCTTGTAGCACAATAATTTCTCTCTGATTTTGAGAGTGCTTTGCTAAAATAAGCTACCGGCACCTCTTGACCATCCTCCTCCTGTGAAAGCACTGCACCAATACCTACATTGCTGGCATCCGTGTCCAATATAAAAGTTTTTCCCAGCTTTGGATAGTGAAGCACTGCAGTTCCACAGAGCTGTTGCTTCAAATTTGCAAAACTCTCGTTACATTTATCTGACCATATGAACGGCTTTCCTTTTTCGGTAAGTTAATGTAGGCTCCTTGCTATATCTGCAAAATCTTTTGCGAATCGCCTGTAGTAGGTAGCTAATCCAAGAAAACTCCTTAATTGATGTTTGTCCTTTGGAACAGGCCAATTTTTCACAGCTCTTATCTTCTCTGGATCAGTTCTTACTCCTTGTGATGAAACTATATGCCCCAAATATTTTACTTCATTCTTGAATAGAGCACATTTATTCGTACTGAGCTTCAGTTTCGCATCTCTCAGTCTTTAAAGTACGTCCCGTAAGTTATTTGTATGTTCCTCGAATGTTCTTCCGATCACAATTATGTCATCTAAGTAGACAAGACATGTTTTCCAGGTTAATCCTCGTAAAACACATTCCATGAGTCGTTCGAATGTGGCTGGAACATTACATAATCCAAATGGCATAACTTTGAATTGCCATACGCCACTCCCAACTGAGAAAGGAGTTTTGTCTCGGTCCTCGGGATGTATTTCCACTTGCCAGTAACCGCTCTTCAAATCCAATGTGGAAAACCATTGCGCTCCGGAAAGGGTGTCCAATGTGTCATAAAACCTTGACAACAGATAGCTATCCTATTTTTTACATTATTTAGTTGGCAGTAGTCCACACAGAATCGGGTGCTGCCATCATTTTTCCTGACCAAAAAAAACTGGCGATGTCCAAGGGCTGTTAGATTCGTCAATTATGCCTTGTTCTTTCATGAAATTTATCATATCTGCAACTTTTGGTTGTTTGGCTAATGGTAGTCTTCGTGGTGGTTGCCGAACGGGCCTAGAATCTCCTGTATTGATCCGATGCTGGACAAGATTTGTTTTGCCGAAATCATCATCATTCATTGCAAATAATTCCGAAAATTCATCGATCATCTTTTTGGCATCGTTGTATTGCTGTTCACTTAAGGCACTAGATGAAAGAAGTTTCTGAACCTGTTGAGTAGTAGCTAGTATACATATTGCCTCCTAAATATTACTACCATTTTCCAAATTAACAATCAGATAAACAGGCTCACAATTTCCAATTATAGCACCTTCTTTTAGTTGTACCTCATTTTCGGATGTGTTGAGCACTCTGACTGGAATTAATGTTGCGCCTTCCGCCTTCACTAAAGTCTTACCAACGATGATGTTCGATGTTACTTTTGTAGGGTTAGGGTCCGCCAGATAGAATCGGCAGGTCCCGATGTCATCAGTAAGCTTTGTCCATACTAGCGTCTCCGAGAATGCAGAGAGAGTCATATTCTCACAGACCATCGTCCTTATTTTTGCAGGATAATCCGTTCCTCCTCCTAGTCTCATAGGAATCTATATGTTGTCATATTTGATTATTCGTTCTCCGACATCTAAATTTCTTTTATATGTGGTCATAAAGTCTACTCCAAGGACGCATTCATCCATTATGTCTGAAACTCGGAAATTGTGAGGAAATAGTAGTTCACCTAGTTGAATATCCAAGGTTATTTCTCCAAAATCTTGTACTGCTGCTCCAGTTGCTGTTCTTAGTAAATATTTGGTGGTATTGTGAAGCCATTTGTTCTTGACAAGATCCGCTCTAATAATATTTATCTCGAAGCTCCAGTGTCGATAGTGACAACGCAGTCATTTGTTCCTACACTTCCATATATAACAAGACTGCTATTATTTCTCTGCAACTGGGCTATCTGAATGATGACTTCGGGGCTGTCGACTCTACCAACCAACTTCCGCCCCCCGAAGTTGGTTTTTACATGTTTTCCGACGGCTGAACAGGGGAGCTGATGCGACTAGTCGCTGTTTGATTTCTAGGCTCTCCCCGAATAGCTTGCTGCCTAGCTCGACATCTTTGGCATTCTGTTCTGTCCTCCTCTTCTGGTGATTCTGTTCGACGGCGTTTTCTGCAGTCCCTTTGGAGGTGTCCTGGTCTATTACAATTCCATCATCGCAGAATTGCTCTGTGATGGCTGCATTCTATTACAAGTACATTCCTCCACCGAAATTTCTCTCACTCGTACTGCACTTCGAGAAGCTTGCCTGGCAGATTCATACGCTAGTGCATAGGCTAGTGCTTCTGCTATTGATTTCTTTCCTGCTAGCCTCAACGCTTGTTGTAAATTTTGATCTGCAATGACGTTCACAAATGCTTCTGTTGCCACTTTAATAAGGAAATCCGCATTTACGCTAGAGTATGAGAGATAAGCTATACCATGCTTTTGAATCCTGTTGCGTAGCTGTAGGCGATATACTTGCTGCATGTGTTCATCTCCATAACGTAACTCTATCGCCTGTACTAATGAAGTATAATCACGTTGCCTTTCTATCGGTATAGTTTGTAAAAGCTCTGATGCAGAACCTCGAAGAGCTAATACCAGAGCTGTAGCTTTGTCTGCATCATTCCATCCATTTACTTCGGAAGCAGCCTCGAATTGTCTCTTGAAAATATGCCACGAATTTTGTCCATCAAATATTGGAGGTTTCATTCTGCCTGCATTGGATATTTCAATTCCTTCGTGCCGTGGTTGTCGATGCTTCATCTTCTTCAAATCTGATTTAAAGTTGTCAAGCTGTTCGGTGACTTTTTGTTGAACTTCCGCCACTTCCTGCTCGATTCTTTCAATTTTTAAATTTTGTTCGTCTAACGAGTTTTTCAGGAAATGCTTTTGTTCCTCTAAGCGATTTTTTAGACAATTCTCCAGAGAACTCTTTTGTTCATCCAAACGCGTTTCCAGGGATTTTTTCTGCTCATCTAAACGGGATCCCATAGAATTCTTTTGTTCGTCCAAACAAGTGTCTATAGATTTCTTGTGTTCCTGGAGAGAATTCTTTTGTTCGTCCAAACGGGTTTCCATAGATTTCTTGTGTTCCTCGAGAGAATTCGTTTGTTCCTGGAGAGAATTCTTTTGTTCCTGGAGAGAATTCTTTTGTTCATCAAAACGGGCTTCCATTTTGCTCATTAAAGTACTTAAAAGCTGTTCTAGGTTCATTGCAGGCTCTTCCTCAATTTCTGTTTCTTCTTTGAAAACGAATGTGTCAGAATTCTTTTCTTCCTCTATCAAAGCTTGTCTAAGTCGCTCGACTAGAACATTCTTTAGGCCAGTCGTTTGTAATGACCGCTTCCCCAACTCCACTTTCAATTCCTGTATGCGAAGCTCCTCTAGTTTGCGTCCCATTCTTGCGTCTTTTGTAATTCACTCACAGTTTAATATAAAATTATCTTTCGGAATTTTTTACACACGATTTCACAAAATTAATCACTCTTTGAATTTCAAAGTCAAATGCCACCACTTTATTTCGCGATTTTATCCCACTTCTGACACCAGTTGTTACGAGCGTGGCCTTAATTCGTTATTTAAAACACAATATTTCAGATAAAATTCAAAAGTTCTTTCTTTATTTAACTTTACTGTTTACTCTCACAATTCACAAATAGACTCTCCATTTATCGCTAGTACTGTACTTCTAATTATCGCAATCCAAATAGTTTACTTCGTTCACTTCACTGTCTGAAATAAGACTGCCTCCTGGATGTGAGCAGCGCCGCATTTATACTCTACGAATTATCCTGAATATTCCATTCTCCAAACCCAATTTACTAGGACGTCACTAACCTAAAGTTGTTTTCATTTCCAATAGATGTCCCTTATATCACTTTCTGGCGCGTAACAATACATATAGGGTTCCAACTAAAGTAATCCCTTTTTATCAAACGTATGTACTTAGCTTTAAGTCTATCGTTCGTTTCTGAACAAATTGTAAAAAAAACAAAAACCAAAGAACAAATTTATTATGTAAACAAACAACTGTCTTCAGTAATAGCGGCTTCATACTTCCACGTCATCTCGCTAACTCCTCGATTCCGTCTCAGAAAGGGGGAGGAATGTTCAATTCTTGTTCTGAATATTAATCTGAATCAATTATTCTATGTGAAACAAGAATTGGTTGACATCGCTTCTTGACTAGGTCGTTGTTGTATGGCGAAAAGCAAGACCTTACACAATAAATGCAAACAGGTCTTGTCTAAAGGATGGCCCTATTAAAAGTTCCAGTGCAACGCATTTCATAACAAACTCAGAATTATTGGGTTTGTTGTGAAAGCGCGTCACTGCAAAGTATGCAGGTGACTACCGGCTAGTCACAGTGGTAATCTGGTTTATCAAATAAACAAAAATAAAACAAAGAATGCGCGGTGACATGGTAGCTGAAAATGCTCGAAAAGTTCAGTTTTCTGGATCGAATGAAAGAGATCAAATTACGGGATGAACGCGGTAAATTGTTAATTAGACATACATATATATAGCAAAACAAAAGTGTAAAAAGATTTGTTAATATATAAAAAGATTTATTAATAATAGAATGATACACGTATAATAAAAGCAACGTAATAAAGGATCAAGTGAAGGGTTGTTATTACTGCTGTGTTAAATCTGCTCATCTGAATCCGATATGGTGGAGATCTCAACACCCCATCGGCAGAGCCAGCAAATGAAGGGACTGACAGCATAGATTTAGTCATGCCAACAGCAGCAAACTTGCCAACTGGAAGCCTACCTACCATCGTAGGAAAACACATCATCCGACATTAGAAATATAAACTTTGTACTGATGATTTACAACTCTATATTTTCTTTTATATAAATGTATTCTATTTGTAATGTATGTATCCTATCATTTAGGTAGGCCGGGCAACCGTTAGGTAGGGAAGCAATAGCGTAGTAAGATTAAGATGAATATGGTTAAAATATTTGTAATTTTTTTGTCCTTCTATAATTGTACTATTATTATATGTTATCTTAAATTAAAAACCCTATTTTTATAATTCCCATAACTAGTTATAGCGTTATTTATGTAATTGTTTATGTTTCTCTCTTTTATGTAAATTTCATGTATATGTATAGGAAGAAAATAGAATCATATAAAAAAAACTATTATCTGTAAACTTCAAATTGGAAATAAGCAATATCAAGTTGGAAATAAGCAATGTCAAATTGGAAATAAGCAATATCAAATTGGAAATAATCATTTTCAAATTGAAAATAATCATTTTCAAATTGGAAGTGAACTTTAAAAATTTTAAAATGAAAAGGTATAGCAAGCCGGGCACGATAAAACAATGTGTAAAGTTTTTCATTTGTTGTATTTTCGCCAAAAAGATAAAAGTTTTCTATTGTCGATATACAGGGTGTTTCCCACTAGGAGGTCAATAGAGCGGGAGGTGATAGTACTCACCTAGACGCACCAAAAATTGTATGGCAGGGGGAAGTTACAGGGTGATTAAGAAAAAAAGGCAGTTTTTCACAAAACACCCTGTATATTAAAAACTACAGGGCGTACGGTCACAGTTAAGAGCTCATTGTATGCAGAACTTCATGGATTTCCCAACGACTGGCAGCACGAGCCAGCACCACACCCCTCTCCCATAAAGAATTATGGTTGTCTAAAAAACTAAAAAAATTCGGATTTTCTCACCTTTTTTTAAAATTTAACCTCTATTATTTCTGAAGAAAGGTCGTTAACATAACTTTTTTTATAAAACTCTCAACTGTAGACTCTGTTGAAGAACTTATTGCATATCAATCTAAAAATAGAACAATCATATACATATATGGATGAAACGAACTTTAATCTTTTCGTATCAAGGACAAAGGGAAGATCCATAAATGGAAGCCATTGTAGTTATATTGCAGCAGGCTGCGGTGGCGCCAATGTTCATATTATTGCATGCATAGGTAATGTGGGGCTTATTCATCACGAAGTAAGAAGAGGAGCACTTAAGACCCTGCAAGCTAAAGAGTTCATACGCAATTGTCTGCGAAACGCTCTAGCCAAATATCAATGACTGATAATTGATAATACACCGTGTCATACATCTATTGAAGATGTGTTTCTTGAAAGTGAATTTACCAATCATCGGTTATTAAGAACAGGCCCGTACAGTCCAATGTTAAACCCAATAGAACTTGCTTGGTCAGCTCTTAAGACTTCTATTAAATGAGATCTAGCAACTGAAATGCCACAGATTTTAGCAGGTGAAAATATGACAAATTTGATCCAAACCGAATTTCGCCTACAAAGGATTGAAAATATTATACAACGGAATGTTGGAAATTATGCGAAATATGTTGCATATGTTCAAAAATTTATACCAGATGTTTTAAATTTGATTTATATCATTTTTTAATTTATTATATTAATAAAGTTTTGATCATAAATATTGTTGCACACCGTGTGTTTTTTAACTCAAATTATTATTTCCAATTTTTAAAGTTTATTTCCAAATGATTATTCCCAATTTGAAAATGATTATTTCCAATTTAATTGTGCTTATTTCCAATTTGGCATTGCTTATTTCCAATTTGATACTGTTTATTTCCAATTTGAAGTTTAAAAGGTACAGAGTACATGTTAAGGTAAATATTGGTATAACCATTTTGTAATAAAAAGCAAATAATGAATGTTATATTGAAATGGTACTTTTAGTTTCTTTAGTTTACTTAAGTTAGGTATTATGACCTAACTGAGCACCCTGATCTGATTCCACCTCGGAATCAGTTTTTCTCAGGGTGGATGAATGTCGTGGCCCAAAATTCAATTGGCGGAATTGTGACATCACAACTCGAGCCAGCAGCAGGTGTACAGGTAGTTAAACGATTTGCAATGACTAAGCATTTTACTTCGCACAGTGAAATGTTTGGCGATTGCGAATTGTTTACTTAAAAACTGTCGCATTTTCCACTTGCAAAACATCGAAATTTGAGTAGTTAGTAGAGAATCCCCGAATTCTTCATTCCACTTGTGAATTCTCCGGTGTTATGCAAGTGGAAAAGTAAGTGGAAAAATTGTATTGTCTGCTTTTGTTGCATTTTGTGAAGGGATCTAGGTACCTAGGAATTTCAAATTGAGTTATGTATTCACTGCATATCCTGGCTCTGTTTGCAAAAAAACACTATGGAACTCCTTACAATACTTACAGAGGAACATGGATTTTATGTCACAAGGTACCCGCTAAAAAGTATAAATCACGCGGAAATGATCAATTTGGTCGTCTTCCAGTACAGAAGAAATGCTGTAAAATTTTTAAATATACACGGTAAAGCTCGTGAGTAGGATGAAAACGCATATACATTTTCTCCCCTAATTAAATGTGTAATTAATTTTTGCATCCGATAAACGGTTTTGGAGATAACTGTAAAAGAAATATAGCAGTCCTTTTTAAGGTGAAAAAATGGCCGTTTTTGGTACAAAAATGAACACATTTTCATCTCATCATTGCGGAGAACTGGTAAGCTTTGAAAGTACACTTCCCATGAGAAAAATGTTCGCAACGGAGCACCAATGGATGTGAAACAAAGACCGAAGAAATATATGCAAAATATGGGCACCGGGGTGTATATGACCCTAGTGGAAAAAACCGTTATTCGACGGTCAAAAGTCAGCTATCACGTTAAAACGATCAAAAACAAACTACACTACTCGATTACCTTCTTCCCCAAACATGAAGTAGTTTGAACAACCCCTTATGAGGGGTTGTACACCCCCCCCCAAGTAGCCTATCCCACAAATTGTTCACCTATAGTTTTGTACTCTAAAGCCTTAATCCATCAGGAAAAAACCCAATACTCTAAAGCCCTCCCACACAGAGTTAGGCGCCCGTGAATATTGCGACAACAAAATTTACCGCCGAGGCCGCTCAAATCTGCAAATTACCGTTAATCGAAATAAAATATAGCCTATAATATCCATGCATACCTAGTTACCAAAGTGAACTCTTATTTTTTTTATTGGGCTTACAGATCTTGAGCTTACCCCATACGAATTATTGCAGCTCCTGATAATGTCTTTATTTTTTTTTAATTTCCGTTAATCATCTCCCATTCCTACCCCGTACTCTCCCGGCTCCATTTCCTCCACCTATCTTGTGGGCCCTGATCTCTCCTTCTTCTCCCCATTCTCTTGTTATCCTGGAAAAACTCGAGAAAACCTACCTTTCTAGATCCCTCAAAAACTACCCCTACAAAAACGAAATTTCAATTTATTTCGACAGTGGTAATAGATGTACCTCAAATATGAAAGAAAGTCCAACCCTCTAAACCAAAAATTGATGCCCCTAGTCGTCCCAGGAGATTCGCACTTTTTCACATTTCTTACGTTTTTCCTAATTCTCCAACGATGTTAGTGAATTGGGAATGGAGAATTACGGTATTAGGAATTCTAATAAAACGAAATTCTCATCTCCCAAAATCTCCGTGTTACTGAATCCGGCCCCAGGAATTGAAAGTGGAGTTGGGGAAGCGGTCATTGCAAATGACAGGTCTAAAGAATGTTCTAGTCTAGCGACTTAGACAAGCGTTGATAGAGGAAGAAAAATAACCTGAAACATTTGTTTTTGAGCAAGAACCTGAAGCTGAAGAATAGCCTGCATGAGCATAAAACAGCTTTTCGGTACTTTAATTACCAAAATGGAGGTTTCAGCCTTAAAGATAAAGAATGCTTTTGAGGAACAAAAGAATGCTTTTGAAGATCAAAAGAATTCACTGGAATCATGTTTAGATGCGCAGAAAAAATCTCTGGAGGAACAAAAGAAATATCTACAAAGCCGTTTAGATGAGCAGAAGAAAATGAATAAGGAACAAAAGAAATCTCTCCAAGTATGTTTGGAGGAACTGAAGAATTTTTTGAAAAATTCATTAGACGAACAAAATGTGAAAATTGAAGAATTCCAGCAGGAAGTGTTGAAATACAACAAAATGTCACGGATAACTCTAAAGCAGATTTGGAGAGGACAAATCCTAGACAACCGCGGCAGGAAGGAATTGAAACATTCGGTACAGGCAGAATGAAACCTCCAATATTTGATGGACACAATTCGTGGCATATTTGCAAGAGACAATTCGAGGCAGCTTCTGAAATAAATGGATGGAACGGTGCCGACAAAGCTACAGCACTTCGAGGTCCTGCGTCAGAATTATTTCAAGCTATACCGTTTTAAAATCAACGTAATTTCATTGCATTATTATAGGCGATAGAATTACGTTATGGAGATGAGCACATGGAGCAAGTAAATCGCCTGCAGTTACGCAACAGGATTCAAAAGCAAGGCGAGTCACTATAAAAACTACAGGCTGATGTGGAAAGATTAGCTTATCTTTCATACTCTAGCGAAAATGCGGATTTTCTTAATGAAGTGTAAACATAGGCATTTGTGAACGCTATGGCAAATCAACATTTACAGCAAGCACTAAGGCTAGCAGGAAAGAAATCAACAGCAGAAGCACTAGCCTATGTACTAGCGTATGAATCTGCCAGGCAAGCTTCTTGGAGTGCGGTACGAGTGAGAGAAATTTCGGTGGAGGAATGTATTTGCGATAGAATGCAGCCATCACAGAGCACTCCTTCATGTGGTATTCTGCGAT
This sequence comes from Dioctria linearis, assembly GCA_963930735.1. NCBI lineage: Eukaryota > Metazoa > Arthropoda > Insecta > Diptera > Asilidae > Dioctria > Dioctria linearis. Next base: position 202,490,803 of record OZ005742.1, read on the forward strand.
GTTAGAATTGTAATAGACAGGACACCTGTTACGCCCTACTTTTACGTAACTGATGGCTGTTGCTCAGTGAAGACGAGCTGGGTAAAAGCGAAGATATCTACTCCAATTATGGGATCCACGTGGTTTTTCAGG